>OX422209.1:374677876-375277876 GCA_949130495.1 Sambucus nigra | reverse complement strand
GAAGGCGGCGTTTTTTTTTTAACATTGAACCTGGTAGAGAAATCCTTTAATGAAACCATACCAGCCCATAAATTTGCATATGGTCACGGCCCCCAGCCGTGACCCTAAGTGTTTTATGTTCCGACATGCCTATGGTCACGGTCCTAGTCCGTGACCCATCCACGACCAAGATTAGAGGTAATTTGGCACCAAGACGGTTATGACCTGGTCATAGCCAACTCCGTGATCCACAGTGGTCAGGGATTTGGGATGTGACCACTTTCAAAGAATCCATGACTCACATTGGTAATTAATATGGTCACACCAAAAATTGAGATGGTCACGGCCCAAGTCCGTGACTAGCTGGTCAGGGACTTGGGACATGACCAACTAGGCGTGACCATTTACATAATTCAGTTTAATAAATCCACAAACATACGAAGTGGAGCTAGATTAAGAGTGTGCTACTATAACGAGAAACCCAAAGTTCAAGTGGTTCTTCAACCACATTGGGGTAAAGAATGACACTCACGTGGTCATTACAAGGAGGATTTTAAAATCAGACCAGTAGCGAGGGGATCCATCTCTTAACTAACATGGGCCCATAGGGCGATTGATCAAAAGATATAACTCAGAGGTGGTCTTCTCAGAGGTAGATAGGCAATTGCCTTATTTTGATAATCATCATATCTATATAACAACCTTGATTAATGGGATCCATTTTTCTAGAATGCTAATGGATGAAGAAGCATCCATAAACATAATGCCTATCACCATATTGTATGAGATGGGAATTTCTCAAGAGAAGATAGTACCAGTGCCATTGGTGATTTTAGGATTTGATAGCGCTGACATGCAGTCACTAGTCTATGTGAATGTGGGAATCAAGATGGGTAATTTCACTTCTCATATTAAGTTCCATATCGTCAATGCCAATACCAGCTACCAACTTCTGATATGGCGAGTATGGATGCACACTCACGGAATAGTGCCCTCAACATACCATCAATGCACTAAAGCCAACATTCACAATACGGAGATAGTAATAAAGGCGACATATACCAAGTATAAACAAAGTGATATTAATCTCTGATACCATCCTCAAGAAAAGGGAAACAAACGACATAAATTAAAATAGAATAACTCCACGACTACAGGAATCCTAAGATTGATATGATCTCATCAAGCTCCATAGTCTATTGTCCATCGGGACGAGGACCTGTCATATATTATATATATAAGAGAGGAGCAAGAAGCAAGATAGACGAACGTCAAAGCAAGAAAATAAGCTATAAGATTATAAGATGTACTTATAATGAAAGCACACTAGTCATTACTCGTCTTCAGTAATTAAGTTATTCAATTACCCAACCAATGCTCCTATGTCATGACTACCCAACCCAAACTCGAGTAACATGTAGTCTCATATCGTATCATGATTAATCATTATTAATCTCATTTCAGTATTTAACGTATCAAAATATTTATTTCAAGTATAATATCAAATGCATCAATTAGGGATATTACTTTAAGACATAAGCATAATATCTCACACAACAAGTCATATCGGGTCACTATTGTTACCCAGGGAAACAAGTCATAGCACAAGGCCAACACACGAGTATTCCCCAATATTATGTGGTAAGGACAATCATACTAAGTCCTAAATCACATGGCATTCCAAGGTCATTCTATCCGACCCGCATTATAACCATGTCTCCGGTTCCAGTGGTTTATCTCCGACACGACACTCGAGCGGAACCTAACCGGATCAATCACAAAAAATTACATTCAACATGTGCCTACGTCGACCGGAGGACTAGTCTAGTGTATACTCGACAATATACATGTAAAAAAATTTCATGCTTATGTATATATATAATCGTGTCAAGTCTCTTACTCCAGTTATACAATAGTCATTATTTACAATATAACATAATTTACATTATTAATTTACTAATTCAACATCAAATCATTTCAAGGTTATATATCCCTAATAACCATAAGTATGTGATCCAATTAGGATATTAGGCACAACACCACAATTATCTTATTAACAACTTGAAAAACATTAGCACTCTTATTTCAACAACATTCTGCCCAGAATTATAAAACGCCATTTTGAGGCTTTTTCGATCCGTTTTGGGAAAAACTTAAAACAACAAAGTTGTTCGGACCATAATTTTATACAAGGGCTCACGAGCACGCTACCATAACCTGCCTAAAAACCCGAAACTAATATATACAGTTCGCCCCTGTTTACGACAACTTGATGGGCAAATTTATAACACGCCGATTTAAGGCTTTTTCGATCCATTTTTGGAAAAACTTAAAACTACAAAGTTGTTCGAAACGTGATTTTGTACAAGGACACGCATTCACGCTACCATAGCCTGCTTAACACAGATCCGAAACTAACATATTCAGTTTGCCCCTGTTTACGACAACTTTCTGGGCAGAACTGTAAAACGCATATTCGAGGATTTTCGATCCGTTCTAAAAAAAACTTAAAACTACAAAGTTGTTCAGAACATGATTTTCTAAAAGGATACGCAAGTGAAACATCCATTTTCGGAACCAAAATAGCTCAAAACAGTTTTTGATATGACAATTTACTCAATTTCATAGATTTCTCAAACTCAAGAGGTTGTTCTACAACTGAATCCCTATAATGATGTTATTGCATTTGAATCTACATGGAGGGTGATCCTAATAGATTGCATATAATTTTTAACATCAATTTCATATTAATTTAGGGATCCAAATACATGTTCATGTGAAATTTCATTATAGATGCATATTATACACATATAGGTTATTAACTTACCTTGGATTGTCTGAAGAAGTTGAATCCTCTTGAAACCCTCTTAGCTTTCTTCTCTTCTTACTCTCTCTCTCTCTCTCTCTCTCTACCAAACCCTAGCCCCCTTTTGTGAAATGAGAAAATGAAGACTTCTTCTCTTCTTTTCTATTTATACCTAGGGTTAGTTTATTTACAAAAATGCCATTGTCCCAAATTTAACCCTCTCGATCCTTTTACGCGTCAATTCGCTTCTAATATTTAAGTCCCACATTCGTATCTCAATGAATTCATTTTAACTTTTCATTCCAAACATTTCAAATATATATACTGGCATAGGGTTTTTTTTCAATTTCAACTCAATCAAAAATGCGGGGTATTACATTCTCCCCCTCTACGAACAGGATTTCATCCTCAAAATCTAAAATAAAACAAATCAATTCAAGTCAAGTAAGATAGTTTTGCACGTACCTTCCATGAAGAGATATGGGTGACTAATTTGCAAGTCATCATCTCTCTCCCAAGTGGCCTCAAACTCATCATGATTACTCCACATAACACGAATAAGAGGAATGACTTTTGACCTCAACTGCTACTCACGACGATCTAAGATCCTGATCGGCCTCTCCTCGTATCTCCCATCGGGCTGCAGCTCAACCCCGTCTAAATCTATGTACAGGTGTGAGTCCTCGGGACGTAAGATCTTCCTCAACATGGATACGTGAAAAACATCATGTACCCACTGGAGTTAGTCGGGTAGGGATAAACGGTAGGCAACTGACCCCATCCTGTCCAACACTGTAAATAGACCCACATATCACGGTGAAAGCTTCCCTTTGGCACCAAAGCGAAAATAACCTTTTTGTGGGTGAGACCCTCAACAGCACTTGGTCCTCAATGACGAACTCTAACTTCCTCCGCCTTATGTCAGCATAAGTCTTTTGATGATCTTGTGCGGTCTTCATCCGTGCTCGAATCAAGTCACACTTCTTTGAGGTCTCCCTAACAATATCTGGACCCAGCATCCGATGCTCTCCGAACTCCAACCAACATGTAGGGGATCGATAAGGCCTGCCGTAAAAAGCCTCGTATGGTGTCATGTTAATAGTCTACTGATAACTATTATTGTATACGAACTCCAATAGTGGAAAATGTGTGTCCCAACCACCTTTGAAGTCTAACACACAAACTCGTAACATGTCCTCCAAAATTTGGTTTACCCGTTCCATCTCACCATCAAACTGAGGGTGGAACGTAGTACTCAAACTCAACTGAACTCCCATCGCCTCCTAAAGATCGCCCCAAAAGTGCAAGATGAAGACACTGCCACAATCTGACAGGATATCACGCGGTACCCCGTGCAACTTCATAATCTCGTTAATAAACACCGTGGCGTACTGTGCTACCGTATAATCCGTCCTCACTGGAAAGAAATGAGCCACCTTTATCAGTTTGTCGACGATGACCCAAATCGAATCATGATCGTGCTGCGATCTTGACAACCCAATAATAAAATCTATGGAGATATTTTCCCATTTCTAACTGTACAACCGAACTCTCACCACAAAGCCTAACATAACTGAACTACTAAACTGATCCAGAAATCAATACCCCCAAGTACCGACTTGCTAAGTTTCGTGCGTGGAGTGTCTCACAAGAAAAATCCAAATAAGGAACCCCTCCGATACACTACTGTCAGCTTGTCGAGACAAGGAATTTGTCAACTCAAGACCCCTGGTGATATAAGAATCATCTAACTCGAAAAACCACTTATCTCTGTACTCAACGATTCATTACACAACAAAAATCCAACTTTGCCTATTCAATACAGATGTCACTATTCATCAATCATGCCTCGATACTCAACTCAGAATCGACTAAAAATGTTGCCCTAGCTATACTGTGAGTCGCAATCCCAGACATCAGATACCACATTGAACAGATGGTACTGATAGCTCAAAATCCAACTCTACTCCGAGTTGTCAATAACACTTGCCTTGCACTTAAATTGATGGTGAGTCAACCGATATGGCAAGCCTTATTATCCACAAAGGTTGAACATGTGCATAAGCATACAACTTCTATGCACTTACAAATATTGCTCCATCTTTCCAAGTTTGGACTTAGGTAAATAATATCAACAAGGTTCATACTCTCTCGAATAAGATAACACCGGCAAAGTTGCATTATGGGCGATCAACGATCCCTCACCTAAAGGTTTCGAACTAACCTGAGATGCAATATGCCCCCTTGCACACCCCCACTTCTCACGATTTGATCGCTCTAACCGAAGGCGACAGACCCTCGCTAGATTCGACTTATCGCTCTTTTGTTAAAAACACGTATAGGAATTCAACCTCTCCGACGGGACTTTCCTTGGACTGTGAGTATATTATAATTTTCTCACCAAAAAAGAAATGAACTTGGTTCTTCAAACCACGAATAAGGCTTGTACATTTGCCAAGCAATTAGGTAAGACCAAAAAATCCCACTTATCATACCAAATCAGAATATCAGATTTGGCACACTCACCATCTGGATACTCATCTTCCAGCACACCAACGCTACCTGTTCTTTATGAAGAACGGTGTGCTATCCAACAGGTCAAAGGTCGTAAATATAAGGTAGCGGGTACCTTCGCATACCGTGAGCCAAATTAACACTTAGTACTCCACACATAACTGAAGTAAAAATTAACTATCTTACGAACCCATTCACGGGTGTTTGCCCAAGAGTACACACCCTCCTTATAATACTTCTCAACAATGGTCGAAACACTCTCTTATTGTCCCCTTACAGTGGAGGTTATGACAACCATTTCAATGAATGGATCCAACATTTGAAACCCTATAATGTCTCAATCCTTTCCATTAACGACGACACTCACTTGGCAACACTATCATCAATCACGCAAAAACTGACTGAGCTACACGCGACTTTACCATTATCAAAAGACCATCAAGGTATGACTATTCACTAGTCTAGACGTCACCATAATTGAACATCTTACACTTGGTTTTGAAATGTGTCTTTAATCACACACGGTCTAAGTAAACATCATGTCACTAACTACTCACTCATGCTCTAATTTACATTAATACATAACGAGGGCCACAACATAGCCACATTCCCATATCTGATGGATTCAAAATCAAGTACCACCATTATCACGGTGCAATAGTACCCCCAATCATTGGGTGATAACATAAAACCGAGCTCTTGGATATATCACCAACTCAAGCGATCACACTCGCATCAAATGAAACGCCTATTGAACATTCCCTCGTGATGTTCTCACTCGATAACTCGTCCCTTGAGATTCTCTACTCACCGTAGGTTTCATAACTAGTAACTCCATCTCAAGTCCATTCCTTAGCACACCCATATTCACGACCCGGTCTCGACAACCTTTAACAAATATACCGATGTTACAAAACAAGATAGCCACTTCTTATCAAACACCCATTCTAATCTAGGGCTTTACGAAGAACACTGAATTCCAATTGTTACCAAATATTGAAAGAAGACTCCCTCGATAATTCTGTACTTCTCCCATGTCAATCCTCGTAGGACCTTGCGATACGGACTTCCTCATCCCTAGTGTCCATGGCCAAGACATCGCAACATTACTGATACCTTCTCACGAGCTTGTTTGGGATAACTCGCCAAAACATTTCACTCTGAACATGTGAGTACCCAACCCACTAACATATCTTGTGCATGACCGAACACACACCAAATCGGCCTTAAGTTCATTCCATTATGGATTTTATCAGATCAGAACACTATAGCACCACTGTGCCACCCCAATACGACATTTATTGCTTGTGTGGACAACGTGTAGATTTACATGCCTACCAAACTTCCCTGATACCAACACAATATTTCAAGGATAATCACTTATCCATTCCAGATTCAGGCTCATGAATTTCCCATTGAACAACATCAAACGGATGAATCTAGTTCGTGATTTTCACAAGTATGATAACACTCTTACGTACACCAAAATTGGACCCCTCGGGTCATCCTTTAACGGGGTGGGACATACACCGATTTGGAGTAGTCCTCTCCCAAATCACAACCCTTACTTTACATGTTCATGAGTAATAATATACTCTTATTACCATAAGACTTACTTTGTTAACCATTCACTGATTAATACGTCATCGAATGCCTCAGCAGTCTGTCCATCATGGGTGGAGCGCGATAATTCCTTCTCAGGAAAATGTCATAACAACAACTAGACCACATCAATTTGAGGTACACCATATCTAAACCTCTACCCTTCCACATTGGAAACAACTTCAGATAACTACACACGCAAGTGGTACCAACAACTGATTGGTACTACAGGGTGGGCTATAACTTATACCAACTTCTTTACAGCCATAAGAGCGACGATATTCAAATTTGATAATGCACAACAGATATACGGGTGTTTCCTAACCCTAAATAACCAAAAGTTTACTCAATCATTGAGTTCAACATCGGTGCTCTCGCCTACTGGTGAGCGATGAAACTACGATTGCTTCACGTGAATCGCAGTCTCCTAAAATGCTTGGACCCTATGCCCTAACAAAGTCCACGTCTCATTAAATCACCGTCTTAAAAGATAGTAAGTGAACACGTATAATAAAAAAAATACAAGTGGAGCACTAGTCATAATTACAACAAGTACTCACACGTACTATCATGTGGTCAATCAAAGATTCAACTCATGCGTGGGACGTCTCACGAATGAAATCCAAATAAGGAACCCTTCCTATACATAAGGCTAGCTCTGAATCGCCCATCGAAATCGTAGCGTCAAGATCTTACAAGTCATCAAATACAATACATAATCGTAAGGTTCTACATATCCAAGAAACTCCAGCGAATGATGGATAAGGATCGCGAACCAGGGACACATTTGTTTGAACTCGTGGAAGGAATTATCAATTGCCAACAAGTCCAATAATCACTGTTAATCTCTAAAGAGTGTTGCAGAAAACAGCTTTGGGCCACTTAATTATCCGCGACACATAAATTTGCGGAACAAGAATTCGACTACGGCATATACAAAACATGTTTATTAATGCAAATAGCTACAGCCAAAACAAATAGAGTTCAAAATTTTAGCCAGCATCAATGGACAAAGAGAAGATGCAGAGATCAAGTTCTATTAAAAATAAATGTACTTGACATAACAGAAAGTAACATAGGTGAAAAGTTATCGCAACCCTATGACTATGGCTGCAGCTAATTTAAGGTTTATAAGATGGAAGTCCATTCATCGAAGAGTTTGAGCCGCGACCTCCTAGGTCAAATAAATTTAAGAAAGATGCCAAGAAGATTCTTGCAAAAAGAGAAAGATAAAACATTCAAGCGTTCAAAATACTCAAGACGAAGAGTAAAAATTAATATGTAGACAAGTACTGTGGCTACTAAATAGTGATCAATGGAAGAAGCCTTTCCAAAAGTGGTCGCATCCCTGAATGATTACAAAATGGTGTTTAATATTCAATACTGGAAAGATTATAAAATAATGTGATGGTCATTACAAAAAGCAAGAGATTACAAGGAGTCAGCTATAAGGCTGCATCATCTTCCTCGTCTTATGCATCATCATTTGCTACGGTCTTTATTTCCTCTTCTGTCACGGCTGTAATCTCTAGCTGCTTGGCTCTCTCTTCTTCCACGGCCATCAGTTCATCCACGCATTCCAAATACTCAGCGTGTTTGAGTCCCCAGGAAAGGATTTTTTCCTTTGATTCTGGAAAAAATTTTACCACCCTGTGCTAAAATTCCAGAAGTACACGGAGATATGCCTTATTATTGGTCAGATTGAACTCATTGGATTTCTTAAAGGCTGCCACAATATTGTTCGTAACTTTTATCAAGGCTACGGCATAGGCCTCATCCTTCTACTTTAGGCCTGCGACATGGTCATTATCTTTCTATTTGAGTGCGGAGGTGTTGCTCTGCTCCAACTGATCATATTTATGTTAGGGAAGGTTAAGCTTACTCTCAAAGGAGGTTGCTTGCCTGACAGCCTCCTCAGCCTTAGCCTCAATAATATTTATAGTATTTGTGTCATTGGTGAAATTTAGTTCAGCCTCATTTTTTGCCTTGGTGGCAGCCTCCAAATTTATTTTGGCCAGTCGAAGTGTTGCGTCATCATCCATTTCGACGAGCTGGCAGCCAAAATATCACGGTCAATCTCTTACCCTGAAAATAATGAAGTTTAAAACTGAGGCTACAGTAATTTATATGAAAATATTGGCCGTGACAAATTTTCTCACCAGCAATATACTCTTTTAAGTATAAAGAATCACCTTTCGCAGACTTACTTGTTGGCAATTGCTTGCTGGTAAAATAACCTTGCTTGTAGATTGACGTGGAAGTCACCAACTTACTAAATTTTTTAGACTTATTACTAAATAATGATGCATCCTCAACTCTCTTTTTGGCTTTACTATTGAGACCTAGGCTGTCAAGAGCTGCACAAAAGTGTTTAATGTCAGTAGAAGCTGCAGAAGATAAAGCAAGGCAGATTAAAATATTGGAGCAACAAAAGCAGATCACCTATTTTATTAGGACGCCCCCATATTCTCGGCATCCTATATGTCATTTCTCCCTCATTCTCTTGGGGATGGATTTCCCAACACTCACCAGAGACATAGAAAAATTTACCTTTTCAGGTTTTAACACTGGAAGGCCTCTCAATATACAAATACTCGTTATTGTTCTGTAACGTAAAAAAATAGTACCATGGAAAGTCCACAGAGTTGTCCTTTGGCCTATAGAAGTGGAAGAACTCTGTGGGAGTAATGTCTCTCCTAAATTTCTTATGCCAAAGCATAAGGGAAACAATAATGGCCCTCCAGCCATTTGGATCTAATTAGGATGGGCCTAAATTCCTGGTACTGAATATCCTCCTAATTAAACTAGGAATAGGTAGCCGCAACCCAAGGGAAAAGTGTGAAGAGGAAAGCAGATTCCCCTATCGAGGACTATGGAACAAGGCCTTTATTTTGCGATAGGAGTTGAACATATTACTCCCTTAGGAAATTCTAAGGCCACAACAACGTCACTAATCCATTCCTCATCCATTATAGATCGGATTCTAAGTACTGCAGGAGATTTTTTAGTAGCTCGGTTAGATGGCCCAGCCGGTGTATTACGGACATCTGGTGGGATTATCGAAGTCTCACCAACCACCATAGCCTCTACTTCAGTAGGGGATGATCATTTAAGTTGGTATCCTCCATGGTGTCTGCGGCCTTTGTTGTGTTCCTACAGTCAAAGGAGTCCACGAAATCATAATCGATGATGATGCAGTTAGGGCAGTCTTTGAACAAACAAGGCCCAAAAGCTTTCAAAGGCTTCACATAAAGAATTTACAAAGGAGGAATGCCAAAATGAGTCCTCCAAAAGTCGTCCAAAAAATCTTAAGGGTTCCAACTCGTAGGGCCTTAGTAAGAGCTGAAAAGCAGAAGGGATTTGCAATCAGGTGCCACAGTCACTATGATTAGAGAAGCCTCTTAGAGGTCGTGGCAGATACAAACAATAGTACAGAAAAATTAAATTTAGTTGCCACCAACTTATTTTAAAGGCTGTAGCCAATTGATTTATGCCTGAATAAAGCCAAAAACTACAAATCCCAAAGGTTGCAGCTAATTACTCTAAGGACCACAAATAAGCAATTTTTTAAGTTCAAGTTGCAGACTGCAACCAAGATAAGGAATGAAAAGAGGCCGCAAAAAAGTAGCACAAGTCATACTACTAGCCGCGGACAAATATACAAACAAGTAATTTGGATGAAGTACATGTTTGCAAAGATTGAAAACCCGTGATTCTAGGGTTTTGGCCAAGAATATTAAGAACATGTTCTTGGTGTTGTTGGCTAAAAACAAATTCGAAATGAGGTCAAGGTGTGGATTAAAACCCAAAAAATTCAAATTTATATCCTACAATCCAATTCAGATACCTCAAGTTACCCAACATATGTTAACCTACCAAGGATGCAAACATCTACCCAAAAATCCAGAAATGGAAAGAAAACGAGATCGGGGATTATAACATGTTTTAATCCAAAATTTGTAAATCCTATATGCTTTAGAAACGGAGTGAAAAGATACAGGTCCTACCAAACGGTTCAACATCAGTAAACCTTAAGTTTCTACAACAAATTCAAAAATTAGAAACAAAGCAAAATGGACTTTCAATATAAATTCAACCATACAAATTCATATGGCTTATACAGAAGAAGTAATCAGTCAGATCATTCTTGCAAACTGGGTTAAAATGGAAAACTACCGAAATATGAAAGGTTAATATGAATGATTACCTGGAAATGAATGAAAAATGGAGAACCACTGGTTGCTCAACTTCAACTCTGCCTCAAACTGCCTTGAACCACCACTAAACACTCACCGAAAAACTCAAGATGAAACTAACAGAATTTCTCTCTCGATTTTCTCTCAAGGTTTGGAAAAGGTAATGATCGGCACGGCCAGAACCCATTTATATAATAGGGCACATGAAGGTGAGGTGTCACTTTACAATGACCGCGGCAACACTTGAACATTAATAAAGTCGCAGTCCCAACTCGTCAGCTCTTGGCACCGTGACTTAGGGACTTATTGATATGGCCAATATATTCCTTACTCCCATGGAGGAATTAACAAGAAGTTATTGCCTCGGCTCAAACAAGCCGCGGCAACATACAGCTAGCTTTGACTTGCATTAGCCGCTACCTGGTCTTAGACACATCGCGACACCCCTTTTAGCATGGCCTCTACCTAGGATCAAACAGGCCAGGGCACCCTTCAGACTTGCATCTGCTTGGGAATAAATAGGCCGCAACCCTTATTCATACACAACAGTTGTCAATTATCTAGCTTCTGGAAGGATTCCTCATTCTACACGTATTCGTATGTTATGTGCCCTAAGCATGTGACACTACCTTTATATCCTCTATAAATAAAGGTGATCACGTCATAATTAGGGGGATCAAGAAGATAATTAGTCGACGAAGACCTGACAAAATGTCTACACTACCTCTCTCTCTATAGAGCTACACTCGCCTGGGGGCTTACCAGGTCGCAACCAGCATACAAATTGCCTTGCGGTTCACAGTCTGTCTACCCATAACACTATTCTCATATATTATCTTCTCCTTTCTTATTTGTATGCCTCTTTAGGCCCAATCATATTGTATTATACAACGCATATAATGAGAATATGGCAACAAAGTGGATGTAGGCTCGTTTTTATAGCCGAACCACTCTATATTCTGTGTTCCTTTCTTTATTTCTTATTTTATTTTTATTCTTCACTTGATATTATGCTCGAGAATGGCATGTGTTTGATTTCTCGTATCATCAGTCGATAGTATGGCTAGAAGATTGGTGGAAATCACAACGGGAAATGGCTTTGCAGTTTTTAGGGAGTAAGTTTGGAAATGGGCGAGGGTCCAAGGTTTTGATAAGGTTTCATCTCAACAAGGTTTGGTAGACTTTGGATAGGGGAGCGTGGAGATAGGTGTAGCATCATGTGCAAGCATGTGAGAATCAACTAACATAACATTTAGTGTCTCTAAAATAGATTTTCTAACCTGAACGGGTGTATGCCTAATGCTATGGGTTTTACGAACCGACAGGACACTCAGCTTCAACTTCTTTGGGTCTTTCCTAAAATCATAGCAAAAATGCCTGAGGTGACCTTTCCTACCACAATGTGTGCACATGTAAATACGATGAGGAATGAGACCCTTGGGTTGACCTTTTCTAACACCCTGGGATGTGGTTGACCCTCTAAAACAAGCTATGATTTTTTTAGCAACAGAAGCATTAGAAATAGAGATGCCAAAACTATCACTACTTGAGTCTTTTAAATCATCTTTTAACTTTAAAATTTTGGACTCGAGCAATAAATTAGACTCCTCAAGCTTTAGGGACTCCTTATTTAAATTTTAAATTACCCCTAGAAGGTTATATCTCTCCCTCTCAGTGAAAGAAAACTTATCCCTAAGAATCTTCTCACATGCCTTACAATCATCAATCAAATTATTTTTATCCTCATTGGCACAAACACAAACCCTCAAATTTTTCAAGTACTTAAATTCCTTATCTAAAACAAGGACTCTATTCTCACTCTCTTTCTTGGAAAATTCTAAATATTTTAAATCAACGTACAAGGCCACAAGCTTCTTACGAAAGATATCTCTTTGAGTTTGAACCATTTGCAAATGTTTCGAAACAGATTTAAAACTACGATTTTCTTTTTCCAAACGTTTGATTCTTTGTGCAAACTTCAAATTCAAGAGATTTAATTTTTATTATGGTAAAGAAGCTTTTGAAACTCAACTCGTTTAGCAACGTCATCACTGACGGAATCCATCAAGAAGAAAAATAAATAACCACCCAAAAAGCTAAAAATAAGGATCTACACAATAACTAAGTGCAACCTGCACTGATGCCAATTGTTGGAGGCAAATGTATGAGAGGGAATAGTTTTTTGAAAAATCATGATAACTTGATAACTTGTAGCAACCCGCTCTGATACTAATTTGTAAATGCAAAAAAATAAGCTAAAAGCTTTGGTACCAATTTATAGAGTGAGCATTATCTTCTCACAGAGGAAACTTATTTAATTTGGTGTCAATCCCATAAATATATTTCAATTTTAATTAAACCTAAACATGCAACTAAGTGATTTAAATCAAGCATGTAAAGAAACAAATAATTCCAGGAAAAATTCCCCAAGGGGAAAAATCTTTTATTTCATTACTAAATGTAAATTGCAACTTACAAATAGATAGAGAAATAAATAAATGAATTCCCGCAAAATTCCATAAAGATCGCAGCCTTGAATCAGCAATGATTCCCTCGAGAATCAAAAGAACCTCAGTCATCCCCCTTCAGCAGTGAATACCCTCGAGTATCAAAAGATCAGCAGTGAAGAAAGCTCTCCACAAGAATAACTTCATTACAGAAGTGTTTGGGTTCTAAAGAAGATTCAAAGAAGTAGTTGGGATTCATTGGGTGAATCTAAAAAGTGTTTTAGCCCTAAAAAGTGAAGACTATTTTGCAGTTGTTATGCAGTTTGCGTAAATAAAAAGTCTTAACAAATTTCTTCACAAAAGCAGGTATTTGTAGGGGCATGCAAATTTTAAGGTGGAAAAATGTCGTTAGAATGAGTTCATAAGGTTCTTCCAACGATATTGATATCTCGTTAGAAGCCCCTTCAAAAAACGTATCAAATGACCTCGTTTGATCCATATGAGAAGTGGTACTTCAAACGAGCTATTAAACGACATGTCAATATCGTTTGAACGACATAGTAAAGTAAAGTCGTTTAAATGACTGTAAGTGATAATAATAATATTTTAAGTTTGAAAACGTTGTTCGAAAATGATTTGAAAACATTAGAATAACAACGGCTCATTTTCATAAAACCAGTTTATAAAAATATAAACTACATCCATACCAAAATTATTTCAAGTCGTAGAACTTGTTGAAGATTCTTGATATTCGGATCCGTCATCTTGAACTTGTGAACTTGAATTCCTTGATGGATGTAAAGGGATATACCATACTCAATGTAAATTAGGTACTAGGTACATGATGGAAAATATGTCCTTACACATAGTGAATTTGTGTACCTGTATCATCCGAGGTTTTTCCCATTATGGGTTTTTCTCGTAAATCGACATGTTGTGGATTATTGCTTTATTTAATTTTTTTTCTCACTTAAATGCATGTTTTAGGATAAGATAAAATTTGTTATATCATTAATTATAATTATCGTTGGAAATTTGTGCTTAGGGTTAATTAAGTTTAAGTTTAATATTAAATTTGAAAAAATAAAATTTGGATTTTGTTTAGACCATCTTATATTTAGACCCCCCGCACTTTCTCAAATTGGTATAATAGTTAGAACACTAATTTATTGAGTTAGATTTTTGTTTAGGAATGAATTTTAGCAGTTCTTATATATTGGGCCAATCATTTTCTAGACCACCTTTGTTTGATGGCTCTAACTAGGGGTACTATGAAGTGCATATAAAATCACTACTTAAGTCGTTACATGAGTCAATATGGCAAGAAGTAGTTAAGGGTTGGTCCCCAACCACAACCTTAGCAGGTGATTATAGGATACACAAACTCATAGAATCGTGGAGTAAAGATGAGCATAGGTTAGCAAATTATAATTGAAAACGTTTAAATGCTCTATTTTGCACAGTCACACCGAAGGAGTTCCGTTGTATTATGACATCTGAGACGTTTAAAGAGGCTTGGCGAATACTCCAACCCACCCATGAAGTACTACTATTGTTAAGTCTTATCAACTCTAAAACCTCATCATTCAATTTGAAATCATCAGGATGGAGATTGAAACATTTGATGAATTTTATGCTAGAGTGTCAGATATTATGAACTCATATTTTAACTTGGGAGAGAGAATACCCAAAACCCGTATAGTGATGAAAATTTTAAGGTCCTTACGTGAAAGATTTAATTCAAAAAATGATAGTTTTAAATTCATGAGGTACTTTAGACTCTACGAAATTCAAATAGCTTGTGGGTAATATTCAAACCTATGATCTTGACATGTTATCATCCAAAAAGATGAATAAATATAAAGGCATTACTTTGAAAGCCCTGAAGGAGGAAATATGAGTTTTGAATGATGAGTCTTGCATCAATTCTGATGATATGGCCATGTTTTCAAAGAAGTTTAGAAAATTTGTGAAATTTGAAAAACAATCTAAAGATGTAAAGAAGTTTAAGAAATATAAGTATAATAAGGTTGATTAATTCCTTAAAAATCATAACGATAATTTTAAAAGGGGTGCATAGAATAGATGCTTTGAGCATGAGGGTTATGTTAATAGGACAGTTGAATGTCCCACAAAGCTAAGGAAAGAGGGAAAGAAATCGATTTCATATAATGTCACCCTTAGTGATAGTAAAGTGGGAGAGGAACTCGATTCCCCTATTTAGCGCAACTACACCGCTTTCATGGCTAGTCATACAAACCTCAACGAAACGTATTCATATTAAGATATTTCTCTACATGACACTTAAGAGCCATTTTGGTTGAATCCTAAGTGAATGGTGGTGGAGATAGTGGAGAAGAAGATGATGATGATAATGACGAATAAGAGGAGGGGGGGAGGAAAGTGAACTTCATGTTGCCTTCCTTGAGTTGTATGCGAAAATGATAAAAATGATAAAGGCAAGTTAATGTTGGAAGTTAGGTTGAAACAACGTGTCATAGGTAATAATGAGAGTTTTTATCGGAAGTTAGGTTGAAACAACGTGGGAAAAGCTCGCATTTTTAAGGGGGCGAGATAGCCTTCGGGGCTTAATGGAGATTTTGAAGAACGATTCCCTAATTTTTTATGAGTTACTTTGTTTGCTCGAGTCTAGGATTATGGAGTTAAAAGAGAGATTGAGATACTCGAGTAATGTCAAATTTAATTTGGAGTCAAGGTCGAAAAAGATTGATAAGATGTTAGGCACCGTCCGAATCAAAGATGACACTATGGCATTGGCATTGTTATTCCAAATGGTTCCGCTACTAAAGCCAAAACCATGATTTTGAAAAAGTCATCCATTGCTAGAAAGGTTAGAAAAAGTCAACCCAAAGGTAACATTCTGTAATATCTCGTACTTTTAAGAGAATTTTATTTCCATATGTTCATTTATTTATTAAGATAATCGGGAAATTAAATTGGTTTTAGTAAATATTAATTAGCGAGTTGGGATTATTATTTATGAATATTATTATCTACTTGCGTGTGATAACTAAATATAGATGTGAATTATTATATTCTCGTTTAATGAGTGAAAAGTGACGAATTATTATATTGTCATTAAAGAGTCAAGACGACGAATTTAAATAGTTTAAGGGTGACACGTTCTGTACGCACCTACCGGGACTAGTTAATGAGATAATGGAATATTTTTAGTTCAATGACTCGGATGGTCTTTTTTAGTGCACTAGTGATCTGGAATGGATCAAAATAGTCCAAAATACGTTCCCGAGGGTTATAATTGGGTTTCAAGGGCCTTTTAGACATAATATTTCCCGTATAGGGATACGATCGTCTTTTTACCCTTAAGGCTACACCTAAAAATGAGATTAGGGATTAATTAAGAGGTATTTAGGATTAAGTGAGGTTGATGGAAGCATCATTTTATCCTCTACTTAGTGGAGATTAAAGGAGAGATCAAAGAAAAGAGAAAAGAGATGAAAAGGAGAGAAGGAGAACTTGGAGAAGAAAGGAAGCATTATCTATGGAATCAATTCATATTTAGGTGTCGAGAGTTCGTATTTTAATCTAACAAGGCAAGTGTTTACTTGTTTTAGATTTGCATTTCATGTAGTTAATTATGTTCATAATTCATTAATTGATTAATTTGGAAATTAAGGAGGTAATCATAGGGAATAATTAAGAGGGATTGATTTGTGTTTAACATATTAATGCGATTGATAATTAATATGGAAGGATTTTGTGATTTTAATCTGGTAATATGAATATAAAGATGATGAAGATTAATACGGTGTTAGATCAATGGGGGTTAAAGCTTCATAAATTCTGAATTAAATGAATTGAAGTAATGATTAGGAGTACCTGGGATTTTATATTGAATTGGAGCTAAAATACATCTGGGGTGATTATGTATTGGTTTGGGATCTTAATTTATGGTTTTGGGAGGCATGGGATCTTTATTGATGGGTTTTGGTGGAGAAACCCCGAGGTTGAAGACGAAGAGTATCCCATCAAATCGAATTAATTCGTTGGGGGAGCAAATCGGTTTGCTAAACTGAACCAGTTCGGTCTTCTAGTGAATCGGTTTCATTTTTTGGTATGTCCTAATTTTTATTATGCGTTATTTTGACCCGTTAGCATTGGATATATGGGCGTATGGGTTTCCAGTGTTTACTAGAATATTCTCTGAACATTATCAGGGGTTAATGCGTGTGTTAGGCCCACTAATGGTTGGATTCGAGTGAGATTAATCGAATTTCAAGTGAGTGAACACTTAGTTGAAAATCAGGAAGTCGGTTCAGACTAGGGATTTGGTAGACTAGTACACTGCAGGATTTTCGTATGTAGTCAATACTATATATATAATTATTTTTTATTTGTTTGGAACATACCTACTCAATAGTGCTATCATTATAAGGTTGCTCAAAGTGGGTGGTCCACCCTGGAATTGACCAACCGGTATTAGATTGGTTCCTCAGGTCATAGTATTGTTCCATGGACATTATCCATGTGTGAGGATTGATATTAGTTTAGATATCAATTGGGTACGATGTGGTATAGTTGCGACCCCCCGAACGTATGTTTGTGATCGCCTCCATTATTTATGTTTATATTTTGGGTTCGATGGTGAGATTTTGACTTGGTGGCCCAATTGTGGTACGTGGTATACCTAGAGCCTGGGTCCTGCTCTAGGGATGTGGTATATACATATATAATGAGGAATATATATGTATATGTATATGTATATAAGATAATGTATGAATATCTAATTATATCACGTATGTAGCCATGTAATATATGTATTAATATACTTAGTGATGGTAGTGCATATTAGCTAATGGTGATTATTAGTAGGATGGGCTATGTTAGCGGTTATTGTCCTAGTTAGACTGAGTAGCTTGATTAGGGTAGTGAATGTGCTAGGTGCACACTGTAGATGAGATCTGAGGAAAGGTCTCTTGTGAGTGCGACTAGAAAGTTAATTATGAAGGTAATACATTGCACCTTTACATTTAAAGCATTTAAATACTTGCAAAATATTTTTAATTTTTTTTTGGGCTTTGACCCCCTGTCATATTATTTTCCAAAACCCCAAGTATGCAGCAGCAAGAACAGTAGGTTTAGTCTCTTCATCATGTCGTTGAGAGTAGTAGCTATGGATACTACAAGATTTGATTGTAGCCGCCTCAATTCATTTTAGATAGGATTTAGTTTCAGTTTTTCTTTTGGGGCGTGTTGCTCATAGTTGGATAGGACACTTTATTTATTTTAAATAATTTATCACTCCTTAATATTGTTACGTTGGTTATAATGTTTGGTAACCGATGGTTTATTTGGTTTATATTATCTATACTTATTCGCTTATCAGTTATATTGTCATTTTATATTATGTATGTTTATGTTGGTTTTATATTTATATTAATTATTGCTACAGTGATGCTAAGAATGAAACCATATTGGATTCTCATTTCATTTTAATAAAGTATTGATCACCCGATATAAGAATAGGTGGGTTTTTATACATTCCTCGTGTCTACACATGCACACATTGTGGTAGGAAAGCTCACCTTAGGTGTTTTTGCTTCGAACTTAAAAATGATCCTAGAAAGTCTAAGTTTAGAGTCACCGAGGTTCCCTAAATCCAAGAGCATCACGTCACACCTACGTGGGTTAGGAAATCATATTTGGAGGCTTTACATGGTAGACTTGTTGATTCTCGAAATCTTGCACATAATACTTCTCATAATCTATCTAATGGTTGATTGTGTTCATATGTTTAAGCTATTGTACTTCATGTTATATATATTTTCTAGTTTTATGTGGTTTGAGTCTTTTGTATTTTATGTTTAAGCTATTGTACTTAATGTTATATATATTTTCTAGTTTTATGTGGTTTGAGTCTTGTGTATTTTAATTTTTCATTTATTGGGTCTTATAAAATTACAAAAATGTTTGTCTTTTGAGTGGTTTTTGTTATATTGGTATCATTTTGAAAAAATATTAAAAAAAGCAAAAAGATATTTATTTTATGCGTAGTTTAATTTTATAAATTTTGTTGGGCATATTTATTTATTTGAATCCACTTCATTCTGTTCTTCCACGTGGCTAGAACATTTGATTATTATTTTCAATGCTTAGATTGTTCTTAATCATACTTGCATGGAGTAGTTTAAAAATAACTTTCTTAATGGATTCCCTTTGCATATGTCTCCACACACACATGCGCGAGCTCATTTAGATTTTAACTTCATATGTTACATGAGTTAAGTGAGATATTCTCCTAACAATCTTGTCATATGCATATATATTTGATTATGGACTTTATGCATGTAAGAACCATTTCCCGTGATTTTGAGTTTTATTGGATATATGAATGTGCACGAGCAGGGGCTATGAAGAAAAAACCTTACTTGTGTAAAAGTCCATCGTTGGCAAGAATATAAAAAATTGAGAGGCAAAAGGAAAAAAAATGCCAATGCCAAATTTTGTTTCATTAATTTTACAAGTGAATTTGTATCTTCAAAATATGTGAGTAAAAAAATCATATATCTATAATTTTGAAGGTATTATAAATTGAAGATCAATGAGTTTTCACAATGAGTCCTACTTATTTCTTGTTTGATGATATTAATTTGAAAATTATCAAGCTAGTGTGCATTGTGCTTGTTTGTCCATTTATGAGTTCACTTTATATGTCACTATGAGGCTAAATCTTTGTTTGATAAATTTAATGCACTCGTGTAGAACTCCTTGGACATTTTGGAGTGATTGAGTAATTTTTATTTGTTTGTAGTTCACGCCCATTTATTCCATTCCAATGGTTCTGCCACATCGATACGATGCTAGTGTGTAATGGTTATGTGTTTTGTGTTAGTTTGGGGCTGTTTATAACTATATATATATGTGTGTGTGTGTGTGTGTGTGTGTGTGTGTGTGTGTGTGTGTGTCTTTGGTATATTTTTCATGCTTATATAAGTGGTTTTGTTTATTTTGAGTCTTTGAGTTTTCATTTAATCCAATTATTCCATGTGTGTGTGTGTGTGTGTGTGTGTATGTGTGTGTGTGTGTGTGTGTGTGTGCATGTGTGTCTTTGGTATATTTTTCACGCTTATATATGTGGTTTTGTTTATTTTGAGTCTTTGAGTTTTCATTTAATCCAATTATTCCATGTGCTTTCTCTTTGAATCAAATTAGAATGTTATATAATCATATTAGTATCTCGTGTTTCTTGTTTACATTGGTATCTCGTGCTTCATGTTGTATTGGGGTTGGTATCATTTATTGCATCATAATTAGAATTGATTAATCATTGTTTAGATTATGTATGTTTGTGTTGTCATGTTGTGTTTGTGGAACTTTTCACCATTGCATAAAATTATTCTTTCCTACATATTTTCAATTTATGTCACTTTTCTGACACTTTGGGGGAGAAATGGTTTGTTATGTATTCTGTCTTTGTCTATTCCTAAACGAAAATAAGGATAAATGTATATTTTACTTTAGTGTTAGGAGGAAATCTTTATCTTAGGGGAGACGTCTTACCTAGTTGGGTATCGTTAAACATAAGGAATTTATTCATATGAAGATTTAAATTGTTTATATATTTGCTTTGCATTATAAGGTGAGCTTAAGTGTACAGGTTTGCGACATGTAGTAAACTTTACAAGCGAGCAAAGTTTCTTAAGGTTTATATGTCTGTCGAGCACCTATAATTTTTTCCTTTAGGGGTTAGGGATTGAGTCTTTTAGCGAGCTTGATAGCCCATAGATTTTTATTTTGTGTTTTGTACTGGAATAGCCAAAGGGGAATATTTATATGGACAAATTTTCAATAGAGTCAATTTGTATGTATTTGGGCTTATTCTGTGATTGGACAAAACCGATGATCCATAGGTTAGGACTTGAGTATATTAACCTTTCAATCTTATGACCTGTTTGATTGAAAATGTAGCAGGTAAAGTTTCAGAGACTACATCATCATGACATCTTTAGCGTCATGTTTCTTCTTCAACATACAAGGAATCTCAAAAGGATATGGATTCATTTTAGTTTGATTCATGGATGTCACAGGGTTTTATTTTATATGTCTGAGGCTATTTTTCATAAACAATTTTTATAAGAAAAAATTTATTTTTTTATCGAAGTCGTTCGAACGACTTTATAGTCTTCGTTCGAACGAAATGTAGTTGTTCGTTCAAACGACCTTCTAATGAACATCAAATAATATTTCTCTATTAGCAGAACAAATATTGTTTGAAGCTCATTAGAAGTTAGTTCGAATGAGATGAGATGTTCGATCAAACGAGATATGATGCTTCTTTCAAACGAACTTTTGTTTTTGTTTGAACGAGGTTTCGTCGCCTCAACAGTCATGTTTTCGATAAATAGTCGTACTTAGAACTTTTTAAGTCAAAAATTTTGACAAAAATCACTTTCTAATGAGAATCCAAAAGCCTTCAAACTTTAGTTTCACCCAAACTCTTTGAGTTCCAATATTCAATATTTATGTTAGATTGAAACCTCCAATGTGTGAGCACCAAGAAATTTTTCACTCATCATCATCCTTGTTGAGTACGTTTCACATGGTGGACTCCGTATTTGTTGTTTATGCACGGTGGACTCTGAGTTTGTGGTGCTATAATGAAGAAGCGGTGGACACCGTGTTCTAGATTCGTAGATGGTTGTTGAGCATTATCGGTGGTTACCAAGGCATGTGTGGACTCACATGTTGTGGAAGTTTCACGGATGGACTCCTGCGTGTCACTGTGGAGTTGAGGCTGAAGATCGAATATGCATCAAGGCTTGCGATGGCATGAGTCGTTGTGTAAGTCATATGTCGAATTTTGTAATTCCTTATCATAGTGAATTTGTGTAATTGGGTCGTCCGAGGTTTTTCGCATTGTAGATTTTCTTAGTATATCGGCGTGTTGTGGTTTGTTACTTTATTTTACTCTTGTTCTCACCTAGATGCATATTTTATGACAAAATAAAATTTGATAAATCATTTATCACAACAATTATTTAAAATTGGTTCTTATGGTTAATTTCGTTTAAGTTTAATATTTAATTTGAAAAAATTAAATTGCCTTTTGTTTAAACCATTTCGTATTATACCCCCGCACTTTCTCAAGTCCCAATTCTAAATGATACTAAAGTCTAAACTGCCCAATTATGGAGGTTCGTAGGTTAAAAAATATTCAAACAAATAAATAAGCATGTATTATTGATTTAAAAACTACTACATATACTTTGTTGAAAAATAAAAAATATATATATATTTCACTTAGACCATCTCAAAAACATTAAGAAGGAGAGCATAATGTTATTTGTACTATAATTTTGGCAAAAAAGTAGACATAGCATTAATTAAAATAGAATTTCGTACAAAAATGGAAAATATAAGCAAATATTTTTCTCTGAGATTTATTATATCAGATATCAAACTTTCTCACGAGGCGACTGTGTGTTTATTTTTTTGCTATAAATTTTTGTTTCTATAAATTAGTGTACAAAAATAAACACATTTATAATTTATGCGTAACACCCCGTATTTTTTAATGATTTTTAAATGTGGGATTAATTTAATTAAAAATGGCAAAAATTAATTAAAAATTAATCTGAATTAAAATAAATAATAACTAGCGAGACAAGGGTTAGTATTTATTGATGTGAATTATATTGAGTATTACTTAGTGAATAAAGTAATATGGGACTATGAAAATATTAAAATTGTCGCGAGTGAAAAATACGACAGTTACAGTAATTTAGTAGGGATGTGCATGTCAGTCATGTCGGGACTCAATTTAAGAAAATAAAAAGTAATTTTTTTAAGTCACTCATATGGTCATTTAGAGTGCGCAAAAGTGTCCGTAACGGTCGAAATAATCAAAAAATTGTACCCGGGGTCCCGGGATAATTTTAGACCAAATCGACACCCGGGAGTGGTATTTTAGTCATTTGTATTTTGGGGGAAATATGACCTATGAAATTTAGAGGTTTATATCATCTGGTGTTGATACAAAAATTAGTCAATTGACATGGACCAATTATATGAAGACACGCATCATCCAACATAGCACAATTTCAAATATTGAGCTACTTGCTGTACTGAGCTACTCAGCGTACCGAGCTACCAAGCGTGCCGAGAAACTTATTGGGAAAGCCAAACGACCAGAAAAATTCAATGTTTATTGTATTGCAGTCATTCCTTACTCAAATACAGATGTAAATTCCTATTCGATAAAGGCACGCTATTTATTTACATTGACAGCCCAAGGGCTATAAATATATTGTAATACCATCTTGGCAGGGCAAGCGAGAATAATCGAAACTAAGGCAAGACACCCAGTAATACAAATTAGTGGACGTAAACCATTCCCTTAAGACTGAACCACTTTAAAGATATATTGTCTTATTTATTTACTCAGTCTTATCTGTGATTGATTAATTAGATCAAATCTAGTTTTTTACATCAACATATTGGCGTCATCTGTGGAAAATGACTATACATAGCATTTTTTGCCAAAAACACATCACCAATGGATGAAATCCCAGAATCCACCAATAAGAATCATGAATGGAATCCTCCCAATCCTTATGCACCTCCAAATGAGAACGATTTGACATGAATCATAACTAGTCTAGCTAGGGGGCAAGAAGCTATGCAGGAAACTATGCGACAGTTAGCTCAGACCTTTCAAAACGAAGTATCTGCTCAGACAGGCCAAAGAAACATCTAGAGAAGCATGCATCCGCCATCTTCACGACACACTAGGCCACGATCTATGTCACGATCCAGACATACTGAATTCGATTATTCTGGGAATTCAAGAGATCCATCATATCCCCCCTATGCAACTTCCCCTATAAGAATTTTGGATTATCAGGAAGACATCACTCTAACTCTAGAGAGACCAAGTGCAAAATTAATGGCCAAAGCAGTAAAATCATGAATGCCGAGGAGGCTATAGCTGCTAAGAAAAATGCTGAGGAGAAAGTGCAAAATAAAAATGAGGGTAAATCGGAGAAGAAAGATAACAAGAATAATGGTGGAATCAAGCAGTCAAAGGGAAAGGAAACATCAGATCATTTGAGAAAGTATACTAACTATAATCCCTTGAAAGTGGACATAAATCATGTTCTAGAGGAAATCAATAAAAAAGAGGAATTAAATTGGCCAGGAAAGCTAAAGTTAGCCCCTGAGAGAAGGGATAAATCTAAATATTGTGAGTTCCTCAAAGATCATAGTCACATAACCAAGCAGTGTATAGCTCTCCAAAATGAGATAGAGGCACTCATTAGACGAGGAAAGCTGAATAAGTTTATAGATCATCGGAATGGTGGAAAGACCAACAATAGAGATCGACAGAGATCCAAATCTCCTTGCCAACCAAGAGAAGATAAGAAAAGGGACCATAAAAATGATCCCGATCTCCCAAAAAGTCCAAGACAACCTGAGTGTGAGGTATTTTTGATTCGTATCAGTTCATTTGATTGTAACATGATTACAGGTGGAGACGCAGGAGGAGGTGATTATATCGCTGAAAGGAAATCTTGCCTTAATAAGGCTCAAGCTTGTTCCTATATATAGCGAATAAACCTGGCTGAAGAAGATTTCCCAAGGAAAGTTAACAAAGATAAGATGGTCACTGGTTTTTCTAAAAACGATTTGGAAGGAGTCTTATATCCTCATGATGATCCTCTGTTGAACAAAATGAGAATGAACGACATAATCATTCCTATAGTGTTGGTGGATAATGGTAACTCGACAGATATCATATTTTACCCTTGTTTTCATAGTTTGAACTTGAAACTTAGTCAATTGGAATCGTATCACATTCTCCTTATTGGGTTTTATGGAGAAAAAGTTTTTCCACTTAGAACGATCAAGATAGACATGTTGATTGGTACTTGGCCAGTTAGCAGAACAGATAAGGTGCACTTCTTTATGATGGACAAGAATGTACAGTCAATCTATAATATAATCATAGGAAGAGTAAGCCTAAGAAAGTTTGAAGCAGTTCCATCCACAGTACATGAGTGTTTAAATTTCCCGACCAACTTTTGGGTTGGAGTTGTAAAGGGGGATCAAAAAGTAGCTCGGGAATGCTGCTACTCTTCCGCCGAGCAAGAGGAATTAGAGGATGCTAGGAAGAAAACAATCACTTATCAAGTGGATGAATTGGATGAGTCTGAGATTGAAACTTTAGACCCAAGAGATGAAACGGAGCTCGTTAAAGGCAACGTCATGGAGGCAACCGAAAACATTATTCTGGATGATGAGCAACCAGAAAGAACAACTCAGATTAGCATTTCACTTGATCATGTCTTAAAAAAAAGCTAGTAACATTCTTGAGACAAAGAAAGCATGTATTTACATGGAGTCACGAGGACATACCGGGTATAGACCAAAAATTCTTATGCCATGAGCTTAACGTCAACAAAGATATCAAACCATTGAAGCAAAGGAGAAAAGTCTTTAGTCCAGAGAAGAACCAGGTTATTTAAAAAGAGGTGGAAAAGCTACAAAAAGTTTCTTTCATCGTAGACGTTAAATATCCAGATTGGTTGGATAATGTTGTGATGGTCAAAAAGAATAATAATAATAAGTGGAGGATGTACGTGGATTTCACAGATCCAAATAAAGCCAGCCCGAAAGATCATTTTCCTCTGCCCATAATAGATCAGTTGGTGTATGCAACTTCACTACATGAGCTGCTAAGCTTCATGGATGATTATTCGGGATACAATTAAATTAAAATGAAGCCAGAAGGTAGGGAATATACCTCTTTCATTACTCCCCGAGGAACATATTATTACAATGTTATGCCTTTTGGTCTTAAAAAATGCAAGTGATACATATCAACGGCTGGTAAATAAGGTATTTGCGGAGCAGATTGGGAAAAAATTAAAGTATATGTCGATGACATGTTGACTAAAAGTAAGAAAGTTGTCGACCATATAACTGATTTGAGCTAAATAATTGATCAACTGGAGAGGTACCAGATGAAGCTGAACCCGACCAAGTGCCTTTTTGGCATACATTGTAAATCAAAGAGGTATTGAAGCAAACCCTGACAAGATAAAAGCTTTGTTGGAGTTATAGTCCCCGACCACTAAGAAAGATGTACAAAGCCTTACTGGGCATGTTGATTCTCTCAATAGATTAGTCACTCGATTAACTAACAGATGTCTTCCATTCCTCAAGGTGCTTAGAAATACCTTCAAGTGGAACGACGAATGCGAGAAGGCGTTCTTGTAGTTGAAGAGATACTTGGGGACACCTCCTTTATTGTCCAGGCCAGTAGCGGGAGAAAAACTATACTTTACTTAGTTGTCTCAAAAAGTGCATTTAGTTCATCCTTGATAAGAAGAGAAGATGGAGTGCAAAAGCCGGTTTACTATACCAGCAAGGCTTTCAGGGGAGCAGAAATCAGGTATCCTAAACTGGAGAAATTGGTGCTGGCATTGATTGAAGTAAGCAGGATAATGAAACCACATTTCAAGCCCATACAATAGTGGTATATACTGACATGCCACTCAGACAAGCTTTTGGGAGCCAAAAAAGTCTGGAAGATTAATGTATTGTGCAGTGGAGTTAGGGGAATATGACATTACCTATGAGCCAAGGTCATCTCTCAAAGGACAAGCAGTGGAAGATTTCATCGTTGAGTTTACGTACCCAGATGTCTCCAATCAATAAGGGGCTAAGGTAGAGCAACTCAAGGAGTTCAGGAAGTCTACTGAAAATATGCCCGATCAACTCCTAGCAGCAGAATTGCCAGAAGGGATGGCAACTGATGAACTAGAATCCTCTGGTAAAGTGCAAGAGTTGGAAAAAAAGTATGAAGAGATAAAGGAAAATATATTCCATCAATGGATTCTGTCAGACCAAGGGTTTGATAATAATATTCCTATATGGATTATATTGATGAAGACCTGATGATGAATTTTATTGCCTTGGGTAGTATTATCCTCAATTGCTAACAACTTTGTTCCTTTAGTTCCACTTGCCCTCTGGACCTCGTTACTATTTTTTATGGCCCTGATTGAATCCACACCCACTGGGTAGGAATTTCATCGATCTGCATCATTTAAAGGCCAGTGGGGGTGGATTCAATCAGGGCCATCAAAAATAGTAACGAGGTCCAGAGGGCAAGTGGAACTAAAGGAACAAAGTTATTAGCAATTGAGGATAATACTACCCGGTCCGAGTGAAGTATATCTCGACATGGCCAGTAGGGATAGAGACAAGGGGAGGACACAGAAAGGTGTCCTATGGGTGGAGAGTAAGACCACTTGTATTAAACTTATCCACAACAGGAAAGTGAGGCCATTTGGACATGGAAGGTAAATAGGAACATTGTCAGTGGGTCACAATAGCAGCAGGAGCGAGAGTTCCAATGGAAGAATTGGGATAAGAGATTTAGGCCCAGAGGTTACAAACCCAAGGTATGACGGGTTCAGACAGGACCAGCAGAGTCCTCAGCAGCAATAGCATCCCGTTCCACAGAGTCAATAGGACAAAGGAAATAATGGAGAAGGCCAGCAGGGCCATGATCAGACGCATAGAGATTTTGGGCTAATGTCTCAGTGATGAGTGTATAGGTCGTAAAAGAAAAGATGTCCCAAAGCGAGGTAGGTGGAAACTATAGGATGAGATCGTGGATGTACAACCATTACAACATATCATGGGTCAGTTCCGGTGCGAGAGTTACATTCAGGGTCCCGACGATCAGGCAAGGTAGGTGGCAAAAGGAGTTAATATTTTTTATTTCATCCTTATGAGTATGGAATTAGCTCGGGTGACATGAGTGTGTCACGACATGTGATTATTAACACTAAAATTCGAGTAACAGTCAAGTTTAGCGGGTGCGTTGGCAGTATCAGACTTATGCTGAATATATTTATCGTTGGGTAACGGGACTTTTCGGTGTCGCCTGCAGGGGGAGCGGGTGTGTACACTAGCAGGACATTTATATTGTGTGGTTAGTTTTACTACTTTTGAGAGTTATGAAAGTAAATTTTATTATGGTCATTTGTAGTTACCGGATACTAGGGCTGTGTTTCGACCGGATCAGATCGCAAAAGCATGTTTCGGAAAAATTTCTGAAAAATCGACAAAAAAATCGGTGTGCCGAATCCGATTTTTTTCGAAAACGTTTTTTTTTTCGAATTCGGAATTTTTGGCAAAATCGAAATTTTCGACAAAATTCGAAAATTCAGAAATTCGGCAAAATTTGGAAAATTCGACAATTTTCCAGAAACATAAATCGAAAAATAGTTCGGGAAATTTTTCGCGGCAAAATTGGAAAATCTTCGGAAAATATTTCGGAAAAACAATCGGAAAATAGTTCGGATAATATTTCTGAAAATAATTCGAAAATTCGGATCGGAACAAATTTCGGAAATTCGGAATATAAAAAAAATTCCGATTTCCGCTCCGATTTTTTTCGAAAAAATCGGAAATCGGAAAATCGAAAATCGGCAATAAAAAAATCTTTCCAAAATCGAAAAAAAATCGGATCGAAATTCGGAAAAATCGAAAAAAAAAACACAGCCCTATTGAATACCGAAGGTTTGAGCGGTAGTAGGGTTTATGATAAGGCTATCATGTTTGTTATTCTAGGGTGAGATATATTATTTTATGAGGCATAACCTGAAAGAGGGTTGGGCCCACCTATATAAATTATATTGTATATTGGACTTCGGTGAGCAGGTTGTCTTGTTATATTTGATCCTGGCGTGTAGGTACTTCTGACTGATGTGATTCATGGTGTTTTGTGTTTATTCTTGAGCGGAGAGATATAGCTCATTATTTATTTACATAACGCTGAGAACTTGTGATAGTAAGAGCGTCGCATTGTACGTCGTCTTTAGTTACTTGAGAGTGTATGAATAGACTTTTTATGTCAGCATACGGGACTTTGGGGTACATGTTATGGGCTGAGGGACTAATGGATATCGACGACTGGCAAGGTTAGGAAGTAGTGTATCGGGGGGTTGCTTGTTTGGATTTCGCTTTGCGAGACATCTCATGCATGAAACTTAGCGAACTTTGTAGGTTGACAGAAGTTTGGTCCTTAGGACTCGGATTTAGTACCCTAGTTATTGTACGTATATGTGATTATAACTGGGAGTTGATAGTTATATTATCATTTGAGGCCGGTAGAATCAAATAATGCTTGTGTGAAAACCAGTGTAGAACGTTTATACCACGAGTATATCGATGGGACAACCTAGAGAATAATTAAGTTGCGATTAGGAGGTTGGTCGAGTATAACCTCACTGTATAGTCATGCCAACTATGCAAGAATTAATTTAACACAAGTTTGTTTTGTTTAGAGGAATTATAAAAAAATGCACGGGACAAAGGGTGTATGGGCGCCCTAGTTAGTTGAGATTTTCAGTATCATTTACGATGAATAGACGTGGAAATTTATCAAAAAAACGTAGACGCATGAGACAATTTGAAACTGAAACAAAATGGGACAATGAGAATGTAGTGATATTAAGAGCGAGGCGAGTCACCAGGAATCGAAGAGTGGGCGAAAAGGAGGGATTATAGTGTTGAAAAGTACACGAAATGTACACTTTAGATTTCGGGGATTATTAGGAACTACTCTATAAAGAAGAGTAATATGATGAGAGTTACATCAACTGAAGAAGTAAAAGTCTGACGTGAATAGTCGGGTATGATTGCAGATATCTTCCACGTACGGATTGATCACTAGTTAGAATGGTAGAGTCCAAACCGTCGGACTAAAGAATACCATTAGTGAAGGTGTACTGAGAACAACTTGATGTTCCAAAATATAGAAAGATGTGGAACTATATGTGTAATAAGAAAATTAATAAGGGAGTTGACACATAGGGATGTTGGAGTTTTCCCCATGTAACACCCCGCTACTCCAATAAAAATAAGAATCTTAAATGATCCATTCTTAGCATCACTTTCGCATAATAATAATAATACGAGACAACCACCAAATATTTTACAAAAGGGATTTCATATATAATTTTGCAAGTTGGATAAAACCAATTTCGATCTATCAGTTATAACAAAAGGTTGATATATATATATATATATATATATATATATATATATATATATATATATATATATATATATATATATATATATATATATAAAACAGTTTAACAACATTTCTACAAAACATTACCCAATAAGCTGTCGGTTAACAGACTAAATACAAAAGATTGCACCAAGTATGACAATATGTACGTATACTAAACTGGGGCAACACGCCCGAACATATAGACGGATCATAGATAAAGTATCAAAAGAAATGATGCGTCTACTACAAAAATCCTACAACATCTGCAAAATGCCGTAGCTCCTTAACACTGGAAAGGAAGGTCACATCGGGCGCCCATGGTCATCGTTTATCGTTTGACTAAGTTGACACATTTCCTACCGGTACGCACTGATTATAATACCGCTTGTTATGCTCGGTTATTTATCGCAAAGGTTGTTAGAATTCATGGGGTGCCCTTAAATATAATTTCCGATCGAGATAAGATTTTTGTTTCCCACTTTTGGTGAAGTTTCCAAGAGGCTATGGGAACCAAATTGAAGTTAAGCCCTTCTTATCACCCTCAAACAGATGGGCAAACAGAAAGACTCAACCAAATGTTGGAGGATATGCTCCGAATGTGTGTGCTTGATTTCAAAGGTGGTTGGGAACAATATCTCTGTTTGGTCGAATTTTCCTATAGTAATTCGTACCAATTTACTATTGGGATGGCGCCCTATGAAGCTTTGTATGGTCGGCCTTGTAGATCGCCCACTTGTTGGTTAGAGGTGGGGGATAATAAGTTCCTTCTACCTGAAATGATCCAGGATACTTCTTCCAAGATTGAACTCATCCAGAATCGCATCCAAGGAGCACCTAAACATGTATATAAGAACCACACAAGAAGAAGAAATATAAACGGGGCAGGGCCCAATTTGATATGATGTACATGTGCATAAAATTCATGACAGTTATGAATGTTACTTTCTACACCAATAGAATTCGCTCTTCATTCAAGAAATAATCCTCACCTCTCTTATAAGTGCATATCCTAATGCATACAATTCATTTTAAGTTAAACTACACATCTAGTTAATAGGAGTAACCTAACTATATTCCACATCCCAAGTTTATGAATTGGAAACATATTCACAAGTCAATAATCATTAGGGTCCATAGACAATTAAAGTTGATTCACAATTTTCTTAAATCAATTAATCAATTGGGTGAAATACTATTTCAATGGGAACAGTTACAATCATAATAATAACAGTTCTAAGACCATCCTTTCGGGAGTCACCCCACTGGATGTGCCCCTAAATACTATCATCTTCTAGGGCCTATAACCAAGAACACCTGGGTATACTAAATCGCAACGCGTGGGAAGCAGTCATATACCTTCGATAGTGATTCATAACCATACCTAGAATTACCTCACTTCAAACTATACAATCATACAATGTAATAACCGGTATCATGGCCTGAGGACTATACTCTCCCTGCATCATTAGCCAGGGGATTCACCTCTAGCGCGTACTTCCCTTATGATAGCATTTAAAGAGGTATGTGTAAATGTGCCATAGTTACAAACTATTTTAAGTTAAATATACGGTTCTTAAATTCCGAAACCATATGTACGTACAAGTTTGGCTAACAGGTATAATTATTATCATACCATCCCCCGAAGGTCCAACACATATTACCCGACCCTACACTAGTTCTACTCTCATTTACTAGATGAAATGAGACATTATACACTTATAACCATTCCTCAAAATAATCCCGGACATTTTCGTACTATCCTAGAGTACCACTCTCCTTATATGAGGTCATATTACTTCGCAATACATCCTAAGAGAAGGTTCCTAAGTCTTAACGCAAAAGAAAAGGATTAGAAAGAAAGTCCAATTCTTGAGCTGAAAATAGAGTACCGGTCAATCGGCCCCTGACCCCCGGTCGATCGCGTAATTGAAATTTACCTTGCGAGGCAACCAGTAGGCTTTTCCCTTTAGGCCTGGTCAACCGGCAGCTTGGCCGTAATCGACCAGTCACACCAGATCACTCTGACATTCCCTATTTTTACTTACAAAGCCTAAATCTCCAAATCTTCTTCTTCCCTCCACACCAACTATCATCAACCAATATTATCAACAAATCATTCTTATACGATCACCTAATAATATACAACCTCAAATCATATATAACTTATGTAGGTGGAGGTTTGAACAACAACTCAATCAAACCCTAAATGGGTCAAATCTTAAGAACAATAACTAATCACACAATTTATTCAAAATAATCATAAGGTATTGAAACTATAATACTTGCCTTTTTGTTGGAGTCTCGAATTCTTCTTCGTAGCAATGATTCCGAGCTAGAAATGGCAAAATCTCCTCTTTCTCTTCTTTCTCTCAAGCTCTCACCTATCTCAAACTTCTAGGTTTAGAAATACACAAATGAGGTGTACTTGCTCTTCCACGACTTAAATGCCCAAATGACTTAAGTCTAACATTAAATGCTACTACATAATCAAAATGACTCGTAACATCATATTTAAGTCATAACTAGCCAAAAGTACCCCCGGAACCCAAAAACAACCGTGGCACTTATTTTGACTATCTCGACCCATGTCGGACTAACCGCGCCCTCTAAAATGACATCTGGGATATCGTTAATTATTTTCTATTCCAGCGTCATATTAACATTCTAATAATAATCCAATTGGAATATAAATTATACCCATCCCCTCAAAGCACAGCGACTGAACATTAATATAATATTACACTATTTACATTCGCGTAAAGGTAAATATGCAATACTCATAAATATTAACTCTTAAATTACTAAAATTAATATTTACTCCAATTTCCTTTATTTATATAACTAACCCACAAGGCAAATTAGTATAAAAATAATTACTCAAAAGTAAGGGGTATTACATACTCCCCCCCTTACAAGGGAATTTTTCCCTCAAAATTAGGACTACCTGCTAAAAAGAGGTGGGTATATTTCTCGGATATCGTCCTCTCGTTCCCAAGTTGATTCTTCGGCATTGTGGTGACCCCACTGGACTCGGACCAAGGGCACCACTTTCGATCTTAGTCTACGCTCACCGTGGTCTAAAGTAGCAATCAGTTGTTCCTCATACGAAATATCGGGTCGCAACTCAATATCGTCTAACGGAACATGCCAATGAACTCCCTCGCATCTTTTGTACTTATTTAAAGATAAATCATGGAATACATCATAAATTTATCGTAAGTCATCCGGCAACACCAGTTGATAAGCTACGAGGCCTACCTTTGCAATAATGGAAAAAGGACCTACATAACGTGGCGCAAGTTTGCCCTTCTTCCCAAATTGCATCACCCCCTTCATCGGGGATACCCTCACAAAAACTTGATCCCCCATTTCAAATTCCATATGCCTCCGATTTGCATCGGCATAGATCTTTTGGCGATCTTGCGCAATTCGTATGCGATTTCGAATGAGCTCAATCTTTGTAGAGGTCTCTTGGATCATTTCAGGTCCAAGAAGCTTATTGTCTCTCACCTCCAACCAACAAACAAGTGATCGACACAGTCAGCCATATAATGCCTCAAACGGTGCCATACCTATCGTAAATTGGTACGGATTATTATATGCAAATTCGACCAATAGAAGGTATTGCTCCCAGCCTCCTTTAAAATCAAATATGCACATGCGAAGCATATCTTCCAACATTTGGTTGACCCTATCCGTTTGCCCATAGATTTGTGTATGGTATGACGTACTCAACAGAAATTCTGTCCCCATTGCCTCTTGGAAAGTTCGCCAAAATGGGATACAAAAATTTTGCCTCAATTCGAGACTATATTGATAGGCACCCCATGAAGCTTCACAATTTCTGCAATAAAGAGTTGGGCAAAACACGTCGTGTTATAATCCGTCCGTACTGGTAGAAAGTGTACCAATTTGGTCAAACGATCGACAATCACCCAAATAGAATCATGGCCTCTTTGCGACGTCGGCAATCCCGTGATAAAATCCATTGAGATACTCTCCCATTTCCACACTGGTATTTCTAACGGTTGTAACAACCCAGTTGGCCACTGGTGGTCCGCTTTTACCAAATGACAAGTGGCACATTGGGAGACAAACTCAGAAATATCTCTTTTCAATCCCGCCCGCCAATGCTGATGGCGCATGTCTTGGTACATTTTATCCCCGCATGGATGCACCGCAAATCTTTAACCATGGGATTCTGTCATGACAGCACGTCTCAAGTCTCCTTCGTCCGGGACTATAAGTCTTCTGTGGAAATGCAACCACCCTCATAACTAATAAAGTATGACTCCGCTCCCTCGGTCAGCAATTGGCGTACCCGGTCCTGACAGTCTTTATCCCCTCCTTGCGCTTTTACGACTCGCATCACAATAGCAGGCATAACGGTTAAAACTGACATGCATGCTCTAGCTACAACATCATCATGGCCAAGTTCTTTTCACTTATCTTTCCACACTTTCGCAAGCCATCCCACGGGTCTTCGACTCAGCGCGTCAGCTACCATATTTGCTTTGCCAGGGTGATAGTGAATATCGAATTGATAGTCCTTTATGAACTCCAGCCACCATCATTGCCGTATATTTAGATCTTTTTGCGAAAACAAATATTGTAATGACTTGTGGTCCGTGAAAAGACTAAATTTCTCACCCAGGAGGTAGTGCCTCCATATCTTCAAGGCAAACACCATTGCGGCAAGCTCTAAATCATGTGTGGGGTAGTTCTTTTCATGGGGTTTAATCTTGCGAGACCTGTAAGCAATGGCCCTATGATCCTGTTGTAGCACACCTCCCAATCCTTGTAGATATGCATATGTGAAGGCCAAATAGTCCACTCTCGATTTTGGTAACGCGAGTACAGGAGCAGAGGTCAACTTGTCCTTTAGCGTTTCAAAATCTAGTCGACAGAAGTCGTCCCAAACAAATCATACTCCCTTCCAGGTTAGGTTCTTTAAAGGGCCCGTAACTTTGGAGAAACCCTTAATGAAATGGCGATAGTATCCCGCCAAACCCAGAAAGCTATGGATCTCCATTGGCGTCGTAGGTTGATCCCATTCCCTCACCGCTGCAACCTTGCTCGGGTCTACGGAAACACCCTCGACCGTCACAATATGCCCCTAAAATTGCACTTCCTGCAACCAAAAGCCACATTTCTCATACTTAGCATAAAGTTGATGATCTCGTGGTGTCAGTAGGACCAATCGCAAATGTTCAGTATGATCATCTTAAGTTCGAAAATAGATTAAAATTTTATTGATAAACACAATCATAAATTGGTCTAGAAAGTCCTGAAATACTCGATTCATAAGGTCCATAAATACTGCGGGAGCATTAGTCAACCCAAAGGGCATAACCAAAAACTAGTAGGACCCATACCTTGTCAAGAATACGGTTTTCGAAGCATCTTGCTCTCGAATTCACAACTGGTGGTATCATGTCCTCAAATCTATTTTAGAGAAGTACGACGCTCCTCGTAATTGATCAAATAAATCGTCGATTCGAGGTAACAATTATTTGTTTCTGATAGTTACCTTATTCAACTCACGATAATCGATGCATAACCGAAGGTAACCATCTCGCTTTCTCATGAATAATACGGGGGCACCCCATGGTGACGTGCTACGCCGAATGAACCCCTGCCCCAACAGTTACTGAATTTGATCCCTCAACTCCCTCATTTCCAAAGGAGCCATGCGTTATAGAGCTCACGCAATCGGCTTGGTTCCCGGAGCTAAGTCAATTACGAACGCAATCTCTAGGAGGTAAGCCAGGGATCTCCTGAAAGACATCTCCAAATTCCCTGACAACTGGAATCGAGTCTAAGGAAATCACAATCTTTTGTAAAGTCTCTTCCTTCATATAATACAAGTGGGTGCTGGAACCTCCCCCCCGGAAGAGGCATAACCACCAAAAATATTTCTTGCCCCGAAATGGCAAAAACTATACTCCTCCCATAACAATTTACCATAGCCCGATACTTCACTAACCAATCCATTACCAAAATGATATCATACCCGACCATATCCAAGATGAGAAAATCGGCCTCAAAACGTAATCTACCAAGGTCTATTCCCACCCCTTTATAAATAAAAAGTATAAGTGAACCATCACCCGTAGAAGACTCGACGCTAGTGAAAGTACTTTCAGCAGACTTAAACAATCCCGTCGAAAGAGCAAATTGCCTAGCAATAAATGAGTGTGTGGCGCTAGTATCAAATAACACCCGGCCCACAAACCCTTGGATGGGAAACTTACCCTCAATAGGTGGCGGTGATAATGGTGCTGGAGGAAACAAAGCGTCTTGGATATTGTGCATACGTCCAAACTGGAGTTATCCCTGTTATAATGTAACGGATGGAATAGGTACTGGAGGTTGTTGTTGTGCCTGTGGATTCTGAGGGCCTCCTGGAAATTGCCCTCTGTTCAACTGTGGACAAGATCTCTTCATGCGACCTGTCTCGCCGCACTGAAAACAATGGCCCACAAAACCCTCCAGATGTCGGCCTCGATTGTTATTTAATTGCTTCGTGCCTTGGCCCTATTGGCCTCGACCCCCATTATTACCTCTGCCAGCTTGGCCCGGTTGGCCCAACTGCTGTTGTTACTGAGCACCCTGACCATGCCTAAAATTGCCTCCGCTAAAGTTGAAACCCCCAAAGCGTTGCTTCTTAGTTAAGTCCCCCTGCTAGAGGTCCCGCTCCTTCTGTTTATTCCCAGACTGCTGTGGTGGTGGTAGTGCTCCACCAGCACCATTCCCTCCTGGTTTAATTGATTGGCCATAATCTCTTATCTTCTTACTCACCTTTAGATGAAGGCGGTGATCCTAGCAATAAAGTAAATTTGTGTTCATCACATCGCCAAAAGTTTGCAAAGTCGGGTTCCCCAACAGGTGTTGCCTTATCCTCCAACTCAATCCCCCGAAAAATTTTAAAATCCTCCTTTCTTCTATGTTTACCTCGTCTGGAATAAAGTTTGCCAAATGGGTAAATTCTTCTTCATACTCTGCCACCGTTCGCTCTCCTTGAATTACATCATGTAGCTTCATCCGCATATCCTTATAGATTGCTGGAGGAAAGTACTTTCGATCAAATAAGGCCCAAAATTCTGAGATCGTCATCGTATCCCTCTGTTCTGGAGTGGTCACCGACTCCCACCATTGGAGAGTTTCTCCCACGAGTTTAAAAGTGGCGAGAATCTGTTTTATATCTTTGTTGCATTCCACCATGCTAAGATGGTGTTGAACATCCTTCTTCCATTAATTTACAATAATCACACCAGTGCCACCCTGAAATTCTGGAGGGTGACCTCATAGAAAGGATTCTCTAACTCTTTCACATGCGGAAGGTCCCGTATGGGCTTGAGCCACCGGTGCTACTGGTTGTCGAGCTTGGGGAAATTATTGCGCCATAGCGGTCATTGCAGCGTTTACCGCCTGGGCCACAATATTAGCTACCTTCGTCGCATTTATAGTGCCTTGCGGTGGTGGGGGCTCTACATCATCTTCTAATCGATTTACCCTTGTTGGGTGACCTCATTTAAGTGGCATCAGAGATAAAAAGCAACTGAGTCAATATACAGTTAAAATAATATATCCTTACGGGAAAATCGTAAACGCAGATAAGCAAAACAACCCTAATAATAGGGCTCTATATCAAAGAACGCTATGGTAGAATGTGATAAGTCCGCATAGATCCTAAGGAATCTAGAACATGATACTCTGATACCATTTGTGACACCCCGCTTATTAAAATAAGAGGTGGCGAGCCCACTACTCCAATAAAAACAGGAATCTTAAATGGTCCATTCTTAGCATCACTGTCGCATAATAATAATACGAGACAACCACCAAATATTTTAAAAAACGGATGTCATATATAATTTTGCAAGTTGGACAAAAGCAATTTCCATCTATCAGTTATAACAAAAGGTTTATATATATATATATATATATATATATAACAGTTTAACAACATTTTTATAAAACATTCCCGAATAAGTTATCGGTTAATAGACTAAATACAACATATTGCACCAAGTATGACAATATGTACGAATACTAAACTGGGGCAACACGCCCTAATATACAAACGGGTCATATCTAGAATATCAAAAGAAATGACTCGTCTACTACAAAAATCCTACAACATCCACAAAACGTCGTAGCTCCTTAACACTGGGAAGGAAGGTCACATCGGGCGCCCATGTAGAGGAGCACCTAAACATCTATATAAGAACCACACAAGAAGAAGAAATATAAATGGGTCATGGCCCGGTTTGATATGATATACGTGTGAATAAAATGCATGACAATTATGAATGCAACTTTCATAAACCAATAGAATTCGCTCTTCATTAAGAAATCATCCTCACCTCTCTTCTAATTACATATCCTAAAGCGTACAATTCATTTTAAGTTAAACTAACCATCTACTTAATTGGATTAACCTAACTATGTTCCACATGCCATGTTTATCAATTGAAAACGTATTCACAAGTCAATAATCATTAGGGTCCATAGACAATTAAAGTTGATTCATAGTTTTCTTAAATCAATTAATCAATTGGGTGAAATACGATTTCAATGGGAACAGCTACAATCATAATAATAATAATTCTAAGACCATCCTTCCGGGAGTCACCCCACTAGATGCGCCCCTAAATATTATCATCTACCAGGGCCTATAATCAACATCACCTAGGTATCCTAAATTGCAACGCGTGGGAAGCGGCCATATACCTTCGATAGTGAGTCATAATCATACCCGGAATTACCTCACTTCGAACTATACAATCATATAATGTAACAACTGGTGACATGGCCTGAGGATTATACTCTCCCTGCATCATTAGCCAGGGGATTCACCTCTAGCACGTACTTCCCTTATGATAGCATTTAGAAAGGTAAGTGTAAATGTGCCATAGTTACAAACTATTTTAAGTTAAACATACAGTCCTTAAATTCTGAAACCATATGTACGTACAAGTTTGGCTACAAGGTATAATTATTATCATACCAGCCCCCGAAGGTCCAACACATATTACCCGACCCTACACTAGTCCTACTCTCGTTTACTAGACAAAATGAGACATTATAAACTTATAACCATTCCTCGAAATAAGCTCGGACATTCCCATACTATTCTAGAGTACCACTCTCCTTATATGAGGTCATATTACTTCTCAATACATCCTAAGAGAAGGTTCCTAAGTCTTAAACCCAAAAGAAAAGGAGTAGAAAGAAAGTCCAATTCTTGAGATGAAAATAGAGTACCGGTCGACCGGCCCCTGATCCCCGATCGACCGCATAATTGAAATTTACCTTGCGAGCCAACCAGTAGGCTTTTATCATTAGGCCCGATCGACCGGCAGCTTGGCCGCGGTCGACCGGTCACACCAGATCACTCGGTCATTCCCCATTTACAAAATCTAAATCCCCAACTCTTCTTCTTCCCTCTACGCCAACTATCATCAACCAATATTATCAATAAATTGTTCCTATATGATCATATAACAATATACAACCTCAAATCATATGTAACTTATCTAAGTGGAGGTTTGAACAACAACTCAATCAAACCCTAAATGGGTCAAATCGTAAGAACAATAACTAATCACACAGTTTATTAAACATAATCATAAGGTATTGCAACTATAATACTTTCCTTGTTGTTGGAGTCTTGGATTCTTCTTCGTAGCAATGATTCCGGGCTACAAATGGCAAAATATCCTCTTTCTCTTCTTTCTCTCAGGCTCTCACTTCTCTCTAACTTCTAGGTTTAGAAATACATAAATGAGGTATAAATGCTCTTCCAATACTTAAATGCCCAAATGACTTAAGTCTAACATTAAATGCCACTACGTAACCAAAATGACTCATAACATCATATTTTAGTCATAACTAGCCAAAAGTACCCCCGAAACCCAAAAATAACCGTGGCACTTATTTTGACTATCTCGACTCTTCCCGAACTAACCGCGCCCTCTAAAATGACATCCGGGATATCGTTAATTATTTTCTTTTCCAACATCATATTAACATTCTAATAATAATCCAATTGGAATATAATTATACCCTTCGCCTCAAACCATAGCGACTCAACATTAACATAATATTACACTATTTACATTCGTGTAAAGGTAAATATGCAATACTCATAAATATTAATTCTTAAATTGTTGAAATTAATATTTACTCCAATTTCCTTTATTTATATAACTATCCCACTTGGCAGATTAATATAAAAATAATTACTTGAAAGTAGGGGTATTACACCCCCATAGAGGAAATACTTTAGCCGTGCGTAGAGAGGCTCATAATAGTGACAAAAATGGGATGAAATCACAAAGTTTTGTGTAGGCACCAAGGTGAGCTGGTAGATTTAATGACGAAATATCTTGATATGTGATGACTAAAGCGAATTAGTCACTAGTTGGGATGATAAGGTAAAATCATTGGACTGAAGGATACCGTCAGTGGAGATATAGCGAGAATAATAGAATGACATAACTGAGATAGTGAGATTACATGGGGTGCCCCTTGACATTGTGTCTGATAGAGATAAGATTTTTGTGTCTCTCTTCTGAGAGAGCTTCCAGGACGCCCTGGGCACTGAGTTGCGATTGAGTATGGCCTATCACCCTCAGACTAATGGGTAGACCGTGAGGACAAATCAGATGTTAGAGGATATGTTACGGATGCGTATCCTTGATCTTAGCGGAAATTTGGAGCAGTATCTTCCACTAGTGGAGTTTTCTTACAATAACTCCTATCAGTTTACGATTGGGACGACACTATTCGAGACATTGTACGGTAGACCTTGTCTTTTTCCCGCTTATTGGCTAGAGGTGGGGGACAACAAGCTTTTTAAGACAGATGTGATTTAGGATACCTCCCTGATGCGCTCTAAATAAAGCTTATGATTCAAGTGCAAATCTATCGCAACAAGTAATATTCGGTAATTACGAAATCGTGATCCACAGGGATTGAAACACTCCTAAGAGAACAGGATTAGGTTAAAGGTATTCTCTGAACATCACAAAAGTTAAAGTGTAAAAGTTGATTTAATAGTTTGGAAAATTGATTGAGGGTAATTTCTAAACTAACATGCTATTGATGATCAGTTAATTATTTTAATAATTACGAAACTATGAAAAGAACTAAGATAAGCTTGAGTTCAAGATATTAAAGGGATCGAGGATCATTCTCCCACCTCGGATTCACAAAGAAGGGGATTATAGGGCTTGGTTGAAATTAATTCTAATCGAGCATAACTAATTAAGTCCGAACATCAACCATGTAGAGACTAAACTCATCAATGGAGGATTAGGGGTTAGTTAGTTATTGCTAGATGGGTTGGGTTTGTAGTAAAGCTTCAAACACTAACCCTTGCATGACAAGAGAAGTTAAGAAACTATGATACTCCAATACCAACACATCAAGTTCCATTAGAACAATTATAAACCAAACCGTATATATGAAGTTCAAGCATTTAAGGTGGGATTATGATCCCCAATCATAAGTCTAGCTACTCATAATTTAAACTAAACTACACATGCTAGTTAACAACATAATTAAGTTAGTTATCTAGTGTAAACACAAACCAATACAAGAGATGGAATTAAATACAAATTAAAGCTAGTAGACAAGTAGAGAAGAAGTAAATGAACCCTCCTTGCATTAATAACCACAATTCAACTAGTAATCAAAGCTTTACAAGTGGGTAAAAACCATAAATGAACTTGACCTAGGAGAGAGAAGAGAGTGTTTTCTATATAACCAAAAATCTAACAAAAGTAATCTCTATCTACAAAAGAGTAAAAACAAGGGATATATCCCCAAAAATCCAACCAAAATGGAAAACTAGTAATAAGAAGAAAAACTCAAAAAATCTGCAAAACCGAATCAATTCGGCAAGGCCTAATCCATTCGCTAGAGGAAAGATGTTGCACTGGTGACAACCGAATCGATTCAGGTGGACCGAATCGATTCGGTCCTGCAAACAAAATATGGCTAGGTTATTTTGGCTTTATTTTTCCCATATTTCACCGAAACATCCATAACTTCTTCGTTCGAGATCGGACTCAAGCACCGTCGGAGTCCACGCGAAGATGAGAAGAAGGTATACAACTTCCGTGAGAAATCGGGATGAAAATACCATAGCTTGAATTACGAAAATGCCCCCAAAGCAGCAAAAGTCGATGGAACTTTCCCGGATCAAAACCAAACTTCTCGATATGCATTCCGAGAACTATAAAAGATCAATAAAGAAACATACAAAGTACATGTGATGAATTCAGGGGTTAGTCAATAAATGAGTATAAGAACCGGGAAATACATGCACGGAAATGCTAGAATGTACAAATTAACGGGGTATAAAATACAATAAAAGTGACGAATCACACCCCCTAACTTATACGTTGTTAGTCGCGAGCAATGAAGTATGAAGAAACAAGGGCCATCAACAAAACCAAAATAGAAGAAATATGCACATAAAAGGAAAAAAAATGCCACTTTCGTGAGTGAACGATTGCATTTAGCGTATGCAATAAGTTAGTAAACCCCTAGGTGGCCCTAGGGGACGAGTGAGGTCTCGTGAGGGTTTCCAGGGATGACACCCACAAACATCAAATCAACTCATACTATGATACGGCAAAAACCAATGCGTAGCTCAACAAATATCTAAGAAGCACAATTTATCAACAAAGTGAACAAAGCTCACACAAAAGACGACACTTATCGGCATTAAACAAATAACTTCAATAAAAATCGAAACCATGGAAATGCGAAATAAGCGGACACATGTGGTAATTTAGATTTGGTAAAACTTTCAAAATTTATATAAAAGCTAAGGCATGCATACTCAAGTTCTCTTTGGTTGTTACACTCAACAAATGAAACACTCAGAAATGGGATGTAACACACTCGGGACATGCGGGCATAAAGAGTAATTGTAAAGGGAAACTAGGCCACGCACATGTCATCAATGAAGAATACAATATAAAAGTGAAAAATACAATCTCATGAAAGGGTATCGCATATTAACCAAGAGAAGAGCATTTATCGCTTATGTTCGACTTTTGAATCACATCACCCTAGGATCAAATAGGACTTTTAGGGTATAGAATTTAGGCTAGGTTAGGGTTAGGAAAAGAAAGGAATGTGTGTAGGATCAAAGGAGATTCGGGAATAACGCGCGGGATAATGGATTTAATGGGTAATTTAGGAATCGAAATCAAATTCCAAAAGCAAGGTATTCATGAGAGTGAGACTTTGATTTTCATGTACATGGTGAAATGGGAATCAACTAGGACCCATTTTATTCTATATTTCTTTTCTTTCTTTTTCTAACTTTTTCTTTTCTTTTTTTTTAGACCACTCATAGCTTGATTGCAATCCATATAAACAACATCATTCAATCCCAGGAATAATCCCTATTCAAGGTATGGGAGGAGTAAATTAGGGTTTAGGACTCCAATGTGGAGTTGGACAAGGGGTTTGGGGACGAAACAAAAGGAATAATAAGGCTCAAGGGGGTTGACTAGGGAAAACATTTAAGGGTAAGGTTAAGGTCATATGGGTTAAACAACAACGAAGGCCTATAATCCTTTCCTAAAGTTTCATGTGATTCGCGGGACTCAACACCATTGAAAATCATGCTCAAGTGATAAATTAATTAATATGCAATCAAATGAAAAGAAAATGAGATTGACAACGAGTTCATTGACAAGAAAGAGATAGAGTGGATGTAACGCTCACAAGTGACGATAAGTCTCAATTTTCACTTTTGTAAGGGTATAGCATGCGCCTTAAATTAACGAATTTGAAACGCTTTAAACAAATCATAAATAATTATTTGTGTATATGCTCAAGGCTTCACAGTTTAATTTTATGAGGCTATTCAAAATGCAAACAATAACGGGATAAAGGCTAATAAATCAATAACTCGAAGCATGCTTCATAGCTATACAATAGGATAAGTCGATCATATAAGTAATCATAGTAGATATGAGAGAGAAATTTTTTTTTTTAAGTAAATAAATAAATACTAACTTGATAACCGGTATCAAAAATGTAATCCATACGCCCTAACTTGAATGAAACATTTTCCCCAATGTTAGTAGGGATAAAAAGGGAAAAGGGGTTAGAAAATAGTCACCCCGTAAGGAGTAACTCGAGAAACGCGCAATGGCATGCCTGTCAAAATGTTAGTACCACAACACGACTATATACAGAGGAGAGATATGTATAAGGATAAATAAGAAGATGAAACTAAGGAATTTTTTTTCATTAATAATTTCGGGATGCATACATGTGGGAAAAAAAACAAAATGAGAAAATACAATATTGACATTTCTCAATTACCACATATACATCAATGTTTATCAAGAACCTAATATAAAACAGCCCAAAATAGTTTAAAAATCAATAATTACAAGAGGACAAAATGAAACAGCAGCAGTAGCACCAGTATTTCCTAGGGAAGGTTAGGGCGGCGGTGAGAAGGATCGGGCTCATTGGGGTTACGCGGGGGGTATATGGGTCATAAAGGTAAGGAGGCACAGCAGCCTCGCCCCCATTTTTGATGTGCAAATAGGTCCATCTGTGCCCTAGTAAGGATCAAAATATCACGCTCGTAAGTGCCCTTAAACTCAGAAAAGCTCCGCTCATGGTTTTGCCTGAAAATAGCGAAATCCCCCTGCATTGCATCCATCCTCGCTCCCAATTCTCTAAAGGGGCCCAGCGGGTGCTGAACTGGAGTCAGTCCCTGCATTGCATCCGAAAGTGGGTCATCAAAATCAAAATGGTTCCCAGCAGCCATTTGATCACTCATCCATCGCTTTTTCCTCTCCCAATAATATTTTCCTAAAGTCCTCTCGATAGCATCATCGTCAAGCGGAGAGGGAAGTATCGCACGCTTATCGAAGGCGATCACCTCGCAACGAGCATCTCTGCATATCCTAGACACAAGACGAGCATAAGGGAGAGTAGTCTATCCCTTCTCGCAATAAGCGGCGTTCAACATGTGTTGAAGCACCAAGGAAGGCAGGCTTATAATAGTGTTGGCGTCTAGGAGATAGTAGAGGAAATGGGTCTGATTTGATCGCAGGACTGATTTTGTTTGGGTAGGAATGATTGAATTCACAGAGACTAGGTGGATAAGCTGGTGAGAATCAGGCATGAGCTTTGTCGAAAATGTTTCCCCGGCCCAAATGTGTTCGAGCGTTAGACGCGCAATCAAAACATCTTTGGGAATCAATGCAAGAGCGTCGCGCGACGGATATGCATACTCATCAGGATTGTCAGCACCTCCCAACAGCACTAACAGAATTTGCTTGGAAATCAGAATTTTCCTCCCCCTAACAAAAGCCTCATGCATCCCGCCTCCAATTGAGATAAGCGATGCATAGAAACGGCGGACATGCTCCTCATTCACATCACCCTCCTTTTCGAGGTGGGCCTCCCAATGGAATTTTTGAAAGTGCCTCCTAACCTTGTTAGGAAAATCAGCAAGCTTCAGTGGGAATTCGATAGCAATTGCCCGAGTGGAGGGAAACTTTTCCCTGTACCAATCTCTCTCAGCCTTGGATCTAAATGTTTCAAACCCATTCCGGCCCGTAACATCATTGGTGGTGGGCATTTGAGCCATAAGAACCTACAAGAGAAATAAATTCGATACATACACAATTAGTGTAATGCATAAAATCAATTTTAGCGTGAAACAGGTTCGAAAAGGAATGGGTGGTGCATGTCAGAAGAAAATGATCGGATAAGCGTATCCGACATACATAACTCTCAAACAAGGTAGAATCTATGTCAATGTTCAATAAGAGGCACAAAAATGGAACAATTGGGAATCAACTCCTCATTTAGGCATTTTATCGAACATATGGCATGCAGCCTGCTCAAAATAGGGAGAAAAATACATTTGATTCATGAAAGCCCCCAACAAATACAACACAACACATCAATCAACAATAAATAGGTTGTATTTGTTGGATAGTGATGGAAATTAGTAATGAAAAGTGGACAGTTCATGAATCAGATACACATTATGCAAATATGGACATACACACATAACTCCCCAAGTTTGAATAGAATGAACACAAATTTCATATTGAAATTAACATAGAAAGATTGGAGTTTTTACCTTGAGCGAGATTCCTTAGAGAAATGGAGAGAAAAACTGTAGCGAGAATATTGGGGAAATGAGTAGGAAGGAAGGCTCTAAAGGGAGATGGAAGAGTAAGGGAGAAAATGAGGTTGAATGAACGCGGGTAGGATTTGAAAGGATGGACAATCGAATCGATTCGGAGGGACCGAATCGATTCGCTATCCTCGAATAAGCTCATTGTCTCAGGACGAATCGATTCGAAGGGACCGAATCGATTCGATTTGGTTTTACTTTTTTTATTGTTGACATCCGAATCGATTCGAAGGGACCGAATCGATTCGCTAGACAAGGACCTGTAAGCTGTCCCACACCGAATCGATTCGGAGGGTCCGAATCGATTCGCTAGAGGCAAAAACATTTTCTGCATTTGTTATTTCACCATTCACACTTGGGTAAAAGGATTGGGCTACTAATAAGTAGATTTTTGGACCTTAAAGATGGTGATTAAGATGTGCAAAGGGTCCGGGACAAAAATATTGCACCCCACACATGCCGGGGGATGCTCGACACCAAAATTGAGAATTTATCGAACCTAACCAACTCTGCTATCGGGGCTGCTGCGTACAATGTCCGGTGGTAAATCCGCATATATTATTAGGAAGTAATTTACTATATGAACTCCTATTCTTCCCATTCTTCCGACTTCATTCCAACTAAAGTTCAACCACTTAACATTTATATCGGATTCTAGATCGAAAGATGTGATACCTATAAAAAATGGACAATCCCGACCGTTTGACCCGTATTTGGTTTTGGAAACCAGATTAATATTTGAAAGAGGGGGCCATGGGTTATTAAAGTGACGAATCGGTGGGTCGGTACACAAATTGATAGAAACATCATCTACCCTGTTTTCCTCCGAGCAACTCTCCCTACACGGGATTGATGACTCTATGTAAATGTCAATTTCGGATATGATAGAGTCATCAATAGGAGTGAAATCAAAATTGCCTAATTTATCCCCGATTTCATGGTTTTTTCCTACGCCAACCTCTCCTAGCATGTCAAAACACATATCTAACACACTCCATTCAATTTCATCTCTCGTAATTTGATCGTCTTCCACACATACCACTCCAACAAAGCACACTTCCTTAACACACTCATCCTTGTCACTCGAGAGGAGCGACACATTGAAAATATTGACATCTAATGTCATATTTCCAAAAGACAATTTCATCTCACCATTCCTACAATTTATCGAAGCATTTTCGGTCGCGTGGAATGGTCGTCCTAAGATGACGGGAGGTTGATTATTGGGGCTTAAAACAGGATGGGTATCAAGAACGATAAAGTCGACCGGGAACACAAAGGTGTTTATCTGGACGAGGATATCTTCCAAGACTCCCCGTGGAATTTTGGTGGAGCCGTCGGCCAATTGAATTCTAGTTTTAGTTGGACTAAGTTCTCCTAAGCCCAATTGATGATAAACCGAATACGGCAAAAGGTTCACACTAGCTCCTAGATCAAGAAGAGCGCGATTAATGGCGAAGTTTCCAATCACACATGAAACAGTTGGACACCCTGGGTTCTTAAATTTTGGAATCGTGTTGTGTTGGAAAATGGAACTAACCTGTTCATTCAACTCCACCTTTTTGCGAGAAACATGATTTCTCTTAAAGGCGCACAAATCTTTCAAAAACTTGCCATAGGAAGGGATTTGCTTAATCGCATCAAGGAGAGGGAGATTGATTTTTACTTGTTTGAATGTCTCCATGATCTCTTGATCTTTGTTGGGTTTAACTAGGGATGGAAATTTAACCCGAACCGTAGGAGTCCCGCCCCGCCCCGCCCCTAATGGGGCGGGTTTTAAAACCCGATTAATGAATTAGGAGCGGGTATGGGTTTAAGAAAAAAACCCGTTTATTAAATGGGGCGGGTTAGGAGTTAGCTGAAATAAAACCGCCCCGCCCCGCCCCGCCCCGTTTAACTTATGCTTATATAAATATCCTTTATATGTATGTTAATTATAATTAAATTATATATATATATATATATACACACACACTCACACACTAAAAAAAATCTTTATATGTATGTTAATTTTGTAAAAGATTTAAGTGAAAATATGAATTGACAATTGGGGGATTGTCTCACATATTGGAATACGAGCCATTGTATACCTCTAAGACTATAATGTAATATTTTTAATTTTACTATTTTTAAAATTAACGCAACCCGTAGGAGCCCCGACCCGCCCCGTTTATTAAATGGGGCGGGTTAGGATTTTTGAAAACCCGCCCCAAACCCGCCCCATTGCCATCCCTAGGTTTAACTATGGGAAGGAGCCTTTGAGGGTAGGGTGCGGGAAATGGACAAGGGACTGAAATTTCCGGATCCTTGGTCAGCGACTTATCTCTTCTCTTTTTACAAGTCACTTCACTCTCTCGGGGAGTTATTGTGACCTCGTCGGATTCTTTCGAGGAAAGTGGAGGTGGATTTTCAATCACCTTCCCACTCCTAAGAGTGGTTATGGAATTAGCTTGTTCCATAGATCTACATTGAGCGGAAGAGAGAGTAGAAACATCGAAATTCACACTATTTTGCCCAATGGGCCCTTGAGGTTGTGACGGGAACTTTCCTTTTTCTTGCACACTCAAAGCAGCGGTCAACTTGGAAATTTCTTTTTCAAGCCTGGCATTTGTGGCTTGTTGAGAAGTCGCAAAAGATTGAAAAACTTCTTCCAGACTTATCTTGTTCGGGTGCGCGAAGGCAGGTATAACTGGTGGAGGTGGTACTGGAGGGGGTCCTTGCATTACAACTTGAGGAGGAGGATGTTGAATGTACGGTTGTTGGTAATTATGAGGTGGAGGAGGACGAGATTATTGATATTGATAACCGAGTTGGTTACCCCAAGATGGATTAAACCCTTGGTCGGGAACGTTTTGGGATCTTCTAAAAACTCCCATAGCGTTCGCTTGGTCATGGAGGATCACTTTGTAAGCCGGAATAGTGGGACACTCTTGGGTCGAATGAGCATTAGTGTCACAAATGGCACACAACTCCTCAATTACGGATTGAATTTGAACAACGGGATCTAGACCCTTCGAGCCGAACTCCTCAACTTTATTAGATAATTTATCTAATCTCATTTTCATCTCATCCTCGTCAGTGAGGTGATACATACCAGGGTTAGATGAGGACGGAACTGAACGTTGCAAATTGGTTTTGTTCGGATCCGAGGTATCCCACGCTTGGGTGGTCTCGGCACAAAATTTGAAATGTGCCCACGCATCATCGGGATCTAAACCAAAGAACTCACCGGAGCACATTGTCTCCACCATTTGTTTCGCATTAAGTGTAAGCCTATTGCGGAAAATTGAGATTAATCTCCACTTTTGGAACATGTGACGTGGGCATTTATGAAGTACCTCATTAAATCTATCCCAACATCTCTCGAATGATTCACCTTCGGTTTGATCGAAGGTTTGGATTTTACTCTTTAAAGAGTTGGTGCGATGAGTTGGAAAGAATTTCTTCAAAAACTGAGCTTGCACTTCACGCCAACTCCTGATGGAATTAGGAGCTAAATACCAAAGCCAAGTTTTGGCCTTGTCTTTTAAGGAAAACGGAAAGAGTTTGAGTCATGTGACATCCAAAGGACATTTCTGATCGCTAAAAGTAGCGCACACCTCCTCAAACTCTCTAACATGAAGGTGCAGTTGTTCACTGTCTATGCCGTGGAAAGTAGGAAGTAATTGAATCATTCCATTACGAAAATGGAATTAAGCGGCATTATAGGGAAAGATGATACAAGATGGAGGGTGGTCCTCTCGGGTTGCAAGCAATCACGCATGGTCCTATACCGGGGCTCGGGTGTAACCCCTGACTACCGTGCTCACAAACATTATCGGCCATGGTCGTGGGATCGGAGTGGGCCCAGGTATAAGAAGAACACAAGACCAAACTAGAACGAGAAATAGATGGTAAAGGTCTCCAATAATCCGAAGGTTCACTAGACGACGAGGGTTCACGAATAGGATTTAAATTGCTACTACTCGCGTCTTGCATTTACAGAATTTTGGATTGATTTTTGGAAACCGTGACGTCACGGTGACCACAGGAAACGATAGTGTAAAGAGAATTTCTTAACCCTAAAATTGTTGCCAATCCACGGTAACGGCGCCAAAAACTTGATGCGCTCTAAATAAAGCTTATGATTCAAGTGCAAATCTATCGTAACAAGTAATATTCGGTAAGTACGGAATCGTGATCCACGAGAATTGAAACACTCCTAAGAGAACAGGATTAGGTTAAAGGGATTCTCTGAACGTCACAAAAGTTAAAGTGTAAAAGAAGATTTAATAGTTTGGAAAATTGATTGAGGGTAATCTTTAAACTAACATGATATTAATGATCAGTTAATTATTTTAATAATTACGAAACTATGAAAAGAACTAAGATAAGCTTGAGTTCAAGATATTAAAAGGATCGAGGATCATTCTCCCACCTCGGATTCACAAAGAAGGGGATTATAGGGCTTGGTTGAAATTAATTATAATTGATCATAACTAATTAAGTCCGAACATCAACCATGTAGAGACTAAACTCATCAATGGAGGATTAGGGGTTAGTTAGTTATTTCTAGATAGGTTGGGTTTGTAGTAAAGCTTCAAACACTAACCCTTGCATGACAAGAGAAGTTAAGAAACTATGATACTCCAATACCAACACATCAAGTTCCATTAGAACAATTATAAACCAAACCCTATATATGAAGTTCAAGCATCCAAAGTGGGATTATGATCCCCAATCATAAGTATAGATACTCATAATTTAAACTAAACTACACATGCTAGTTAACAACATAATTAAGTTAGTTATTTAGTGTAAACACAAACCAATACAAGAGATGGAATTAAATACAAATTAAAGCTAGTAGACAAGTAGAGAAGAAGTAAATGAACCTTCCTTGCATTAATAACCACAATTCAACTAGTAATCAAAGCTTTACAAGTGGGTAAAAACCATAAATGAACTTGACCTATGAGAGAGAAGAGAGTGTTTTCTATATAACCAAAAATCTAACAAAAGTAATCTCTATCTACAAAGGAGGAAAAACAAGGGATATATCCCCAAAAATCCAACCAAAATGGCAAACTAGTAATAACAAGAAAAACTCAAAAAATCTGCAAAACCGAATCGATTCGGCAGGGCTGAATCGATTCGCTAGAGGAAAAATGTTGCACTAGTGACAACCGAATCGATTCGGATGGACCGAATCGATTTGGTCCTGCAAACAAAATATGGCTAGGTTATTTTGGCTTTATTTTTCCCATGTTTCACCAAAACATCCATAACTTCTTCGTTCGAGATCGAATTCAAGCACCGTCGAAGGCCACGCGAAGATAAGAAGAAGGTATACAACTTCCGTGAAGAAATCGGGATGAAAATCCGATAGCTGGAATTATGAAAATGCCCCCAAAGCTGCAAAAGTCTACGGAACTTTCCCGGATCAAAACCAAACTTCCCGATATGCATTCCCGAGACCTATAAAAGCTCAATAAAGACACATACAAAGTATATATGATGAATTCAGGGGTTAGTCAATAAATGAGTATAAGAACTGGGAAATACATGCACGGGAATGCTATAATGTACAAATTAACGGGGTATAAATACAATAAAAGTGACGAATCACTCCCCCACGATCGAGATGATTCGGAGTCGAATACGGGTAGCTCAAGACAGACAGAAGAGCTATGTGGATGCCAAGCGATACATTCTGGAGTTTAATGTGGGGGATCAAGTGCTGCCACGTGTGTCTCTTATGAAGGGTATAATGAGATTCGGGAAGAAAGGGAAATTGGCGTCGAGGTATGTAGGACCATTTCCTATCATCGAGCAGAGTGGGCCAGTAGTGTATCGACTCAGGTTTCCGAAGCACTTGCACCGTATCGATGATGTGTTTCATATTTCTGCATTGAGATGATATCTCTGGGATGAGTTGGCTTACACCCACATTGCACTGGGGGAGATAGACTTACAGCCTGATATTTCGTACGACGAGAGACCAGTCGCTATCTTAAATCGTAGTGAGAGGAGATTGAGGTAGAAAGAAGTGTCGCTTATACGTATTCAGTGGGGACATCATAATGCCGATGAGTTTACTTGGGAGCGTGAGGATGAGATGCGCGAGAGATATCCAGAGTTGTTCTTACCAGGTATACTTTTCTTTTTTGAATTTTGGGACGAAATTTCGTTATTAGGGGGAGTATGTAACACCCCGTATGTTTTAATGATTTTTAAATGTGGGATTAATTTAATTAAAAATGAGAAAAATTAATTAGAAATTAATCTGGATTAAAAGAAGTATTAACTAGCTAGACAAGGGTTAGTATTTATTGATGTGAATAATATTGAGTATTACTTAGTGAATAAAGTAATATGGGACTATGAAAATATTAAAATTATCACGAGTGAAAAATACGACAGTTATAGTAATTTAGTAGGGACCCGCGTGTCAGTCGTGTCGGGATCCAATTAAAAAAAATAGTAATTCTTTTAAGTCATACATAGGGTCATTTTGAGTGCACCAAAGTGTCCAAAAGGGTCGAAATAGTCAAAAAATGTACCCGGGGGCCCGGGGTAATTTAAACCAAACCGACTTTATATTTGGGGGGAAATATAACCTATGAAATTTAGAGGTTTATATCATCTGGGAATAGGAGTCTTCGAGGGTTATATTTCATAGAGTTGCAGACAGACCATAGGAGGGAGAAGAGAGCAAGTTCCAAAGGCTAGAACCACAAATTCCTACTCCAATTGCACCACCAACACCAACATCACGTTGATCAAGGGAAGAGGAACACCACCATACCCATCATCTTCAACGTATCAGACCTACTATAAAAGGAAATTGTTTAGACTTGAGAATTTACAAGCATATATGATGTACATGTTACAGTAAGTTGAATTACCAATGAAATTCATGTGTTTTGGATGAATTTGGAAGACATATATCATAATCTTGGGTGAAATTGATATAGGATAGATTCCCTCATGCATGTAGTATAAAACTCACAAATTTACATTCAATCTTGGTGAAGAAATCTGGAATCTTTAATGAGGTTTTAAGGAAATAGGAAATTCTGGGTTTTCTAAGATTATATTGGATTAAATCTGATTTGGGATTGTTTTGTAAGAGATTAATGATTATCCTACATTCAAAATCATTGATACATGTTACTACAATGTTATAGACCTTTGTTCGGGGGTTTGGAATAGTATAATGATGGTTTGGAGGTGTAAAAATGAAGAAAATCTGCAACAGACAAAGGTAGAAAATGATACTTGTAAGGGAGAATCGATTCGGTTCCTGGCCAAATCAATTCGGCAAGGCGAATTGATTCGGACTAGGGCCGAATCTATTCGGCTACCCAGATTTTTGGCCACTTTTCTCTTTTTGTTTAGAATCTTTGGGAAATGTTCGGAATTCACTTATTGGATTAAAATTTAAATTTAATGGGGATTATATTGATGTACCAGTGGGCCTAGGTTGGGTTTTAGTCTTGGCCATAAGAGGGGAATTTAAGGGCTAAATTAATTAGGATTAATTGAGAGGAAAAATCTATATTGATGGATAATTAGAGTCATGAGAATTCGAGAAAAAAAATGATGACTTAGACCAGATGGGTATGAGTGAGTTACTTACTGATATTATGTATTAAATAATGGACACACTTCGAGTGGTGAGTGATACTCGGGAATGTACGACAAGAAGTATAATTGAAATTTACTAATACATGGGATATTCGGGATATAAATCTACTATGTATGGGACTTGTGATATAGGTCATGCGTATACCTATACCAAAGATATAAAAAAAAATAAGTGGTGTGAATATCTATTGCATGATTTCTTATTTGTATGACGCACCTACGCTGCTTGATATCACGAGAGGTTTCTTGGTCGGGACAGTCTTATCTTGATGAGCCCTTAGGGGGATTTTTTACTTGTACCTTAGAATATAGAACCTAGGAAAGGCCTATCTGTGAGAACGATAAGTTGGCGTTCATATGGGTGCGTAGGTATGTGCGTAGCCCATGGGCTTGGAACTATATTCGCCTCCAATATATATGATTTGTATTTATAGTTTGAGAGAGATACAGAACCAGTTGTCCTTTATACAGTGCGTGATGTACCAGGACATGGTAGCAGAGTATGCATGCACCGCAGGTCTCAGCCTAAGGGTGTTATAGTTATATATATATAATTAGAGTGACATGTATATATATACTTGTGATTTAATTCTATTGTTTGTTCTTAGTAGATGAGAAAGATAGTGATGTAAAAATGTATATAAGTGTGCGAGAATTTAATATTATATGAGAAATTTATAAATGTCCAATAGACATAGAACATAAACTGCTATTATATGGGTGACACTAGTGAGTACCAAAAGTTATTAGATGAAGTAATATATTTAATTCGAACTAGTTAGGTGGGGTAGCATAATTAGGACGGGTTAGGAGTATACGTTAGGCATGCACATTAGTTGAGGGGTGAGGACCTCAGGTGGGAGCCGTGAACTAACATGTATATAATATCTACTTTGAAGCATTTTAAATACTTGCTAAAATGTTTTAAACTGTTTTTACTCGGGCTATGACCCGTTTCTTCCAAATCTATTTTCTTTGTGCAAATTATTTGAAGTGTCCAGCCATAAGGACACCAGGCTTAGGAGTTCATTTCCATTTGTCGTTGCTGCAGTTGTTGTGGACTATTGCAGGTCCTAGTTATCTAGACGCCTATATTCCTGTCAGATTTGATGCATCCTTTATCTTATCTCAGTCGGGCTTGTCGCCCTTCTTCTATTAGCAATTGTTTTCAGAGACATTGTCTTTCCATTACTATTCAGCGGTGGGTTTAGTTTATTATGGATTGTTGTATTAGAGTTTCAGACTGGGGTGTTTACTCCTATCATATCTTATTTGATTCAGTATTTTATTATTTGTGGGGTTGATTTATTTAGTATGGTGAATGTGAGACTTAATTTTTTAATTGTTTTAAATCTTTGCATGTTAATAAAAAGATAAAATTTTGACACTAGCTTTTCAAATACTAGGTGATTAGTAAATATCAAAAAAAAATCGACACTGATGCTAAGAATGAACCAATCAGGATATTCTATTTTAATTTAATAAAGGCCTGATTACCCGGTATTTAATTAAGCAGGGTGTCACATTATGGTTTTATGAAGTTTATAAAATTTAAATTTTTTAAGGGAAAATACAAATTTAACCCCAAATTTAGAGTGAATTTCATTTATATCACAAACTTTCAAAAATTACAAACATAACCCCAAGATACATGTAATGATGCAACTTTAGCCTCCCACTAGTCCTCCGTTTGGAGAACTCACATTGACACATGACATGTGTTTAGCTAATTTTCATTAGTTGTCGAAAAGGAGGACTCATAGGGGTTTAAATTGCATAAGTTTTCAACTTTTGAAAGTATGAGATAAAAATAAAATTAGCAAAAAAACTTGTGGTTGAATTTGCATTTTCCCTTTCTTAATATTTATAACTATGAAATGTGTTTATACATGACTAAAAAAGAGTGTTGCTATGATGAATCCAAAATACTTTTTAAAACATTTTACGTATTCAATAGTAACAATGATGATATAAATAAATAATTCTTATTTTTTATTTTTTAATATAAAATTATCCATATATTTTTAACTTTTTCTTTACTTTAAATTTAAAAAAAATTAATGTTATATGAAAAAATGAAACAATACAAATACAATTTTGATAAATTTCAGATTAGACTTGTAAGTGTGCAAAACTCAATAGTTCAGTTAATTTGATCACATAAGCCTAATTCAATTCAACAACACGATTACCAAGCACAAAAGAATGAAGAACACAAAGGTATGCGTGGCTCGATAAGAATTTCACGTGTCCACAGAAGGGGAGAGCTTTTATTGAGTTTGTGATTATAATTTGGTAGAATTTTAAGGTCCTCTCCAATAATGTCCCATTAATGGGGAGATTACAGTTATTTACAATGTCAAATATTTATATCCTTGAGTATTGGGATCTCAAACTCATTGTGATGAATCTTATTTAAGTGTATCCATATTTTCGTGAGTTTTCATGCACCAACTAAGAAGTTATTAAATGAAATCTTCTCCATTATTTCCTGCCTTTCATAGGTGTGGGACCAAAGTTAGGCAAAACTATGTGTGCTTCATAATTTGTAAAATTTAGAATCGCACAATACCAATTATAATTAATTTTTATAATGGTGAAACTTAATTAAACTAAGGAAATGCATAGTATAAAAATTGGCCTGGTCTTTTATCGAGCACATTAATATTGGGACAATGCTAATTGGAATAGAAAAATTACTTGAAACTCTAATGTGAAGATAGTTAACTATTAAGATCTCTTTCAACAGTTGCAAAAAATGAGTTAAATTAATGACACACATTGATTAATATTGTAGGTTGTAAAATCCTACTTAGAATCATTCTAAGCAAATGAAGTCGAGCAGTAAAAGAAAATCACACAACACAGGATATACTTGGTTCAACAATGAGCCTATGTTTATGAAGTGCTTCTCTCTATTTTTATTGATCGACTCGTAATAATCTGAATTACATGAACCTTTTCCCTGGGGTGGGGGTTACATTTATAGAGAATAGGAAGAGAATGTGTTGTGTGAGATTCTATGGCCTTGGCATGCAGTTGTGATCTGGTCAACTGTATCCAAGCCGAGATTTTCACTGATCGGATCCTCTTTTGATCTTATCTTCAATCTATGATCGATCTTGATTGTCGAATAGGTGTCAGCTCTTTCGATTAGGTAGGATATTTCCCCCACAATTTCCCCCAATGCTTTACATCTTGAAAGGGGTGAAGATGTTTGATCGCCAAAATAATTTGATTCTTGTCGGCAATGATGTTTAATCGCCTTTTGAAGATGAGGTCGGAAAATGCCAAAACTTGTAATTTTTTGAGATGATTAGTATGCTTGTTATATTTAGAGGGCACGCTCATAATTTGCCCAGCTTTTCAGGAGTATGCTGGTAATTTTTACGTTAAAGAGACTAAGAGGTGAGGCTCATCTGTGAGTCGTCACCTAAGGTACCATTTTAAATAAGGGACTTCCTTGGAAGGTGAACCAAGATGTTCAATAACTTTTATACCTCCATTTTTCACATTCACTTATGAACTCATACAAAAAACGTTCGAGATCCCTTTGTCGTCTTAGCAATTGTGAGTATTTTCTCTTCTCGTTTTTTATTTCCTTTGCGATTGTCTTATTTCTTTGCTTTTGCATATTTTTTGTCATTCTTCTTCTTGAATTACAAAAATGGTCTATGAGGTGATTAAAAGTCCCTATGAGAGTTTAAGAGGATATTTTCAATTCATGATTGGGTTGTCATTGAGTGTGATGAGGAACCTGGTGACTGTTACAATGTTGAACAGGGTCACAGGTTGCACACTTAATCCATTGCTGAGGGTGGTATAACTTCTCCCCTAAATCAATAACAAGCCTTATAATTCAATTGGATTCCACCTCTTTTAATATGAAAATGTAGATGCAATTTAATAATCACAATTTAAACCACTTGCCTCAAAAATGAAGATCCAAGGCTTGAATGAAGGTGTTGAATTGGAATTGAAGCAATCTCTCCAAGATCCCCGAGTTCTTCTTCTCTTTGGCTCTCCTAAGCTTTTTCCCTCTTTAGTCTTCTAATGTGATTTAATGTTGTCTAGCCCTTACACATTTGGGGTTAAAAATCCTATTCACGTTTTTTGTCCAATGGGCCTTATAAAAAGGGTTCATGCTCTCCATATGGAGCTCACATGTCTAATTAGACTCCAATACCCAATATATGCATATAACCACTCCTTTCGGGCTATTTCGACCCTAACAGACTCAACTGCACACTCAAAATCACCGTCCGGAATAAATTTCTAAAATTAACTCTCACCCGTTAACTTATTTAAATATATTCACTTTTAAATATTCCCATTAATTAATTCTCATTAATTTATGACACAAGTGAATCACTAATTACCAAATTAATTAATTAGAAATAATAACCCAGAAATTACGAGGTGTTACATATGGGTGTCACAGAGCGTCCATTTATTAAACTGGCCAAGCTCCTCCCTAGTTGTGTGGTCGATTGTTCCCTCTTCGTGCTCTTGACCTTTGGCGAATTTGGCGATTATATCTGCTAACACCTGCCCCTTCATTGCAATTCTTGGTTGATATTGGATATAGAGCCTCCCCAGTTCAACTGACCATTTAGACATCCTCCCACAGAGGTTAGCCTTTCTGAGGACAACCTTGAGTGGAGTGGAGGTGATAACTATGACTAAATAGGCTTCAAAATAATGCCTTAACTTTCGTGCGGCGATGACCAGGGAGTAAGCTAGCTTTTCTAGAGGAAGGTAGCATTTTTCAGGATCGATTAGTATCGTGCTAACATAATAAAGGGTGGCCTGGTGCCCTTCATGGTGTCACCTAGCTGATGCTGAAACATCTTTGTAACTAATCGTTAATATATCACCCCTGAGTTCTTGAGACCAAATGGCTTGATTGTGTAGCCAGTACATGCAAAGAATGGTGATGAACGAGGTCTTCTCTTGGTCGGGACCAAAAAGAGGAATTTGATGATACCCTAAATATGCATCCAAGAACCTTATCCGTTTAAGTGGGATCGACCGGCTGGTCAATCTTTGGCAAAGGAAAATTGTCCTTGGGACAAGCTTTATTGTGGTCGGTGAAGTTCTTACAGACTCTCCACTTTTCGTTACTCTTCTTGACGACGATTGGATTAGAGAATCATTTGGAGAATTGAACTTCTTTAATGGACCTTGCCTCCAGAAGTTTCAACACTCCTTCTTCCACACCATTTGCCTTCTCTTGGGTTGTTCGGCGCGGCTTTTATGTGATCGGCGGGAATGTTGGGTCCACGTGAAGTCGACGGCACATGACTTCAGGATCAATCTCAGGTATATCATAAGGCTGGCAAGAAAATACATCTTGATTCTCTTTGAGCAAAGAGGTGAATTCTTCTTTATCGTTATCGGTAGGGGTGCACAACGAAACCGAAAATCCGATAAACCGAACCAAACCGACTTCATTGGTTCGGTTTGGATCGGTTTTTTTGCTCAATGGTTCGGTTCCGGTTTGAAAAAAAACGATACATCGTTCGGTTCTCGGTTCCAGGGTAAAAAAAACCAATCCGATCCGAAAACCGATCCGATCCGAACCAATCCGGGACCGAACCGATTTATAATTACATATATATATTTATTTAATATATTTAACACTTGTAATTTATATTTTTGTGATTATTTGAGTTTCTAACTTAAGTTATTGAGGTCAAAATTAATTTTGACCTTAAAAAAATTAGTTATGAAACACATTAATCTTAAAAAAAATTAGTTATGAAATATGATTTTGGAACCGAAAACCGATCCGATCCGATCCGGGAATCGTCGATTCGATTTGGTTCGGTTCTGTATTAAAGTCAGTTCGGTTCCGGTTCCAAAAATTTGGAACCGACCCAGGTCGGTTCGGTTCTCGAATTAGTACTAAAACCGATCCAAACCGAACCGTGTGCACCCCTAGTTATCGGTAAGTCAGCTACTGATCAGAAATTTCTTCTCCGGATGTGAGTCATCAAACATTATTTCTTGTAATGGTTTTACGACTCTGTCTGCAAGGTCCACCATTGTTTTTCCTACCCTCGGGCTTCCACTTTAATTGTTACTTAGACGAAGTAGCCCTATCCTTGGTTGCCTTATCTACGACCGTTTTTCCTTATTTTTTTGTTTAGGCTTGATAGCAACGATAAAGCCTTAACGAGCAATGGACCAGTTTTCCCTTATCTCCATTATCCCCCGGTCGGTGATGCATTTGAGTTTCTGGTGATAATTGGAAGGGACAACCATCATGGCATGAAGCCATACTCGCTTGAGTATAGTGTTGAATAAGGAATCGATGTTTACAACTAGGAATTCGATCGTCTTTGAGATATTCCCAGTGGATTGGCAGGATTACCTACCCTAGTGGCATGGTCATCTTTCCAACGAAGCTAACTAGAGGGATAGTCGATTCCTTCAGATATTCCATTTTGAGGTTGAGTTTGTTGAAAAATTTCAGGTACATAACCTCTAAAGAGCTTATCTGGTTGACTAGTAGCTTATCCACGTCCGAGTTAGTAATTTTGATGGTGATTACTAGCGCATCATGATCCGACCAGGTTTTCCTCGATAAAGACTGTGTTTGTTATAGTCAATATCTTTCGGACCTCGGCGTTTATTGACTGGATTTTTGGCATAGTCAATCTGAAAAGCCTCCATTACCGGTGACTTTCTTCAATTCTATCCTAACAGTGTTGCCTTGAATCTGGTTCCGACTTAATGCACCATGGATGACTGGGAATTCATGTCCCATCTTTTTGTCGTCATTTAGGATGTTGTCAGACATCTGGTCATTCTCCACGGTGGGTTTTGCACCCTTTTTCTCCACATAGTCATTTAAGTAGCTCGCATGGTCAAATCTTCTAAATGGGACTTGAGGGCGTTACAGCTCTCTGGCTTATGCCCATGCTCCTTGTGATAGGCGCATCTCAGGGCGATGTTCCTATTTGATGGATCTCCTATCATCTTCATTGGCCACTTGGGGAACTACTAATCTTTTATCTTATTCAAGGTCTTGTAAATGGCCTCTTTGAAAACTATGTTGATCGTCTGGTAGGCCTTGATAGGATTCGCCTCGTCATTGTTTTTGGATCCACCATTTAATTTCTTGGCCCCTGCTTGGGAACATTCTCTTCCTCGTCGTTTTTAGTCGCTTTTGACCGACCGTTGTCTTATTGGGTGCTAGCAACCACATCATCTACCTTAGCATATTTCTCTATCCTTGACATAAGATCATCGATAGTGTTGGCCTCCTTTTTTATGAGGGATTGGTTTAACATAGAGTTACTCGGTAGACTAATCTTGAATGAGTCAACAACCTGCTCGAAGCAGTCCTCCACTTCATTATAGGTTTTCCAGTATCGCCTAGCAAATTCTCGCAAGGTTTCTTGGGGCTTCTTTCTCATAATGAGGAGCAAGTCCATCATTATCGGATGAGCACTGCTAGTGATAAACCTGGCGATAAAATCTTCTACGAGATGCTTGAAGTTGTTAACCGACCTGTGGGGGAGTTTTTCGAACCACTTTTGTGCGATATCCCTATACTTGATGGGAATATGCGACAGATTAGAGCATAATTATTGTTCCAGAGTGTCATTGTCTGCCGATAATGGCGATCATGATCGATGGCATCAGTCTTCCCTTCGTATATCTTGAATCTAGGCGTGGCGAACTTTTTGGGAGGCTCCAGTTCATCAACTACTCTTGAGAACAGAGACCTCATCATAAAGGTCTTCATAGCCGATTCCTTGGTGGACCTGGCCCCCCGATGAGTGGGGTGCTCATAAATCTCTCTGCAGATGAGGCTGCAAATATCTTTCTTACAACGTCCTCCTCCCTGGTTGTTTTTTCAGGCGGAGTCCTATGTCTGGAGTGCTCCTCATCACGATGCGAAATCCTTCCTCGACTCCGAGTCCTTCTTGCCAAAGGGCTAGGTGCCCGTGAAGCTCTTGCTCCATCCTTTCCTGGCGGCATTGCAAACGTGTGTTTTCCTCCTGTTGGAGGAGCCTCTTCTTGTTGACGAAGTCGTCATTAATGCACATCCACTAGCCGCAAAATCTGGGTGGACTTTGGCTTTGAGTCACTTTCCACGATATGTTCCTCCTGGTGACGATAGCACGAATTAGGAGTGTTGTAACTACTGTTCGGATGGACCTCAGACCTAACCCTAGGTACTGGAGGCCTATTTCGATCGTCATGACGTTCGTCGTTGAACGACAGAAGTGCATTGGGTGTGTGAGACATAACTACTTGTTTGCTCTTATTGGCTGAGAAAAGAAAACTCGTTCCCACGAACGATGCCAATTGTAGATGGTAAAATCCTATTTAGATTGATTCCAAAGAAAATAAAGTCGAGCGGTAAAGAAAATTCACACAACACACAATATAAGATACACATTATTCGACAATATGCCTACGTCCACAGGATGCTTCTCTCTTTTTATTGATCGACTCGCATTAATCTGAATTACATACCCCTTTTCCGATGGGTGGGGATTATATTTTAAATAACAAAAAGAGAATGAGTCGTGTGAAACTCTATAGCCTTAGAATGCAGTTGTGATCTAATCGACAGTATCCAAGCCCGAGATTTCAGTTGATTGGATCCTCTTTTGCTTTTATCTTCAAGCTATGATCATATATCTTGACTATCGGACAAGGGTCTGCTCTTCCGATTAGGTCGAATATCTACCCCACAAGTATAATATAAACTTTGGTATATATCTAAACAAAAACCAAAACAATGCATAAATTTTAATCTTTTTTGAAAATTAGTAGAGCAAAATCAAATTTTCTTCAAAACATAACATTAATTTGAGCTCAAAACCATAACCAACCAGATCAAATAATTATGAATATGAAATACAAATTCGAAGGATAGCAGTTATTGTTTCCTCTTTAAAACTGTTTCCTCTTTAAAACGAAAAAAAAATAGTACATTTAAATGATAGTAAAATAACATTTAATTATAAATTTGATTTAAGGAAAAAAAACATTTTTTTCATACTCAAATTCAGCAACTGATAAAATATATAAAGATCATACCCAGTGCACGCCTGACTGCAACGTTGGTTGGCCTTACCCCCATATATGAATATGGAGAGGTTGCTCCCACGTTTCGAACCCGAGACCAACTATTGCTTGAGCGAGAACACTTGTCATTGTACCAAGGTACGACCTTTAACTAATAAAATAAAATAAAAAAATTAACATACCCACAACAACAGATTAAAAGGGGGAAAAAGTTGCTCTTTACATACAAAACACTGGTTTATTCTTGACACGTCAAGTGCTGAACTCGTACAAAAAAGATGGGGCAATACATTAACCACACAATGTACTTCATAACAAAAACAACCACGACAGTTGGACATTCTTAATCAACTGGTTCACAAATACATTATTAACACGAAACGAGTCAATAAAGTCGTGATCCAGCCAACTTAAGTTATTTTTCTGTAAACCTAAACAAATGTTATAAGCTCATACAAAGTTCTGAGTTCTACCAAAAATTGTTTAAGATGAGCTTGGGCACCCATGCAGGTACACTAACATATTACTCGTTCATATGACCTCTATCAGAAATAGTAAAGCCACCAAACAAAGACAAATCACCTTCTGTAACCCAGAAATCTTTATAGTATCCATAACTGATATATTTATTTCGAACGCCTGGGAACCTAAATGTCAGCCATAAGGAAGTTATCGGATAGAGTAACCTGCAAAAATAAACAAATTTACTTCAATAATTTAAACACTCACAAACTAAGATTTCATGTTTGAGGCTCAAAGCAGTATAACAAAAGGCTATAGCTAAATTATCCAGCAACGGCTATAACTAATTTAGCGGGGCCAATCAACTTTTTCTATAACCATACCATACCTTCTCGCCCAATTTGAATGGAGGAAGACCCTTGTAAGGGCATGTACTACACCGGAAAGCATCACCTAGTCCGCACTGCATGTGTACACAAACTTTCAGGGATGCGAGTATAGCATGTAATTATTCGATAGACAAAAGGTTCACTGCTTTAAAAAAATTGCACAATTGCAAGGTGATTTCTAAAATTTCCATGTATAAGAAAGAGAGAGGCATGGACCCATGCTTTAGCTTGTCTATGCAGACTATCCAGCGTCACCGAAACTAATAAATCTTTATTAAATAGATGATGGGGTTATTTTTTAACATGGGACATCACCCTAGCTAAAAAGATCCCATAGAAGCAGCTCGTCATATAAGCTTATTCTATTTCAAATGTACTTAACCTAAGAAGACCAAGGAGCCACGTGTTTTTTTATGGTTATTTGGCCTCCCTAGCACCTAAAAATTTCAAAATATAAATTTGGCATCCAAAGTGTCACAAATCAATATTATGCAAGATTTCGGATATTAAAATCACAAATACACAGAAAATGGGGGACAATTTTCAGAAAAATATGGAGCCTCATAACGTAAAAAATTTTGGTAGCTGATTAAAAGTATCAAGGTTTTAAATCGCGGTCGCACAAGGTATCGCGTTTTGATATCGTGTCATGTGTCGCGCAAACTATTCGTGCATTTGATTATATGATTAAAAAATATAAAAACTAAATATATATGGCACATAAATTCATATAATCATCTAAAAAATAGTATTTTATACCAGTATTTTAAAAAGCGCGCAATTGAGAGCGACGTAGCGCGCGTAGGCCTGTAAATTGAGCCGGGCAAACCCGTTCGGCCCGCTATTTTCGGGCCGAGCTTTATTTGAATTTGAGCGGAGCCGAGCCTGAGCCAAAATTTCAAGCCTGAATGAATTTCGGACCGAACTTTAGCAAGCCCGAATTGGGCCTTAAGCCCGAACTTTGAATATATAAATAAATAAATAAATTGTTTTATATAATATAACATATTTATGTTAACTAAGTTTATATGTATGAAATTGAATTAGTCTTTGTAGCTTTTCATTCTTACTTCTCTTATTTTAGTTTAATACATTTTATAATTATATACTTTATTTTATGAAATATCAATTAGATATTGGTGTGTACATTTTTTTCCATGATGGAAACACCTGAAAAAAACACTAATTCAAAGCTTTTTTAAGACAAAAATTGAAATCGGGCCCGAAGCCCGAAATATTGATGAGCCGAGTTCGGGCTTCGGTGAAAAAATTTAATTCGGGCCGAGCTCGGACTTGAGCCTGGGTAAGGTAATTCGGGCCGAGCCTGAACAACCTCATGCCCGGCTCACCCAGCCGGATTTACAGCACTAAGCGCGCGATTGCGCCATTTGGGCAAAAACACGACATAGCCCATTTAGATTTGCGGAAGTCACAAATAGCTTGCGCAATTGTTGACGTGTCACGCGATTGCGCGCTATCGGCACTATTTAACGCTATTCGGGTTTCACATTTATTAATAACTTTTTGAATCTTTTTCCTCCTAACTTTTTTGACTTTACAAAATTAGGTTGTTTTTGGAAAATTAAATGAGGGAATGAAAGAATCATACTTATTTTACCCCAAAATGAAGACTATTATTATGCCTTTTCCAAACTGAACCTTCTTTGTAAGCATGAAATCCTAGCCTATTCGCAAGAAAACTGCAAGCCCCCTTTTGCGGGACAATAACGAACTCGCTAGAGGAACTAGGTAGCTAAATCGGCCTTGTGGGAGCTACTCTGACTTCAAAATTAAAGTCGCCTAGGGCTTGAATTGCGGGATTGAAGTATCAAGGGTTTGACTTTGATATCTCGGCAGCGAGCGATTTAGGTTAAAGCAGAGGTCTCTCTTAAAAGATCAAGGCATCATGGTTATGTTTTTTTTTTTTAAATCATTTTATAATTTCAGTTTAAAATGTTTTTTTTAACACATTTCAATTTAAAATATTATTATTTTTTACATTATGGCCTTATGACTTTATTTGAAATGATGTACTTTATTTGGAGCAAGTGTTTAAACTAATATATTTATTTACATTTATTATATGTTTTTCTAATTAAAAAATTGAAATGCACGAATTGCTTGAGCGATGCGCGACGAGATTTGCACGAAGCGACTCCAGAACCAAAACGCGACACCTTGCGCGACAGCGATTTAAAACATTGTTATATACTATATATAGTACTACATCATTTCAAATAAAACCATAAAATCATAAAGAACCACACCAATCCAAACAAAGTCATAGAAAATCCATATAAATCATCACAAACACATGAAATTCCAAAGGATTAAATTGGCAAGCAAAAAAAAAAAAGAGTCCCTCGCCCAATATAAAGGAAATTGGCACATAAGGATAAATTAAATATATTCAAAGATGCACTAACCCAGATAAATCATACAAACAAAAAGGCTACAATCTTAACCCCGCAACACAGATACCTAACCCAGCAGGGGCGGAGCCAGAACATTTTGTTAAGTTGGCCAAACTTAATACTAACCTTTAAATAAAAACTTAAGGCTGGCAAGATGTTATAATTTTCAAATTTTGCTCTATTTTTCTGTAAAATTTAACATTTTATAAAAGTATTTTAAAAATCCTCAAAACTCAAGATGGGCGATTTCCCAACATACGGTAAATGGATCCGTCCATGCCTAACCCATCTCTGCGATTCATGTGAAGTAACATGTAGCTGAACTACATAAAAATAGCGGTGTGATCGAATTCTAAAAATTAAAAAATAAAAACTTGCAACACATTCAACTATTTCAATAGTTGTAGTTTTTCCTCTTTTTTTTTGCCTTATGTGCACTTTTAGTTCTCTTTCCTTTAAACGAACGTGTTTTAAAAAATGAGGGTAAAAATAATAAAACACAAATAGCTGAGCAACAGAGTGAAATAGCACACGCTATTTGTGACAAACGTTATTCCAAATGCTCAATATCCCGTTGTAATAGTGCAAAACGCAATAGCGTGCGATTTGAACACTGAAGAGTCCAGAGGAAATTATGTTGGCCACTGCGTAAAAATAACTTTATAGTATGCATATAGCATTGTATGTGCAGGTGCCCTGCAAGAATATTCCACTGCCCTTACCAACCACTAAATTCTATCCCACTCCACGGACGACAAGGCACAATAAGGGTGAGAAATATTAATACACTAGATGAAGTATGAACAAATCATACACTGCCACAGGCCGACTGAGGATTATCCAGCTGATCCATAGTCACTCCTAGCTTTTCCACTTTCTCCTCTGCCTCAGCCCGTCCACAGGTGCAATTTTTGCAGGCTTTCCTAGTGATTCCAACTTCACAATCACCAACTGCAACAGCGCATTCATCCAACTTATGAACAATAAGCTAGCCAATAATGTTAAGTTGAAATTAAGATTCACAAACAAGACAACAGTATTGTTGTCCTACCAGGTGGGAGCTGGGGTTTTTTTAAATCCTCTTCAGATAAGAGGCTATCTTCATCAATGAGATCCATATCATCATCAGTTATCTGGACTTTCGGCAAATTTTTGACAGCCTTTTTGATAGAAAATGATGAACCAATCGTCCATGAAGGTTTCTTGGCCTTAATCTGTTGAAAAGAATCTCACGTTAATCTGTGATTGGTGAATAAAACATTTCGATCAATTCAAGAAATAATGACATCAACATCACGAGTGATTACTAAAAAGTTGATCAGTGTTTAAAAGAAGAGAATATTTATCCACTGGAAAATCCATCTAGTGAAGCGAATATAATTCATAACCCTGCTAATGCTCATTTCTAAATTCAGCCATTTCATGAAGCAGGAGATGGAGAAATGGGGACGCATTGGCAACAGAAAAATTAATAACTAACCCCAAACAATTGAACCAATTCAGATGATACAACTGGTGTCATCTGAACAACCTGTACATCAAGGAACCCAGCCACAAGTAACTTGCGCTCAAGAGATGAGGTTGTCTGCAATAACACCCAAAAACATCAATATAACTTCATATTCCCCAAGCCAGAAATGGACAACTGTACATTACCATTTTCCCAGCAGAAGATTGAAAACTCTGGCGAAGAAGGATTATTCCACCAGGCTTCAACACTCTAATAAATTCCTCACAAAATTGATCACCAGGAAAATCAGGTGATCTACTAATTGATATGACAATATCCATTGATGAAGAACCAATCGGCAAGGTACCTACCATTTGTCAACGTCAGTTACAAAAGACTAAGAGACAAAGGAAATGGACTTGAGCTACATAAACAATTGAAAATTTTAAGGGATATTTTTCAAATGCTATAAAAAAATGGCAATTGGACAACCATAAAAGGACTGTCAACAAATTAAGCTGCTGATATTCCAATGAATGGCTATATTCCATGAACTGGTAAGCGTAAAATTATGAAGAGAAAATAATCGGGTGAGTGAACAGATAAGAGGACATGTATATGCAGAAACTAAATGCGTATGCAACAAGACATAAATAACAAACAGCATAAAAAGGAGTAATGGAAGTATAAAGTTTCGTGTCACCTATACCAAACTACGAACGTCCAAGATAACTTCGTTCGGAGGCAGACCCCAAGGTTCAACCATCCTCCCTCACCCCCCGACCCCTTGTTTCCATATAGTCCTAAACATCTGAGTTCTACTTTTTAAGGTGCAAATGGAACCATTCACGGACTTGGAGAGAGAATAATTTCAAGTTTCAAGATGGCTTTGCAATCCTTGTTCAAGAATTGGTGATGCAAATTGAGTGTGGGGTGTTTTGGGCATAGGAATTTTTTTAACTTTTAATTTTAGAAGTTTTAGGGACCGTTGGGAGCTATTTTAGTCATATTGTAAATAAGAATGTTCTAGGTCATGTTGTGTCAAAAGGGGGAACCTTCTTTAGTGATGGCATCACATCTAGAACATTCCCTCATCCCCTCCCATTGGGGAAATGCATTAAATACACTTTATTTTAGAGTTTTGGATGTTGGTCTTCGCCAGTGTCGCTATTGCGTTTTGCGGTGGAAAAAAGCAAGACAAACAAGGCTGCTATTTGGGATGCTCAAAAAGCGGGCGCTATTTGGCGCTATTTTGCGCTATTGTGCGCTATTTGGCGCAACAGGAACGCTATTCATGTTTTTTTTAGAAATCACAGTTTAGTTAAGGAGGGGGAAAAGTGTTACCTTATTTCACGTACGGACTTTGTTTGGGTGAGGTATTCTTTGTTCCAAACCCTCAATTTACTTATTTACGAAGGTCTCAATGATGTTATTTGCTTTTTTTTAAAAGTTTAGCTTAAAAGGTTACTTTTATTTAATATTTTCTATTCTAAACTCTCGGTTTACTTAAACGTTTACTTATTTTACATTTTTCAGTAAATAATGTTTTTTATTTTATAATTTCCAGTTTTAAATGTTACTAATTTTTCAAATCTCAGTTCAAAATGTTTTTTTTTTAATAATTGTTAGTTTAAAATGCTATATGTGTCATAAATATCTGTTTAAATTGTTATTTATTTTATGATTTTCAGCTTTAAATGTTACTTATTTTTCAGATTTCTGTTTAAAATGTTGTTGTTGTTGTTATTATTATTATTATTATTATTATTATTATTATTATTATTATTATTATTATTATTATTATTATTATTATTATTATTATTATATTTGTCAATTTAAAATACTACTTGTTTTATAAATTTATGTTTAAAATGTTATTATATTATAATTTTTAGTTTAAACTTGACTTATTTTACAAATTTCATATTAAAATTTTATTTATTTTATTATTTTTAGCTTTGAATGTTACTTATTTTCAGAATTCTGTTTAAAATATTATTATTATTATTTTTTTAATTGGCAATTTAAAAAGTAACTTTAGAAAAAAAAATTATTTATTTTATTATTTTTAGCTTTGAATGTTACTTATTTTCAGAATTCTGTTTAAAATGTTATTATTATTATTTTTTTAATTGTCAATTTAAAAAGTAAATTTAGAAAAAAATAAAAAAAATCAATTTCAATTATAACTTTTTTTACCAATTTCAGTTTAAAATGTTACTTTCTTACAAATTTCATTTTAAAATGTTATTTTTTTATTTATATTTTTTTTTATAAGTTTTTTAATTAAAAAGCGGGAATGCATGAATTGCTTGTGCGATGCGCGACGCGATTAGCGCGACGCGATTTAGGAGCCAGAACGCGACACCCTGCGCGACCGCGATTTAAAACATTGGTCTTCGCTCACCCATTATTATTGTGTAGAAATCATACACACACCAATGGCTCCAAAAATGAATTTCCAAGCAGCTGAAATAGAAAAGAGGGTCTCCGCCATGGAAGACACACTTTGCCTGCCAGAACTGTCACCTCTGCCGGATTAAACCAGCAACCCTATTGCGGCCCGGAATCTCCACAGAAAACCCCACGATTGCCCTTACAAGGTGCCGCACCAACTGGCTCTCTGCAAAACCCCAACCGCCGCCACGATCCATTGAAGCCCCCCACCCCCTTGCCAATCTCGACCCAACAGCCAAAAGCCAAACCTACCAGTTGCACACCCAACCGATAAAGTGAAAAGGTACTTGGAGGCCCCTGCTCACGACCAACCCCAGCGCAGAAAGGGACCACTGCCCAAATCCTCCTACCACCCTTACCGCAGACGACACCGGATGGCTCCCCAATACCTTTGCGACCGATGTGATCCTTGTTAAGGGTCGCCCGCCACTCAAGTTACCACAAGTGAGTTCCGTTGCACACCCACTCCACAATCTCAGCCCCAACAGATCCACGACAATGGGATCGAGATAGAGGCAGTTGAGTCCAACAATGGGTCCAACGACCTCCCCCACCTGCTGGTCCAGTCATTTTTTCTCTCTTTTGTGGCACCTCTTATGACGAAAAGGTAGAGCTGTTCAACAATGGTCCACCAGAAGAGCACCGGTCAGAGTTTGCTCACCCCTTCCCCGATTGGGGCTTCAACACTACCCCAACTGGTTATATTAGCCGAAAGGTGACCCCTACGTCCCTCTCGGATATCGACATTGTTTCATTTGTTACGAAAAAGGCAGCTCATGAATGATTGCCCAAAGCAGTCTCCACCACTTGAAAACAAGGCAGCAAAGGGGTAAGCGCCACAAGAGCAGCTAGATGGTTGTCGGCCGTGTGCATAAAGGGCGGTAGATGTGTCATTCGATGAGGATGGAGACACTGAAGAGGAGGATGAGGCCCAGATTTATCCCGGCCACTTGAGCCGTGTGCTTAGCCTCAATAGTGAGGCTCGTGTCGACGTCCCCACATATGGTCATAGATCCGGATGCGGATGCATTTGTTGACTGGCTTGACACTAGAGCAAAAAAATTGAACACAAGAACACTTTGGGTACAAGTCGCTGAAGTTGGTGGCCACTAAGTTGCAAGGATTAACAAACGTTTGGTGGAACAACATAGTGCGTGAACGAGCCGATAAGGGGAAGGACGTCATTCGTTAATGGCATAAGATGCGCACCTCATTTCTGCACGTATCCTATGAGCATGATTTGTTCGCACATGTTCAAGGGCTTCGATAATCTGCTTCCTCCGTGCGAGACTACACTAAGCAATTCCGCCTTCCTTGCACTCATGCGCCACTCCGGGAGAGTGAAGAGCAGTGTATAGGTTGCTATATCCATAGGTTGCAGCGACGCATCCGGCCTGAGCTCGAACTCGGATACATCCCCACCCTTCAGTGTGTTATTAAGTACGCAACACGCGTTAAAGAGTAGTAGCAGCATGACAAAGCGCTTCACACACCCGACAGTTGTTAGACCATTGTTGGCCCAGCTAGAGCCATGGATTCACGACCCCCAACTGTCGTGATCAAATGTTATGAGTGTGGTCAAATGGGGCTCAGGACAGCTATATGTCCAAAAAGACCGCTCTCGTAGCAACCGACGGAGATATAGAGGCTGAAGAGATTGATTATACACCCATCGAGTACCAAGCACTCATCACTCATGAGTCATGTCATTCACCCCAACACCATTGGAGAGCCCCTTTGAGTTTGACGACGAACACTTTTAAAGGGGGGGAGAGTGATATGAATGGGACGTGAATTCAACTAAGTTCGAAGATGATGGTGGTCCAGATGGGACTCATGGGATAAGGCTGGTGTCTAATTTAAACGCAAAGTGAATTGAATTGGGAAAATATACTTCATAGAAAAAGCTTAGAGTTGAGAAAGATGATAGGATGTGGATTCAACTAAGAAGAATGCATTCACGTAATATAGCACATTACTCTTTCTTGAGAACTGCACAGGCTCATTTTAGACAATACATTTAAAAGTCCATGAACAGAATCATTTTCCTCTTAAAGAAAAGCAGGTCCACTAAATACATCACTTACATCCCTCTTTAACTGAATTGGAAGATATGAACAAATAAGCCCACAAAAGGGATAAAAATGCCAATGTTAAAAAAAGATTGGCCCCGTAATTTTTGGAAAACCAAACCCAAATTACAGTTTCAGGATTAGAACCGTTTATTTTTATATTTAAATACTATATTTTTTTAGAATTTAAACTATGCATTTTTTGTATTTATGATACTTTATAATATTTTTTAGTCATCAGACTTTTTTTTATTTTATATATGTACAGCTCGGAGAAAAAATAAAAAATAAATCGTTTAAAAGTAGCGCTGAGAAAAGTTAAAAGTAATGGTGACTAATGGTAGTTAGGGGGGGGGGGGGGGGGGGGTAACAGAAATTTTCAGGGGAAAATGAGGATAACACAAAACCAACAAAAAAGTGGGGGGCAAACACAAATTAACCCAAAAGTAAAGGTCAAGAACTCAAAATATCCAGAATATAAACCAGACCATTAATAAAATAATTCACGAAGAGCAAGGGCAAGAAAATACTTAGGGATGATGCGTGAGTAATAATTAAGGGATCAATTTGTTCAACTCCTTTCTTAATCTCACTGAAGGAATTTAAAATTGCACCAAGAGGCATGACTGTATCATCTGTAAGTGCCAATACACTATCCTGTATCATTGTGGTTCCCTACAAGAGAAGGATATGAAGTAAATGAGATAGCAGTTCTTTCTACTTGAAACGATGAAGCTAATATAGATATTCACATATTATAGAGCTCATTCAGATTCATTTGCCGAATTTACACAAAATCTGAACCAGTATACAGGTCAACTCATTAGCCCTTGTAGTAAAATGGGTCTTTCACTTGTGTATAAACTCATGAGCACCCTTTCCTTATAAACCAGACAAGTTTACCATAGGCTCATTACATATGGTATGAGATTACGTTCCACCACATAACGGGACAAAATAATCCATTGATGGGGATCGTTTATTAAAATGTCTTGGTATTATGCAGTGTTCTAAAAAATGAACCTAGGCATGGGACTTTTTAGATACGTCGAGTTTTGGCCCTATACGTGTATTAAAGAGTGGTCAACGATGGTCAATGTTTTTGGGGGGTAAGGCGTAGTTACGATGCGTTTTAAAACGCGTTTTTTTTTTTAACACAAAACTACGTTGTTTTGTTATACCCTTTATTAAAGAAAAAAAACGCAGCTAACATACCTGTTATGTTCGCTCTCTCTCGACCATGGTTCAAAGACTCGGCCGAGTCAACTTGGAATCGCCAGAGTTGACTCGTACTCGGCAGGCAGCGATACGCATCCAGGTCACGATACGAAAAAAAACTTAAAATCGTTTAATATCGGATTAACTCGCCGATATTTCGGCCGATCTGAGATGCCTAGGCGATATTTCGCCTGGGTTGAAGAAAAATCGTCCGTGATGATTAGGCAACGCAATTGTTTTTGCAAAAAAAAAGTCGGGACATAAAGCGTTGAGAATCTTGAAATTTCTAACCATTTGTTGATGATTTGAGTGTAGGAGACAAGTTGTCAAGGTAGTGTAAAAAAATCCAAGCCAAAATCAAAAAATTCAGCTATAAATTCACCCTTTGAGATTCTCAATCACACAAACAAACTTGCCTCCAAAGCCCATAGCCGAAATATCTTCCTACTGCCGCTGAAAACCCCAAAAATCCCTCCGGATTTGAAGCCTTAGCTATCTTGAGCCATCTCCTTTTTTTTGTGTTTTGTGTGGAAGAAGCGTGGATCGGCTGTGTTAAAACTCCAAGTGAGGTAAGGTAAATAACTCCAAATGTGTTAAAAGCATGGGCTGGCATTTGTGGACTTTGTACATTTTAAAATAATTGACAGTAAAAAAATTGTACCTTTTTTCAATTCTTTTTAAAAAATGTTATTTTTTTACAAAAAATATACAAGAAACATTATTTTTTACAAAAAATATACAATTATTTTTTTTTAAATTGACTCGACTAAAAAACATTTTTTTCAAAGAAACGTTATTTTTTTACAAAATATATACAAATCTTTTCAAAAAAACTGACTCTGCTAAAAAAAACATTTGCATCCTTTTTTAAAAAAATAACTCTACTTTTTTTTTAAAAAGATGCAAATGTTATTTTTTAGTAGAGTTAATTTTTTTTTTAAATGTATTGGTAGATAATAATTGGACAGGCATTACCTCGACGACATTGTCTTGGTTCACTGGTATCGGTGGGCATCACAAGGAAGATGTTTCCATGTTGTTGGGCATCACGTGAGGTTTTTCGGCTGTTTTTCGGCGTCACCCGACCGAAATTGCTTTGGAAAAGTCGACCAGTTCATGCCTAAAACCAAGGCAATTTCGGTCGGGTGACGCCAAAAAACAGGCGAAAAACCTCACATGATGCCCAACAACAAGGAAACATCTTCCTTTACACGTCATTTTTTAACTCTACTTTTTGGATGGTAAAATTGTATTGGTAAAAAATGGAAAGGTTATTTTTTAACTCTACTTTTTGATATTATTTTGTACAATGGCTCCTAAACTAGATATTGGATGGGAATATGGAACTGCCATTGATGAAGATAAGAGGAATGATGGCGATAAAAGGAAGGTTTTGGATGTGGATATAATCAAGGGACGCAATATGGTGGGTCTTCAATTGATAGTGTTGGGTATAGAGGTTTTGGATCACGGTGGTCAACCGGGAGATCGTCAACCACAATTTTCAAATTATGGATCATCTAGCTAGTCATCCCAACCCTTTGAGCAACAATATGGTTCATATTTCTTCCCTTAGTCTACTGGAAGAAATTACCCATATCCAAATCTATATGATCGATACCGCAACTAGATAGAGCGATGAAAATGACGAAACATTGTAATCATTTCTATTTATCTTCAATGTAAATTTTTTATCAAGCTTTATGTGTCATTAGATTGTTTTTCAATATTAATATTGGTTTATTATGGAATATTGAATCTGATAAGTCCATCATGCTTCAGCATAACCAATTCTACAATGCAATGCATATTGAAGGATGGGTTTGACTGTATCTCATTGGTCCACATTGTTAATCTTATTTTCTAAAAAAATTCTATATTTTTTCCGGAATTTTGTGCGCTCTCTAAATAGCGCATCGCCCGATACCGCGACCGAGTTGAAAATTGGGTGTCTGATTCCGGTACCGAGACTTTGAACCATGCTCTCGACCCAAATCACCAAAGTCAAAAAACAAAACCCTAACATACCTGGCTGTTCTCTCTCTCAAGTCGTATATGCCTGTTTTATATCTCTCTCGATACTGCGACCGGGTTGAAAATTGGGTGTCCGATTCCGGTACCAAGACTTTGAACCATGCTCTCGACCCAAATCACCAAAGTCAAAAAAACAAAACCCTAACATACCTGTTTGTTCTCTCTCTCAAGTCATATATGTCTATTCTATATCTCTCGAACGTATAAATTTGTTCCTTCCTAGTTCAAACTAACCGTTCCTAGTTCGTTCTCTCTCTAAAGCCCTAAAAATTCCTAGTTTTCAATCTCAGCCCTAATCGTAACTACCAGGTATATTTTTTATTTCTTTTCATTTTTGAAGTTCATCTCACAGGTATAATTTATAAACCCCATATATTTATATAATATATATATATATATATATATATATATATATATATATATATATATGAGCCCTAATCGTAACAGGTGTATATTTTATTTTATTGCTGTTGATAATTTTATGGTTGTTAGTTAATAATTTTAGGGTTGTTAAAATAGAGTAAATGTATATTATTGTATCAAAACAGAGTATATGTTTGGGGCTGTCAAAATAATTTTAGGGTTGTTATTTCTCTTGTTAATAATTTAATTTCTACTTTTCTGTTGATTAATTTTCTGTTAATAATTTCTATTTTTAAGGTATGTACCATTTAAGTATTATTTATTTTATTGACTACTTTGAATTTTGATTGCACGTAATTGGGTGATAATATGATGACTTATGGAGCATGCATATGGAAAAGGGCCCCAATTGCAAAAATTCCGACATATTTTGAAGGTATGTACCATTTTAGTATTTTTAATAGCCTTGTTATAGTTAAAAAAAATATTTAAAATATTTAAAAAGCCCTAAACGCCTTTTCACGCCTTTTTACGCCTAAGGCCCGCCTAGGCTTCTAAGGCTTAAGGCTTGGCCTCCACGCCTCGGTCATGCTCCGCGTTTTTTAGAACCTTGGTATTATTGATGGTTATATGGTTAAGTCGTTGAATACTGATGGACGAGTGAGGCTGCACAAAAAATTGAAAAAGCTACCACCAGGCCAATGTCGAAAGAGTAGGTTGATGAGAACACGGGATACACAAGTGTTATGGATTGTCACATGACTCAACTCTCCACATTGAAAGTATAGATACCCTAGGTTAGTATATAAGCTCACGGCCATGGGCACCCCTTACCTTGAAAACCATTTTTAAGAGCCAAGTTTTTTTGAGTTCATTACAAACTTCTTTACTCACAAGCACCATTACACTGTAGAGCAATTTTAGGAGGCAATTTCTCTTGGGATCATTACTAACTTTTACATTAAATATTATCACACATTGAACATAGGTATTTAGACAAAAACTGATTTAACTGTTTAAATGAATGAAAGTAACGAAATAATATATTCGAACTTCAACTATTTGTTGGCAAGCCTGATGTCTACTGTGAGGAAAAATAGTGGATAACAAACAGAATATGTCATGACCATGCTGGATAGTATAATATGGAATTGGTAGGGGGCCAAGTGTTCGGGGGGATAGAGAGAGAGAGAGAGAGAGACATAACCTGTTCCACTGTCAGAGTAAAGCCAGCAGCAAATAAATAATGATTATGCCGACAGGGACCACTGATGAGTAGCGCTCGAGTGAGTGATTACCAACTTACCACTCAGTCCACTTTAGATAAGAGACGGGGGACATAGCAAGTCAAAGTGAAGACAGCTGAGACTTGAGAAGGAGTTGGTTTGAGAGATTAGTAGACCTAAAATAATCTAATGTAGTATCAATGGATTCCTGCCTTCCCTCCAGTCAAGTCTTTGTTTGCAGCATTTCCAGTGAAAACGTGAGTGGTTCTCGAGAACCTGCCACCTTTATCATACTATTACCACCAAAGAGAGAGGGTGGGCACCGGGGCCTCAACCACGAGGGAATTTCTTCTTTCTTTTTCTCTCAGCTTGCTTTTCTTTAATAATTCTGAGAGAATTGAAATGAAACCAAATCTCATGCGTCAACAAATACGTCCTTGAGGATTGTAAGGTAATTGAGGGCAGTGTTCTAAAAGGCACTAAGCGGCAGCAAGGAACCTTCGTGGGATTAGGCAGCTAGGCGGGGACTAGGCGTTTTTTATTTAATTAATTTTTAAATATATAATTTTAAATAAAATAACAAAAACTTATTTAAAATGAATAAGAGTGTTCAAAGCAAACATCTCACAAGACTCGCATCATTCCAACACAAATAAAATTCTAAAAACTGTTTTATAATAACAAAAGAGATTGAACTTTAATTCCTAAAAATGCGTCCTCCAACCCACACATTTTCCATAATTTTAACACAAACAAAAGAGCATCTTTTGAAATAGAGAATATATAAACTAGCCATCGCATACAAGGCCTCGACCAAAATAACAGTTTATATTGATATGCTTAGAGATTAGAATAGTAGAATTAAACATAAAAATAAATAAACACCTCAAACAAGCCATTGATAATTAAAGTTTGATGAAAATTTCAGAATAACATGTAAACAAGTGAAAAGATCACGATGAGATAAGCTTTCAGTTGTTCCATAAAATTCTTCCAAACTATATGAAAACAGAACAAGTCAAAGCTAAAATGAAAACAATTGATAAAGAAAAAAAAAACGCCCAAAGTGGGGGAAAAAAAAAAGCCCAGTTCCAAAATCGATGCCCAACCCGCCTAGTCCAACTCAGCCTAGTCGCCACCTAGCCTGCATGGCCATTTTTTAAGTCAATTACTGCCCAGGCAGAGCGGCACACCACCGTCCAGCACAAAGCTAACTTTTAGAGCACAGGTTGAGGGGAGTTGTGAAGCTGGGGGCATGTGGTATTCAAATTCTTGTGGAAATAAAGAAAGAAAATGGTATTTATAACGGAAATTTGGCCCAAGAGAAAAGGAGAGGCGACATGACACGACACGTTGACGCAACATTTTTCAAAAATCTACGACTCGGGGACACATTGTATACAATATAAGGAGCTTGACAAATAAGGCTTATTAACATAAGACATTTCCAAAATGTTCCCATTAAAAGAAACTTTTACCCAACAGGTCATCTTATGATATGTTTTGCATGGGTAAATATTATTACATTTCATATTAAGAAGGTAATATTTACTTTTTGTTTTGCACAAGAAGGTAATATTTACTATTTGTTTTAAGATACTTGGGGTGATAAGCTTTTTTTTAATAAAGTTGCTATTTTTGTTAAATCTTAGCTTGAAAACGACTGTTTTTTAATAAATACTTTATTAATCCGCTGTTTATTATAAATTTGCTTTATATTGTTTTTTAGTCTACTATTTTTTAATAAATTTGTTTTATTTTGTTTTTCATTACACGGTTTTTTTATAAAGTTGTTTTTCTAATAAACTTAGCTTAGTATGTTTTATTTATATTTGTGCTATGATTTTTTTAATGTTTTTGTGATGAAACAATATGCTAATCCCAGACTTACTAGGTTATGTTGTAATGAGGATGCATTTTAAGTTTGGTTGGTTGCTTGGATTGAATGATTATGGACCCTTTTGCATTATTTAATGTGTTGGATTATTTTTGTGTGAATTTATTAGACTTTCTATATTTTTTCTTTGTTTTTTTTTGTGAGGCAAAAACGCCTTGTCTCGCGCCTTTTTAAACATTGCATATTCGTGATCTTCCAAGATAAGTCATGTGGCATCCACGTGACATAATTTCGGCTAGTCTTCTTTCAATTTCCACCCCCTCTCCGCCTCTGAAAAGCCTTTCACACATCAAATTTTCTGTAATATCCTAATCCAACCCAAAATATTTTGAAACCACATCCCTGAAAATTACGATTCAGTCCCCCTTTCAATCCTATCTGCGTGGACCCTTCATCTATGACAATTATATACCCCAATTGGAGGCGGATTATCTACTAAACCTCGTCAATATTGAAGAGGAGATCGAAATATGGGAGAATGACCAAGCCTCTCACTACAATGAGGCTATGGGTATCCATTACGGGTGGATTTCGACCGTTCTCTACAAAGAGTGCAACGGAGAGAGGCTAAATGCACTCGGTTTTCAAAATTTTGAAGGCAGAAAGCAGAAAGGTCAAGCATGAGTAAAAGGTTGAGTTGTCTAAACTTCGTGTCTCCGTCAATGATTATGCCTACCGATTGGCCTTGAGTGAGGCCTCCATGATGCCCACATGCCTGTTTTAGTTTTACTTTCTTAATTTATTAGGTTACTTTTCTCTTTTCGCGATATTAGGTTAAGAGGCGATATTTCGTCGAATAGCTTAGCCTATAAATAAGAGAGAGAACCCCTTTTCTTTATGTTGTTGTTTGTGAAATTGTATATGCATACATCAGCTTCAATTTTCAATGTTAGGGTACGAAAGGGAGAAAAAATCCAAGTGTACAACCAGAGTTGTAAACACTATGTTTCAAGTTCCACCTTTGTTGATTTTGATAATTGATGATAATAGAATTCCAAATCAAATTGCAATACAAAAAACCAGTGTTCTAAAAAACGCGCCTAGGCGCGAGGCTTTTTTGATACGCCAAGTTTTGACCCTAGGCGTGGATTAAGGCGTGGTCAATGATGGTCAACGTTTTTTTTGGGTAAGGCGTGAAAAAACACGCATTTTTGGGGGGTAAGGCATGAAAAAAAGCGAGTTTTTTTGTTTTTTTTAGTATTTAAAAAAAATAATAATTTACTTTACAAATATTTAGACATATTTTTAAGGTATGTATCATTTTAATATTTTTAATAGCCTTGTCATAGTTAAAAATATATTAAAATATATTAAAAAATACCTAAACGTCTTTTTATGCCTAAGGCCCGCCTAGGCTTCTAAGGCTCAAGGCTTGGCCTACACGCCTCGGTCACACCCCGCTTTTTATAGAACCTTGCGAAAAACATTATCTAACTCACCCATGAAGTATTAATCAAATAATAGTTAGAAATTATCATCCTTCATTCCTGATTTTCGGAAAGGGAAAAAAAAAAAGAAATTGAACCAACATGATACCGTCAATGCATACCAAAACATTTACAAAAGAATTGAACTTACCATAATGAAATCGAATTGTGAGTTTTCACCTTCAATGAGAGACGTGTTGGGAGTGTAATTAGTTAGGCAAAGAACCAAAGCGTGTAAGTGAATCTTACTGCGTCAATCTATGTAAAAACTAGAATACCGCTATACGGTGGGGACCGACCGTTTTCCTATCAAGCCTGCAAAAATAAACAATTGAATAAGAGAACTATTTACCTGGTATAAAAAAATTGGATGCATAAATACATATGTTACTAATCATATTTCTTAATCATAATCATTTTTAGCGTTTTCTCATACATACACAAACACCCATTCTCTCTAACACGCAAAGAGAGAGAAACAACATACTAACAAAACATAATAAAATAGGGGATACTCTCAGACAAGGACAAGTAGAAATTTCAAAAAAGAGCCATTTAAGCAAAGTCAAAAGCAAGTGTCTGTCTATACAAGTTGATAAATAATCGAACAAGTTTTGAACTATCGTGAACCACCGCCATAAAATTATTTACACGATGAGCTAATATGTAATTTCAAAAAAAGAGCTATATGAGCGAAGTCAAAAGGAGTGTCTATAAACACAAATTAATAGATACTTGGAAAAGCTTTGAACCACCGCGAAAGTATTCACACCATGAGCTCATATAAGCCATGTCCTAAACAAGTGTCCGAATATAAAAGTTAAAAAAATACTCAGGACAATAATATTGAGCTTCCATGAACCCCAACAAAAAAGTATTCAGCAATGCGGAGTGGAAAAATATCATAATCATAAACATAACGTGTATATGTATAGCGAATAAAGTTTAGAACATAACGAGAGCACAAACTCCATTGTTAATGAAACCATTAATTTGGAAAAAAGTAGGGTTTAAGCAATTATTTACATGATTTGATGGACCTATTGCCATAAATAACAATCTACACAACATATTGCATCAATTTTTTTTTAATGTTCTTTTTCCCTGAATTGTCTATGCAGGGAAAAAGAACATTAAAAAGAAGGAATCGTCCCAAAATGAAAATACTCATGCAAATAGTATTGAAGGAAACAATCAGTCGTAAATACCACAATCGTTCAAATAAGTCAAACAAAATCTGTTCAAATTAATTAAAGGTAGTGATATTTGAAAGATGAGTGGAAGTTGGGCAGAACAAACCAAGCAAATCAAAGAAAATATGAAAGGAATAAATCATAAATATGAGTTACTTTAAGCCATAAAATAACTAGGCGACTCAAATAATTGCATCCTCACCACTTTAAATGATGCAATTTGGAAATCGCTTATGCTCCAACTATTGCGATGTGTGAAGTTAGGGCGAGGAAGAGGAGTGGCTGGAGAGATTTTCAAGACGGTCGTTGAAAGCGGGACGAACTGAGATATGGAGGAAGATGGCAGATTTGAGAAGAAGAATCAGAAGAAAAGATGAAGGTTTCAGATAATGGAGGAGAGAAACAAGACGGACGGACAAATGAAGTTTCGATTCCTACGGAGAAAACCTCATTCCTCGGTCAATTATAATTTACAACACGAGGTAGGTTCGAATTAAGAAAGGGAGTCGGTGGGTGTGTTGTCGGTGCACGAAAGACAAATGAACTGCTGACGTGGATGGTACACCCAAACCATGGAACGTGGTTGCGTCTGATTTGGTTCCCCTGATGCATGTTGTACACATCGAGACGACAACTATGACTCACGTCACGTATAAATTCTCGATGGCAGCTTTTTTTTTGTTGCAAAAGAAAGAGAGGTGTACCGCATTTTTGTCTTTTTTCTTTTCTTTTCTTTTTCTATTTTTTCGTTTTTAAACGTTTTCTTTATATAAAAAAAATAGTTTTTTCTTAAATTAAAAAAAAAATAGTTTTTTATAAAATTAAAAAAAATATAGTTTTTATATATAAAAAAAAGCAGTTTTCCTAATAATATTAAAAAAAATTATTCAAATTAAACAACTCATATGGGTTCGCGTCAACTGCACTAATTAATCGCGATATTTTATTGAAAAAAATATTCCGATTAATTAGTGTCGCTGGTGCGGACCCACATTCAACAAATGATTTTGGTCCGGGAGTGTGGGTCCGCGTCAGCGGTACAAATTAATCGCGATATTTTTTTCAATAAAATATCGCGATTAATTAGAGCCGCTGGCGCGGACCAACATTCAACAAATGATTTTGGTCCGGGAATGTGAGCCCGCGTCAGCGGCACAAATTAATCGCAATAGTTTATTGAAAAAAATATCCCGATTAATTTGTGCTGCTGGCGCGTACCCACATTCAACAAATGATTTGGGTCCGAGAATGTGAGTCCGCGCCAGCGACATTAGGCGATTAATTAGTGCCGCTGGCGCGGACCCACATTCCCGGACCCAAATCATTTGTTGAATGTAGGTCCGCGTCAGCGGCACTGATTAATCGCGATATTTTTTATTGAAAAAAAAAGGGACATATATCAAATAGTCCCTCGGACATTTTTTAATATTCATTTAGTCCAAACTTTTTTATTTTGCCTCAAAAAGTCCTTTGCCACATATTTTGGAGAGGGAGTGCCGCTGGCGCGGACCTCTAAAAATAAGAGGATATTGAGTGCTTGAGGGACTAAATGGGTTAAACTAAAAATATGTGTCCTTTTTAAAAAATATATATTTATAGTAGGGACTATTTAATAATTGACCCAAAAAAAAAACTGTTTTATAGATTTTTTTATAAATAAAAATAATTTTTTTTATTTATGAAAAAAAAATTAATTAAAAGTTGTTTAATTTTAATAAAAAAAATATTTTTTTTATATTAATAGGAAAACTGTTTTTTTTTTAATATAAAGACTATTTTTTTTTAATATAAAAACTATTTTTATATGAACAAAAGAAATATAAAAACTATTTTAATATTAAAAGTCAAAAACTTTAAAGGTAAGAAGCTTAAAAAAAAAAAAAAAAGTGCATGCAGTCGCTAGGGGGGCTATACATGCGGTCCATGTAAAGTTTCTCAAAAGGAAATTAAATTAGATAAACAACATAACGTCCAAGTTACAACAACAAAACCACAAAACAAGCAGCACCAAACATAAAAGCCAAACTAACTCCACGCAGGGAGAACATGTATTCTTAATTTGAGTCTGCATCCTCCAGTTGATTCTTGTTCTTTTCCTCATCGATAATCTCACGTAGCTGGTCCGGGGGGTCTTCCAACATGAAAAGTCTTCAGCATAAGCCTTAGCATAACTGGCTAGCCAGTCCGCGCATCGGTTTGCCTCTCTCGGAATGAAGCTCACATTTATATTCAGATCCGTCTTCATATCTCTATAGTTAAGTATGATGGCTGAATGCGGGTGATTAGCCCAATCCCCCACATTGATCATGTCAATGGCGGTTTTGCAATCTGATTCCAGACCGATACTCTTCCACCCCCCTCTTTAGCCAAGATCAAATCGTAGAATATACCTTCAAGCTCAGCGCGGAGTGGGGGAGACCCAGTAACTTTTCCAAAAAACAACGTGATCCACTCTCCCCTCCCGTCGCGTACAATGCCTCCGAAGGAACCCACCCTTGTATTATTATCCCAACCCCCTTCCGTGTTAATCTTCAAGCTACCTGCACAAGGACGCAACCATAAAGTTAGTGAAGAGTTACTGGGCCCCTATGTTTGTCAGGTTTAGTGTATGCCCGAGAGATCGCTAAAGCATAGTTTATACTAGACTTAGCAATCATAATAGGCAAATAAGATTTAGCCTAAAAAATGCAGAGATTCCTAGCATTCCATAGGTGCCATAGAGTGGAGATAAAAAATATGTCATGCTTGCTACACAAGCCATTTTTAATGAACCAATGTCCAAAGCTTTCTGTCCCCTCGCTCCTCGGATTCACCCAAAGTCGCATAAGTACCCAAGTTTCCTCGGCAATGGTACACTCCCGAAACACATGCCCCATATCCTCGATTTTACCACACGTGTTGCACCCCGGGTCACTAGTCATATTTCTCATCAGGCGGTGTTGGTTAGTAAGGAGTTTTTCGTGAAGAATGGTCCATATAAAAGTTTTCAATTTTCTGGGTACTTTCTTTTCCAAACAAGATTCCACTCATTATGACTAGGCACATTGAGGTCCCTACCCATTAGCAATCTATAACAAGAGTTGATGGAGAATGTACCATCCTGGTTAGGAGTCCATATTGGTCTATCAACTCGAGAATTAATCCTAGGGATATCTGTGTTCATGACAGCACTAATATCGGTGGGATTGATCCAGTGATGAATGGCACTGGGGTCCTATTCACCATGTTGATCCATCAGAACCTCAACATTAGTGACCGTACTAAGATTGATCCTTGGGTGAGGTTTGATAAGATGGTTTTCGCACCACCAATCCTCGAAAAGGTTGACGTTATTCCCTTTTCCAATATTCCACTTTATGTTTTTTTTAGGGTGGCTTTACTCTTGAGGATTCCCCGCCAAATGTGGGAGGCCTTTTTATTTTTTACCCAAGATCTTGGGTTAGTGTTCTTAGCATATTTATTTCTCATTACTTTGACCCAAAGTGATTTATCCTCATTAATGAGTCGCCACCCAAGTTTGGATAAGTTAGCGATATTATTCAACTCTGCTTTCCTGATTCCTAACCCTCCAAGTTTTTTAGGGCGACAGACAATATCCCACTTCACAAGGTGGACCTTCTTCTCGGTGGAATCGTCACCCCATAGGAAGTTGCGATTTATCTTATCAATCTCCTCGCACACACTAACCGGGAGGGTAATGGTCTGCATATTATAGCTTGGAATAGCAGAAGTGGTGGCTTGATGAGCGTTGCTCTTCCGACCATAGAAAGTAAGTTAGCCTTCCACCCCGCAAGCTTCCTCTTCATTTTATCAAGGATGTCAGTGAAGGTGTTTTTGCAGACACGCCCATTGATGAGAGGGGTGCCCAAGTATTTTCCGAGATCATTGGTAAGACTCATACCACAAATATGGGCAAGATTGAGGGCTTCCATCTTAGTGACGTTAGGGGACACGAACATTTTCGACTTGGCGAAGTTGATAGTTTGTCCCGAGATATGATAAAAATATTTGAGCCACTCCATAACCGAATAGCACGCGGAGCAGGAAGCCTCAGTAAAAATAATCAAGTCATTTTCAAAGAATAGGTGGGAGATAATAGGACCCCTCGAAAGGCTCTTAGACCTTTCCATTCCTTACAATCCACTTTCTTGGAAATGCTGCACGAAAGATACTCCATACACAGGATAAAAAGGTAATGGGATAAAGGGTCCCCTGGTGAAGCCCCCTAGTAGGATTGAAGCATGGAAGGGGGTTACCATTCCATAAAATAGCCGTACTAGTGGTCGTGACACAGCTCATGATAAGATCGATCAAGTTAGCACTAAAGTCGAAGGCAATGAGGACCTTACTTAAGAAATTCCAACTAATCTTATCGTAGGCCTTCTCAAGATCAATTTTGAAAATAATCCCTCACGTTTTACCTTTTCTATTTTGGAGGGAGTGGAGAATCTCTTGGGTGATGATGATATTATCCGTGGCCTGTCTACCCGGAAGAAAGCTAGCATGGTACGGACTGATGGCTTTCATGAGAATGGGTCTGATTATGTTCATTATCACCTTAGCTAAAATTTTATAAGTGACATTGCAGAAGGTGATGGGGAGAAATTGGTTAATTGTCTCTGGATTGTCGATTTTTGGTATAAGGGTAATGTGGCTCTTGTTCATATGGTCAGGCACATGTCCCTCCACGAAGCTTTCCTTTATCACAACTTCCAGGCTCGGGGCAACCATGTCCCAATACTTTTCATAGAATATGGGTTGGAACCCATCCGGCCCGGGCGCTTTAAGCGGCTTCATACTAAAGAGGGCTCTCTTAATTTCATAATCATTAACCTCGTAATTTAGTCTCCGATTGTCCTCGATATTAATTTTAGGTAGTAGCGAGGGGTCGAAAAGATTCGCTCCTACGAAAGTATTAGGCTCAGCAAATAAGGTCTCAAAATCATTATTTATGTGTCTTCCTATAATATTTTGATCGTCAGACCACTCACCATCAATGCATAACCTATCAATTTTGTTTCTTCTTCTCCTGATAATGGTATATGTATGGAAAAATTTTGTGTTCTTCTCTCCCTCCACTAACCATTGGATTCTCGATTTCTGTTTCCAGTATATTTCCTCCTCTCGGAGGATGTTATTATAATCTTTCCTAAGGTCGATCTCTAAATAGTCCAAGCTATGTGAAAAAAGATTTTGTTGAGACATTTGTATCCCTTTAAGTCTATTAAGAATTCATTTTTTCCTTAGAAAAATATTACCATAAACATTTTTATTCCAATACATGGCATTTTGAGTAACTAACTTTATGTTATGGTTAATATTATTCAAAGTTTGCCAACTAGTTTTCACAAGATGGTCAAAATCCTCCCTTTCAAACCAACTAGCAAGAAGTCTAAAAGGTTTATTACGAGACTTGGGATAGAATTTACCTTCCGTGAAGATGAGCATAGGGTTATGGTCCAAGGTCGTTCTAGGAAGAATATCAATAACCGCCTCCGGGAACATAATCCTCCAATTAGTATTCGCCAACGATCTGTCGAGTCTCACCATAGAATTAGTGAAGCCCCGACAACTATTAGTCCAGATGAGTCTCGGACCCGTACTGCTAATTTTGAAAAGACTGCATTTATTAATATTCATAGCAAAAGTAGAGCAGTTACAATTAGCTTGGTCATTGGTAAAGCTCTTTTTTCCGCTACTATCAAAATGGTCGTTGAAGTCTCCCGTGACCAGCAAAGGGATGTTAGATTGGTCGGCGAGGACACGAAGATTTTCCTATAGTTTTCTTCTAAGAATAGGGAACGAACTCGCATACACAGCCGTGAGTAGCCAATCATCATAGTTCTTCTTAGTAACGAGGAGGTGGATGGCCTGTCTCGACACAGCGATAGACTGAATAGAAACAGAAGGTTCCTTCCAAGGAACCCAAATTCCACCAGCCCTCCCATCCGGATCAGATTTCTCATTCTCGTTGAACCCCAAATCTTCGAAGAAGGTTCCCATATTTGCCAGGGGGATTTGAGCTTCCAGAATCACCAAAAACTCAGGCGCATACATGTTGTATAATTCGATCAAGGTGGGTTTAAACAAGGGTTTTCCCGCACCCCTAACATTCCACATGAGTACTTTCATTGAGAACAAGCAAGGATGGATAGGCAGAGGGTCTAATTCAGGCCATGAAAGTTGGTTCTTCACCAATTTTATTATTTCTGCCATTGACATTGTAGACGTAATCTTTGTCGCTAGCTTCCGATCCTCTCGTAGCTGGTAAGGACTTACTAGAATCCTCAGACGAACTTGAGCAAATTTCCATAGAAATTTTAACATTGTTGCTTCGTCCACCATGGTTTCCATTGGAAAGTTGCACTCCTCCTTCAAGAGTTCTTCGTGTATTATTTCCGTGTCCCCTATCATGGCAAGGGGTATCCTGTCTAGTCCCGTGTAAGTCTCCATTATGGTTTGAGTTATTGTTGGGTAAGAGAGTGTTTGTTATAACAGAATGAAGTGGGTTTGGGTTAGTCGTATATGTAGTAGGGTTGGAAGTATCTGATATACTTGGTGGCGACTTTGGGTTTTCTTTATTCTCCCTGTTAGCTGTCACGATGTGGCAATTAATATGTGGTTAATTTATATTATCAATATCTTTTGTCGGGCTACTTATCGCCCTAACAGAAGTTTGGTGTGACTTTCCAATGTCACGTACTCTTTTATTTTTATTAGTCATGGCACAGTCAACTAGAGTAGACCACTCCTTCCCATTTTCTGTGTGAGTCATACCTATATATGTCCCCTCATATCTTTGGCTTCTGTTAACACACAAGTGCTGGGCCAGTGCATTTCTTTTAATCGCAGCCATACCATTCTGATCCTTCTCTTTCAACACGCTAAACCTATTGTACTGCCTTTAATTTGACTGCATCTCGTCATTATGAAACCTACCATAGCTGTTGGTACTAACTGGTTGCTTGCGATTTTTGCGCTGTACGAGCATCTAGGGGCCAAACTCCGTACCGTTGTCAGCATTCGATCTCTTAGGTTCATAATTCTCTTCTGGATAAGAACTATCCGTTACGATTCTGCCATTAGAATTCCCCCCCCCCCCCCCATCTGTAGCCTGGTTATTTTCCGATTGTCTCGCCAGATTGATCACCGGGGACTTAATTGTTGGGCAGAACTCTTGTCTATGGCCAACCATACCACATTTGAAGCATAAAGAAGGAAGTAACTCATATTCAAAGTCATACCCTACTCCATTGATGAGATATTTAGGTATGAGAGGTTTAGAAATATCAATAACAACACAAATACGTGAAAACTTGCATCTATATATCCCAGCTGAATTTATGTCCGTTTTAATAGGTTCTCCAATCAATTTTCTAATTTCATGCAGCACTTTTTCTTGGAAAAACTCCATGGATAAGCATGGGAGTCTTACCCACATGGCAATATGGGGTTCTGAAGCTTTTTTCGGATTAGAAAATGGTTCCCGTTTTCTCACCGTGAGGTAGTGATTATTGATAATCCGTGGTCCATCCGTAAGCACATGATTGCAGTCACTCTTTATATCGAACTTAAAAAGAAAATGGCCTTCTTCAAGATCAATAACCTCATAATCACCTTGGAGGTTCCACAAAGAAGGAATCTTGTTGATGAGAGCCTTGTACCCTATCACCTTACCCAATAATCTAACTATTATGATGTCTTTCCATTTGCTTTGGAGTTTTTCAAGTCTTATAGGGGAGATGATGAGTTTCGATTTTAGGGGGTTCTCCGCTTTAGGATTGGAGTTTAGGTCAATGTTTTGGGTGTCATTTATTTTCATACTTTCGTTGTCTTCATCATCAGACCAAAACAGATTGGTTTCATCAAAATAAACATCTTTATTGTCCTTCCTGGTAATCGCATCCCTGTAGGAAACCTTAGGTTTTGATTTGTCAGTGTCTTGTTCCATTGGAGCCGTAGTTTCAAGGGGTATATTAACATCTCCATTCTGCTCCAGGATGGATGAGTCAGTGTGCATTTCTTCTGCCAAGCTTTCGTGGTTATTCTTCGTCTTTTTATTGCTTTAGATAAATGCTTCCTCTTCCTCAGTTGATAGAGGATGAGTGTATTGAGCATTGGTTTCTTCAGACATAAGAAAAAAGTTAATGTTCCCTCCTGTTGATGTAAAAAATTAGATTATATCTAATTATTTAATCACAGATAAATAACATGAGACAAAGAACTTTTAAAGTGGTTCAGCCTTATAAGAATGGCCTACGTCCACTGTTTCTGTTATTGTTGACTGTTTGGGAATTCTCGATTACAAGTTTTCTCAAGAAATTCTGGTCCCTTTACAATGAGGATAATACAATGTATTTATAGCCCTAAGGCGGTAATGTGAAAGGGTAATATATTAAATGCCCCTTAAGCATATACATATGTATGATAATAAGCATTTAATGCGCAGTCAAACTGTTGGGCTATCCCGCTATTAATGCTTTGTTCGAGGTGCAACTCGGACCGCCTGAGCTGCTCGGACCGCCGAAGCTCCTATGTACTCAAAAGTTTCTCGGTGCTCAAAAGTTCCTCGGTACTCAAAAGTTCCTCGGAAAGTTCTTGTAGGTCAGAGCGTCTGAGTTGATCGGGGAAGCAGAGTTCCTCGTTGCAGTATGGTTCCTCGAAGTCGAGGTGTTGTTCGTAAGTGTTTATTGTTGCCATGTAGATTGTCACGTGTCTTCACCCAATTGAGTCATGTCAGCAGACTAAATTTGGTATCAACAGAAGCCCCCAATGTTTCATAGTTCGAAATTTGAGGAGTGTGGAACATTCTTTCTCGATATATGGCGGTTTTAAATGGTTATCCTGAAATTTAGGAGTGTTTTCTTTGTATTTATTTTTCCTTCTAAATTTGTAGAATCAGGCTTTTTTGAATTTTTATAACCGCCTCGATCTCCGCGTACTTTTTGTCCTTCTTGCCGCCGGTAGTGTAATCGTTTCTTTTTGTAATCATTAACTTTACCGTTTCCCAAGATAAGGTATTTAAGCGTCACAGACAATCCCATTGTCTTCTACTTTTTCAAATTTGTATCTTCGAGTTTTCCATTGTCTTATTCTCTTGTGCGTTCATCCTTTTCATCGTTCGTTGTCAACGGATCCACTCTTTTTCTGTAAGATCTTCTTCCTTCTTCTTCATTTCCTTTATTCATCATGGTTTACCTTGTTGAATCTCTTGATAAATTTCGTTCTGATTTTTCTATTCCTTCATGGGTTGTTCTGGAGGAACTTTCTGAACCTTCCGATTATTTTCGTTTGGCCGAGGGACATTGGTTCCCCAGTCTCTTTGTTGCTGAGTGTGGCTTTTCTTTTCCCCCAAACCCTCTATGTCTGGAATTCTGTCAATACTTTGACGTTGTTCCTGCAAGAATAGCCCCCAATACATGGAGAATAGTTAATGGGGTTCATAGACTAAATGAAATTCATGGAACTCGCATAGGAATCCCAGAAATCATGTTTTGTTATAGATGGGCTGTTGGTGATAGTACTTTTTATTTAAAAACTAGATTTTTAAATAGGGCTTTAGTGGTCAATCTCCCAGATGCCAATAGGGACTATTTTGAGCACGGGGTTGTTATAAAAAATTGGCAACATGCTCCTTTATCTGGAGATGAAGTGTATCAGGGTCCCAGATGCCCTCCCTATGGCAATGGGATAGGTTATTTTTATTTCATTTTATTTATTTTGAGATTATGCTTCCTTTATGTTTGATAAAATGTGACACTGATATTTTAATTTTGATTTATTTGCAGTTGACAACAAAAGAAAGTGTCCAAAAGAGGCAGACGTTAATATAAGGCACTTAAAACTTATCTGGAGTTTGCATCAGACTGTTGCCGACTAGCACATTAGGTCAGCTTCATATTTGCTGCAGTACAAGAGTTACACCTCCTCTTTCACTGCTCGTCCGGTGATAAGCGACGCAGAACCAATACCAGCCTCTACACGTTCTTCGCCTGAATCACATATTCCTTTGAGTGAAAGGATGAAGAAAAGAAGACCTCCCACCCTTTTTGAGAAACCTGCCTCTGGTGCTGGAGAGGCAAAAAGAAGTAAACATGATGTCCCAGAAGGGACAAAGAAAATTGATGCAACCCCTCCGGCTGCTCCTGTGAAGGTTGCCGAGAAGCCTACAGTGGCCCCGAGCAAGACTGATGCTCCAAAAGAAGTGATTGTCATATCACCGACCAAGAGTTACTCCTTGGTCGAAACTGTTCCTGTTCCCCCGAGGAAGCTGAAGAAAAGCTCCTCTATCAATTTGGCTGAAACCATCTCTCAGCCCCCAACTACTGCAACTGGTGTTCCTACTTTTGTTCCCCCGAGCTCTGCCATGAGCTCGGCGAAGACTTGGATCATTTCCGAGATCCAAGGTATTGGAGAAAACCTTTCTCGGGACATGGTTACCTCATTGGCTGCTCGCCAAATTGCTTCTGTAAGTTTTATTATTTTGAACTTTTCATCTTTCCCTTATTATATCTGTCTCTGACTTGCTTTCATTTTCTTTTCACAGTTGGTGAGCTGCTTTAATACAATTTTGAAGAAAGATGAAGCTATTAAAGCTTCAAGCTCCTCATCTGGTGTGGAGGAAGCTCTGATGGGTCTGATGCGGTCTTTGGAAGATTCTCGTCAGAAGCATGATGCTGACAAGGATACTTGGGAGAAAAAACTTACCTCAACCAAGCATGAGAAGGCTCAAGTTGGAGAAAAAAATAAATGATTTGGAGAAGAAGAATAAAGAGCTTGAAGGGAAGCTCAAAAATAGTGGGGAGCTTGAAAATAAGCTCAAGGTTGCTGAGGAGGAGTTGGGTCAGCTTCGGGAAGTAAGTCGGCAGAAGGAGGAAGTTGAGAATAAACTGAAGGCTGCTGAAAATCTTCTGTCCAAGAAGCTTTCCTCGGAGAAGTTAAAGAGGAAATTGGCTGGGAATAAATATTTCAGCGCTGGCTAGGATAAAGGGTGGAACAAAGGCTTGGCTGCCATGATGTCGTAAGTCGAATATGGCAGCCTCAAATACTTTAGAGATGGGTGGGTCGCTGCTCTACAAGAGATGAAAGTTGATGAAACTTCTGAACTATTTCAGCGGCACATCCCTGGTCCCCCTCCAACTCCTGAAGACGAAGAAGAGGACGAAGCTGCCTCTGAGGAGTCTTTCATGGTGATGGGAGATCAAGTTTCTCATCCCCCATCCATCCAACCTACTAACGAGGAACTTCAGCAACTCGTTACTTCATCCGAGCAACTGCCAGCGCTCCCCGAGAAACTCTATGTTCCCTCCGAGCAACCTACCTCCTCGTCCCAGCCTCCCGAGAAAGTTTTGGGAGACAAGGAAAAGGTGCAGAGTTGTTCGGGTTTCTCTCTATTTTATTTTTCTTTGTCAAATGTAACCCTGAACTTTATGATATAATAAAATTTGAACTTTTGTTTATGCATACTGTTGTTTCTCCTCTTCATGCTCTGTTGGTACTCTTATTGATTATTGCTTTTTTCTTCCTCTACTAGTTTCTGGCGAGGATGGAATTATTGTCTGCTCATGATACAAAGTTGTTACAACAATGCAATGAATATTTTAAGGCTGGTCACACAGATCTGAGTGCAGCACTAATCGTCGACATCCTCGGCCAAGATGCTTCGGAACAGGAAATTGAAGCCTACCAATATTTGAAGTGTCTGCTTGATCGTGCAGTGGCCAATAATGTAGCTTATTATGATATGATTGAGGATCTCCAAGGCACTCTTGAAGAACTTCAGCAACAATATAAGGAGTCCACTGCCCTTTTGCATTAGGGGTACGAGAAGAAGTATCAGCAAATCTGTGCCGATAAGGGATATGATAAACGGTTTGCTGCTTACGATGTGCGGGAGAGAACGTTGAAGGCTGAGGTCGAGGAGCACAGACAGATAACTGAGTTATTAGAACAAGAAAATAATAACCTGTAAAGATAGGTGTCTCAGTTGAAGTCTGCAGCTTCCACCTCAAATGCTTTGATTCTAGTGACTGACGAGGGATTCTCGTTCTTGGAGGTCGAGAACGCCAACCTGAGGGATGAGTTGGAAACCTTGAAAAGAGCTGGCCCTTATACATCTTCTCGTAGACGAGCAAGAGCTCCTCGGGGACGAGCAAGAGCTGCTCGGATTCCTGTCGAGGAATAGAGGACTCAATCTGCTCTAGAGAACCAGGCCTTCCAGCTGATGGCGAAGAACCAGGCATTGGCTGAGATGTCTAAGAAAATCAGGGACCTGGAAGAGCATCTTTCTGCGCAGAAATCTATCTTGGAGAATAAAGAACTCTTCATCAAAAATCTCCACGAGCAACTGGAAAGATTGACATATCAATTTCACAAGCAGCCCAGGGAGTTCTGGATGGCTGGCTACAACGAGGCTCTCTACCACTTGGACGATCGTATCCAGAATGCAAATAATGAGGGCTACAAACAGGGATGGCTGAATGCCTTAGGCGTGCTGCAACTCGAACAGGGTCATTACCTGTGGGATTACCATAATCCTGGGTTGCTCGACCTACTCGTGCCACCATTTAATCTTGATATGAGTTGGATCCCTGCTCGGTCCATCCCTCGGTGTCTGATTTCTAAATACCTCGGCGATTATAATCTCCATTCCAATGTTAAGATATCTCATCCCGAGCATCTACTAGATCGACCATCCGTGATGAATATCAGGATGCTGAAAGATCTTAACTTTATAAATTCTCCTCTTTCTTTAAATGATCCACCTGATGGTGAGGAACCTGTTTCAAAAGCAGAGGGGAAGAAACCAATAGAATAGGAATATGGATGTAATAAATTTGTATTTCATTTCTGATGTATTTTGTTCTACATTTAATGAAATAATTTTATTTGCAAATCTTGACTACCATTGTCTTGTAACACTTTACATCTGTGCATGTGTATCTGTTAAAAAGATAGCAACATTATGTTATTTGTCGATCAACTTATTGTCGAGTAATTTGAATTTTTGGTAGTCATTTGGCAAAAATGATGTTTTGTTTCTCGACCAACTTAGTAGTAATTTAAAAAGTTACGAGTATAAAAAATTTTGCTCGATCACTTTCTCGTATTCATAAAATGTTTCTGACCAACCAAGGTCGGTAAATTTCCTTTTCGACCAACTACAGTTAGTGGATTTTTCCTCTACGAGGAGCTTTGGCACTTTCTGGAATAATTTTACCTCCCGACCAACTTTAGTTGGCGTTTTCGAGAATATATTTACTTCCTAACCAACCAAGTTGGCATTTTTAGGAATAGTTTTACTTCCCGACCAACCTTAGTTGGCGTTTTCGAGAATATATTTACTTCCTAACCAACCAAGTTGGCATTTTTAGGAATACATTTCCTAACCAACATAAGTTGGCATTTTTAGGAATAGTTTAATTCCCGTAGGAATACATTTACTTCCTAACCAACATAAGTTGGCATTTTTAGGAATACATTTCCTAACCAACATAAGTTGGCATTTTTAGGAATAGTTTTACTTCTCGTAGGAATACATTTACTTCCTAACCAACATAAGTTGGCATTTTTAGGAATACATTTCCTAACCAACATAAGTTGGCATTTTTAGGAATAGTTTTACTTCCCGTAGGAATACATTTACTTCCTAACCAACATAAGTTGGCATTTTTAGGAATACATTTCCTAACCAACATAAGTTGGCATTTTTAGGAATAGTTTTGAGTAGTTCGAGATCTGTTGAGTATCTGCTGAGTAGTGTGTAACACTAGTATTCCCCAAAGAAATTCCAATAAAGGGAAAGAACTGGGCAAAACATTATCACTTTATTCATACTGATGAAACTGCATTACATGAGAGTTTACATTATTGATAATATTTGCGCAGGTGCTCTGCATTCCATGCATTCTTAAACTCCTCCCCTTCTAAAGTTTCTATTCTGTATGTCCCTGGTCGAACAACATCTTTAACTCGGTAGGGTCCATGCCAGTTTGCTTCCAGTTTGTTGTGCTTTTGAATCACCTTCTTTAGCATATAGTCTCCTTCTTTCAAGTCACACTTCTTCACTCTCTTGTTGTAGAACAAAGTTATTCGCTGCTGGTAAGCAGCATTTCTAATGGCTGCTTCTTCTCTAATCTCCTCGAGCATGTCCAAGTCTAACCTTCTCATTAAATCGCTGACAAGGGAATTAAAATTCAGTATTTTATGTATTGGGAGACCCAATTCGGCGGGTATAACAGCTTCACTTCCAAATGCTAGCATATATGGAGATTCCCCTGTTGCCACTCGGGGAGTAGTTCGGTAAGCCCATAACACTGATTGTAGCTCGTTGATCCAATTTTCTTTCGCGTCATCCAGTCTTTTCTTTAAGCCATTCAGCAGTGTTCTATTTGTCTCTTCAGTTTGCCCATTGCTTTGAGGATGGCCTGGTGCTGAGTGGATCTTCAAAATATTTGACTGATGACAATAGGCAGCGAACTCCTCGTTGTCAAATTGTGTTCCATGGTCTGTGATGAAGGCATGAGAATGACCATATCGATAAATGATGTTCTTCCAAATAAATTGGTACACCTTGTTGTACGTCATATCAATGAGAGGCTCAACTTCAACCCATTTAGTAAAATAGTCCACAGCGACCACGAGATACTTAAATCTTCCCCTGGTCGTCGGCAGTGGCCCAACCAAATCTATTCCCCATATGGCAAATGGCCAAGGGGAAGTAATGGGTGTCAATAACGCTTGGGGAGTTCTTCGGATGGAGGAGAAGCGCTGACACTTGTCACATTTCTTAGTATAAGCGATGCAATCAGCCCTCATCGTCGGCCAGTAGTATCCTTGAGTCATCATTATTTGCAAAAGAGTTCGACCTGCTACATGGTCTCCACAGGACCCTTCATGGACCTCTTCAATCAAATCTTTCACATCGGTGGGATGCACACATCTTTACAAACCTGCTATAATCCCTCGTCTGTATAAAATACCATTAGTCAGTACATAACGAGCAGCCTTAAACTTCAGTTTCTTGGCTGTAAGTTTATCAATTGGTAATTCCCCTTTCTCAATATATGCCCTGATGGGATCCATCCATGATGATCCTAAATCTAGGGTAATAAAGTTCATCGTCAGATCTTCATTTATACTCCGACCAGCTAAAACTTCAATTGGGATTGTTCTTCGTAGCTCGGTACGAGTAGCTGATGCTAATCGAACTAAGGCGTATGCTTTCGCATTTTCTATTCTTGGTATTCTGACCAGCTGAATAGAGGCAAATTCTGACACCAATTCCTTCGCCTTTGCATGATATCTGATCATTAATTCGCCTTTGGATACATATACTCCCATCATCTGATTTATGACCAATTGCGAGTCACTGAAAATAATAACTTGTTCTGCCCCTATGGTTTTCGCCAAACTAAGACCTGCAATCATGGCTTTATATTCAGCCTCGTTATTCGAAGCTTTAAATTGGAAACATAGGGCACATTCCATGTCGACCTCATCCGGACTGCTCAAAACTATCCCTGCACCACATCCTGTAGTGCAGGATGAACCATCGACATACAGACTCCATATAGGCAACTCGTCTTCAAATTGCTGATCTGACAGAGTTCCTCGGTGGAAAATTTATTACTTCCTTTCACCATCTCCTTATTTTTCTTGTTGTTCGTCGATCATCTTTTCTTGCCCTTTTACCAACCTGAGTTGGTCTGGGCTTGAATTTGATGATCCTGTAACATCTACTTGCCCTTTTACCAAGCTAAGTTGGTCTGGGCTTGCATTTGATGATCCTGTAACATCCACAGGTTGATCAGCGAACAACTTTTGCTCCTCAGGGGTATCAGGATAGGTAAACTTTGCTATAAAATCTGCTACCGCTTGCCCTTTTAGCGATGATCTGGGTTCATAAACTATATCATATTCACCGAGTTCTATTACCCAGCACATCAATCTTCCTGACTTTTCTGGTTTATGAAGGGCTTGCCTCAATGGCATATCAGTATAAACTACTATGGTATGAGCCTGGAAGTATGGCTTCATTCTTATACTTGCCTCAATCAATGCTAGTGCCAATTTTTCCAGCCTTGGATATCTGATCTCTGCTCCTTGGAAGGCTTTACTTATGTAATAGATTGGTTTTTGTACTCTATTCTCCACGCTTATCAATGCCGAACTAACTGCATTCTCAGACACTTCCAGATACAAGTATAATTTTTCTCCCATCACTGGCCTGGATAACAGTGGAGGTGTTCCCAAATATTTATTCAAGTCTTGGAAAGCCTTTTCACATTAATCATTCCACTCAAAAGTTTTTCGGAGCGTCTTGAAGAATGGGAGGCATCGATCAGTTGCTCGCGATACAAATCTGTTGAGTGCTGCTACTCGTCCTGTAAGACTTTGCACTTCTTTCTTCGTCGTTGGGGATCGCAGCCCTAACAGAGCTTTGATCTTTTCAGGGTTAGCTTCAATGCCTCGCTGATTGACAATGTACCCCAGAAACATGCCTTCTCGTACTCCAAATATGCACTTCATCGGGTTCAACTTCATTTGATATTTATCTAGTTGATCAAAGGTCTGGCTTAAGTCAACTAGATGATCAACAGCTTTCTTGCTCTTTGTCAGCATATCGTCAACATAGACCTCCATATTGCAACTGATTTGTTCTGCAAACACTTTGTTCATCAGCCGCTGATATGTTGCACCTGCATTTTTCAAACCAAGAGGCATAACATTATAACAATAAGTTCCCCTAGGGGTAATGAAAGAAGTACTCTCCCTATCTTTGGGTTTCATTTTAATCTGATTGTAACCAGAATAAGCATCCATCATTCCTCTGATCAACATACTTTGCCAGTTTTCCTCATCTGATGAGTGTTTCAATCTCATTCTGAAGAGGTATGCAATTTTTGGTCATATGGCCATGATCTTTGTGAAACTCGCAATATTTTGCCTTATTTCTCCTTTCGGGGTCTGCCTTCATTTTCTCTGGCCAATTTAATTCCTCATTCTTGATTTCTTCTAGAACGTGGTTGATGTCTTTCTTGAAAGGAGTATAATTATCAAATTTCTTCAATACTTCCCATGACGACCTTGTTCTTGAGTGTTTGTCACTACCATTGTTCTTATGCTCCTTCTTCTTAGCTTTATCACCCTCCACCTTGGTTTCTTTGGCATCCATATTCTTCTTTGCAGCCATAGCCTCCTTGGCATTCATAATCTTGGCTACCTTTCCCATAAGATCTGACATGGTTCTAGGCAGATCTTTAGACAAAGTGTAGTACAACTTGTTGGGCAGTAATCCACTCATCAAGGCGGTAATCGTTATTTTTTCCTCATAGTCAATGATTTCGAGCTTCTCGTTATTAAAATGAGTTATATAATCTCTGGTACTTTCACCGGCTTTTTGTCTAACACTTAACAAATGCGCTACTCGTTTAACAGGCTTTGCCCCAAAAATAAATTCCCAATGAATAACTCGGCCAGTTGAAGAAAAGTTGAGAACTTACCCCGAGGAAGATTATTATACCACATTTGAGCAGATCCGGTAAGAGTTCCCGAGAATGCTCTGCATCTCATCTCATCTGGAACAACATAGATGTCGGCTGTAGCTTGGTATTGTTCTATATGAAGGGCAGGGTCTGTCTTTCCATCATATTTGGGGGTCACAACAGGTGCTTTGAACTTTGATGGTGTTGGAAAATCTACAATGGCCTGGACAAAAGGTGTTCCTCGAACAAAAGTTCATTGTAGAGGGTTCTTGGCTTTAGCCATTTCCCCTAATCTATCCTCCAGCGTCTGAATAGAGCCTTTCCATGCATCATTTCCTTCCTCGGGCCTGTTGGTTCGAGCAACTGATCGAGTTGATGTGGCTTCCTGGGATCTATCTTGACGAGCAGCTGGTCGCGACTGGGCAGATCCTTCCCTTAAATCTGATGGTCATCGAAAACTCCTCGATGCGACTTTAGGAGGACTTCTACCCCTTCTAGGTCCTAATCGATCAAAAGGTGATACCCTGCTTAACCTCTTTAGCGCACTATTCCTTTCTGAGGAGAGAGTGATACGTTGTTCAGTATCTGTGGCCCGCACTAACGAAGTTCGTCCAGGTTGATAAGAAAAATCTTCAGATTCCTCAATACGATATGAATCAGTACGCCTAGTACGTGAAGAAGGTAAACGGGTATTTCTTTGAATACTTCGCAGTCCTGAATGGGTTGGTGCACCGCCATGGAGGGTTTGTAGGAGTTGTCGCATCGTTTCTTGCATGACTGTTTGGCCCTGGGCCAGATTTGTCATTATTCCAGCCAGATCTGGAATATTAGGCGGAGCAGATGGATTTGGAGGGCTTGCAGCGTTTCGATGGCTGGGTTCTGGAATATCAGCCATTTGTGATGAGTTATTTTTGATGAAAAACGATATTATCAGTCGTTTCCCATAGACAGCGCCAATCTATTGATGTAAAAATTAGATTATATCTAATTATTTAATCACAGATAAATAAAATGAGATAAAGAACCTTTAAAGTGGTTCAGCCTTATAAGAATGGCCTACGTCCACTGTTGCTGTTATTGCTGACTGTTTGGGAATTTTCGATTACAAGTTTTCTAAGAAATTCTGGTCCCTTTACAATGAGGATAATACAATGTATTTATAGCCCTAAGGCTGTAATGTGAAAGGGTAATATATTAAATGCCCCTTAAGCGTATACATCTGTATGATAATAAGCATTTAATGCGCAATCAAACTGTTGGGTTATCCTGCTATTAATGCTTTGTTCGAGGTGCATCTCGGACCGCCTGAGCTGCTCGGACCGCCTAAGTTCCTTGGTACTCAAAAGTTCCTCGGTGCTCAAAAGTTCCTCGGTACTCAAAAGTTCCTCGGAGGGTTCTTGTAGGTCGGAGCGTCTGAGTTGATCGGGGAAGCAGAGTTCCTCGTTGCAGTATGGTTCCTCGAAGTCGAGGTGTTGTTCGTAAGTGTTTATTGTTTCCATGTAGATTGCCACGTGTCTTCACCCAATTCAGTCATATCAGCAAACTAAATTTGGTATCAACACCTCCCTATAAAATACAAGAGGTGTCGTGATAATTAGCGGCCTCATAGTCCGCTCGATGGCAGCTGATAATATTTTGGATTTCTCATTTTAAATATAAATTTTTTTATCAAAATTTTAAATTCCTTTTTTGTGTTTGTTTAATTAATATTTTTTTATTAATAATTATATTTATAGAGAATTAATGTCAAGGTCATGTTCCTTCTTATATTTGAATTTATAGGACACTGGTTTTTAGGTTTATAAATCTAGTCCATATAGTACAATAACATTTATTTTCTGTGGCCCCTTTAGATTTATGAGTACACAAAATAGGTGTCGTTAAAACTTTTTTGTGTTTAGAGTCTACACATAGGATCATTACAATTAACCTCTATGATTCGTATTTATTTCTCTTTCTTTATCTTCCAATCTATAATCAAAGGGACACAGGCACTTCAGTAGACATCTGCCCTTTCATCCGCTATTAAAGAACCCATTCACTTTTTCTTAATCTCGTCTTATTTTCTTTGTTTATGAGAATATCTAAAGATGGTAGAAGTCTTACCAAATTAGAAACAACATGTTACCATTCCTAACCATCTTGCACCCGACGACCTATCTCTACTTACAACTCTAGTAGCCGGCGAACGAAATCAAACAAAGCACTGTTGTTTTATGATTTAGGAGTATAACCAAAGTAAGATGGTTCAGTTGTTTTGTGAACATATAGTTATTTGGGTGCGTACTGTATTGTCTATATCGATTTGTTTTAAGTATGTATTTTAGGGTTTTAATTTTGTAATTCATACTTTTATGGGTTTTTTTTAGCGATGGAAGCTTGGGGTTTTGCTAAACTGAAATGACTTGAACAAGGAGTTTGCTTCTTAGAGGTTAGTTCTTTTTTATCTCCCCATATTTTGATTTATTTTTACCTTAATTCCGGTTATTTGGGTGTTAATTCCTTGAAATTTTGAGAAGTATGTGTGTTTGTTGATATCGGTCGGCTTCTATGTTCCCAAGCCGTATTTGACTGGAATGGCTTCACTCACACACATATGAGAGAGAGAGAGAGAGAGAGAGAGAGAGAGAGAGAGAGAGAGAGAGAGTTGGAATTGGTGAAAAAACTAGGTCACACTTTGATATAATGTACGTCCCAATTCCACTTCGATCTTATAAATTACATGGTGACAACAACCTTATTCTATTATGTTCTGAAATTTAGTTTTGTTTATACCATGATAAGCTTTATTGTTCCAACAAGTTATCTTCATCCCAAGAGATAACAAATCTGATGACATTTTGATTATATTTGTAGCTGATAATTTTTATGATAAGTTCTAATTAAATTTTATTACGTTTAAGTATGTCACTAAGTTTTGTGATGTGTTAGTGTGTTATGTAATAAGAATTGTTCAATTGATATCGATGGTAGAAATCGGTGGGTAAAATGTCGCTACGGCATCCGGTAATGGAATGAAGTCGATGACATTACCATATCATGTGCTGATACAACAAATGTTAGCTCCGATGATCAATGACGAAGCCAGTGATATTGCGCTATCATAGGCCGATACAACGGCGAGTGAAACGAAGAAGGCGAGGATCATCATGCTAACCAGCGCAATGTGGATTGAATTGGATCAGTGGCAAACACAGTAAAATAGGTTAATTATCTGTTTAGAATGTGTAGAATTTTGTATGAAGAGAAAAGAAGTGGAAAAAAGTTTTGTATTTATAGGGGTGGCATAAGTAAAAGTCACATACATCAAATTTTGTATTCATAGGATTTTGTATGATGTTTTATGTGATAAAAAATGTATATCTATGCTAGTTTTTTACCTTTTAGCTTCGATTTTTGTTCTATTTTTGTTTGGCAGATTCACTTTGAAAAATACTTATAAACTGTTACTTCCGATCCATTTTAAAATTTAGGTATACTCATGTCCAAAGTAGGAATTGATACCATCCACCAGCCCTGCACACTGGACCTATTTTTCGAACTATAATTTGTTAGAACGAAAATACATATCTTTAAGACAAAAGAATAATTACTTATTTATTTTATGACATTTTTAAAATTTATAACTTCAATAACAAAATTTACCAGCTAATTGTAAGTTATTTTTCATAATTTAATATTTTTTAAAGTGTAATAAGGTATAGTTCTCACTACATAAAGTTATTTGCATTTTTAAATAATTTTCCTTCTTTACAAGGGTCTTAGAGAAATGTTAAGATTATTAGTTTTGTTCTTTTTAAATGTTTTATTTATAAATTTGGTAGAATTTTGTTTTCACAAGTTTGAGCATGTTTAGTAGAATTTATGACTGGTACATATTTTACACCTCACCTTATATTATCAGGTTACAAATTTTGTTCCATAAGTGAAAATACATTTGATTAAGCTCATTGCATTTTTTAACTCCAAGTAGTGAATGTGTTTATCAAAATACATGGGAAAAATTTCAGCGAATGATATGTTTAATGCGTTTTGGGATGTATCCACACAAAGTCTGAAAGCGATATGGCCATTGCACTTTTAACACATTTTAAAATTGAACGCCCGCGCATCGCGCGGGTGACATGCTAGTTTATATTTATACCCTTAGTCATACTCATTTAAAACTCATTCTAAAAATAACACACATAACTCCACCTCCACCCCCACCCCCCACCCCCCACCCACTAGAATCCTTGCCGGAATGCTGAAATCCTCGTCGTAGATCGTCGAAATTCTCATCGGATTATTTCTCTCTCCTCATTTCTCTCTCTCTCTCTATCTTCGTCTATTTCTTTTATTTTTTTGGTCCGTGCCCGCGCACCATTTCCAGCAGTGGAGAAGAAGGTTTTTCATCGAAAAAAATATAGTGTTCGCCGAAAAAAATGGAGGTTTGAGTGAAATAGTAAATTTATCGATTTCGATTTTACTATAAAAAAAATATCAAATATGGACATTGTTAGATAGATCTCGACGAGTAGATTTCAAATATATAAATTTTGTGGATTTTGGATTTGTAGATTTGAAGTTATGGACTTTCAAAATTTGATGGTTTTTTTTGTATGAATTGTCAAATGGTATATTGGTCATTTTTAATTGTGTTTTTAGCACATTGACTAAATTTATAAAATTACTTGGAGTGTCCTATTTTATACACTTTGAGTTAGATTGGACATTTTTCCAAAACCCCCTTAAATTTAATATTTAGTTCATGCATAGAAAGTGACATTATAATATATAATATATACCAATAATCCATTTAGAAATTTTATTATATATGCATATATAATTTATCAATTTTGGACATTTTGTAAAAGATAATTATATGGTTCACTATTTACAAATATTTGAACCCAATTATATTTTTCTTAATATTTAATGAATATAGTAATATATTGTAGATATGTATGTACTCTAGAGTATGTTAATCAAATTATTATATATGAGTAGGAAAAAATTCATAAATAATTTTTTTGCAATTTTAAATTTAATATAAATCAATATAATTAAATTATCTTCACAAAATAAATATTAAGATTTTATGAGTAACTTATATAATTTAATACTTTTGTGCGTGTTTTTGTCTTCACAACAATTATTTGTAAGGATTCTCATGGAAAAGTAAAAATTCTACTCGATTTCCCCCCCCCCCACAAGTTGTTAACCTGATTCCATTGGGGCTCACATTTTCGTTCAACTTAATCTTCTACAAAACACATTAATATTGCTCTTTTACGGGATTATTCGGAAGGAATCAGATTTCACCCAATTTTACCGCATACTAAACGGGGCCTAAACTTATTCACACAATCAAAAATCAATTAGAAAGAAATACTTTCATTCAATATGATTCAATTGCTTGCAACTTATTTTGTTTCAAAATGAAAACTTATTTGTATAAATCTAGTGGTATGGGATGTAAAAAATATCATTATTTTTGTTCCACAACAACGTGTCGTGTGAAAAGTATGGTCATTAGAGGGATTTTATAGTGTTTGTAGATGACTAATTTCTAAAAATATAATAGATTTTCAATTCTTATATGTGTATATGAATGGGTACCTAACATCATATAAAATTTGTTTTAATTAACTTTTTATTTGATATCAAGTTCAAGTTTTAATTTCTTAAGTGTGTGAGGAATCTGAAAGTGATATCTGATTACCATACATGGTAAATTATAGTAATAAAAAAATATGTCATGAAATATGTTATTGAATATAATTCGATTTTTAACTTTCTTATATTTCATTTTTCCTCACAACTGTGATAGAAATATTCAATCAAACAAAAATATTTTATTTATGAACAAACAAATATGAAAGTAAGAATATAATTACAAAAGCAATATGCAAGCAGAAGGAAAACTACAAAAATGAGAGTAAAATAAAAAAAATGGGTAAAACAAAAATGTTAATGTTTTATTTAAAGTTGAAATTACGGTTCCCTGTTCCTGCCATACACCAGTAAGCAAAACCGTTTGTTTTAAAAAGGCTTTGAAAATATAGGTTTATAAATGGAGATGAAGAATAGGGGAAAGAAGCTAAATGCAGATACATGTTCATGGAATCATGATCACTCAATGGAAGACAATAGAGAGACCATGGAAAATAGATTATTAAGGTCTGTTTCAATCCTTCATGGAAAAAAAGATTGACATTTATTAGTACCTGAAGGTTGGATTTTAAGCAATAATTCCTTATAAAAAGGTCGTTGGCATTTTGGGTATAAAGCCTCTAAACATAATGAAGAGGCGCACCAACATAATATGATGTATAAATGAAATGGATTAACTTGAAACGTTGGATAAGAACTGAGAGATAAATGGGTTGACATTTACTATTGTTTTTGTGTTTTGATTGTGTACAAGTGTGCTAGAAAAAAGTTATGGTCTTGCCAACCAGTTGATTATATTAACTTTGTGATAATTAGGCGATTGTGTATCATTCGATGCTTCAGTTAAAAAGACTCATGCTCCACTTTGAGGAGATTTAATAGTGAGTGCTAAATAAATATAATGAACTATATAAAAAAGATTTAAATTGCAAAAGACAAAGGTAAAAAAAATATTGGACTGAATAAAATAGTAAAGTAATATAAATAAACTAAAAGAAAAATAGTTTACACTAAGAAATGTAAAATAAGTTACACGAAAGAAAGTAAAAACAGTTTCAATGTAAAGTCAAAGGGACTTTCCACAAAATATAAAGAGAATTACAACAAATCTACCTTACAAACTACTTCAAAGAAGAATAAAAATTGTAAAAAATAAAAAAAGGAAAGGAAAGGAAAAAGAGTTTAAATGAATAAATGTAGTTTATTTTATTGAGAGAGTCCTCATTTACATTGTCCGTTAGTTGCTTATTTATAGAGTCCCTTTTCTATGCAACTGTTATTGTAATTGTTGGGTGGTTAGGCCATTTAAATGTCCCCGCTTAGGTGCACCCATACCCCTACAACCACTACCTAAGTGTTTATCCCACGTTCAAAGTCTTGGTAAGTATCAATTGCTTGTGTAGCCATTTGTATTAAAATGGCCCATTATGTTTTTCGCTTATAATTATCGACTTGTATTTCAACATGGCTACACTTTATTGATCGGTAATAATATAGTAACAATATATCCCCACACTAATTGATTTGGGGAAAAAAATTAATCAGTGGACTGTTGATCTCCGCACAGTTCATTCCCACGTTCAATAATCATTACTTTGTGGTAAATATTTTCTAAATGGATGCCTTTTGGCAATGAAAGGATCCTCATCATTAACCCCTCAGTCTCTTGGTCTTTCATAAGAGCTTCTTGTATTTTTATCCTCCTATCAACTCTGTAATAACAATGGCTTCCAAGGAAAACAACAATGCCAATTTTTTTAGAGAATTTTTTAGCGTGGATCATCTTTAAACCCAGAAAAAGACAGTAGTGATCCTTGAAAGTCTGATGTTGCCTCATTGGACCAGTTATGTGATGAAAAATGGGCTAACACTAATGACTGTGGTACTTGGGATATAGCCAGTCCTACTGAATGCTCTCCCATTCCAAACCCTATTGTTCTTTCTCCGCTTATTTGGGGTGGATTTTGTGTTGTTGATGTCTAAGATACTGACTAATCTTCGAAAATTTCCTCTAAGCCTTTTGTAGATTATGATGGACTGTATTAATTTAAACTCGTCGGCGGTCAGGCTGACCAAATACTTAATTTTTCTCCTTCTTGTGATGATATTATTTCTTTTATTAAAGTTAATGAGCCTCAAGCAGGGCTGAGGATGAAAAAGCTGAGCCCAGCCATAAAAATCATGTTGATAAAAGTTATCATCGTACCTTGGTCCATAGTGGATCTTTATCAGCCCCTACTTCTGATGACATAAGTGTTGGTAGACCTTCATTCGCCCCGCTTTCCCCTTGAATATCTGCCACAAGTGACCTACCCCACTTTCACTCATGATCTCGGGGGAGCTTATGGTTGGTCAAGGCCAATTAAATCCTATTTTCCTTTTCTAGACGATGCAAGTAAATACTTAAACCTTTTATTTTCCTGGCATTGTGCCACTTATGAGGTTCCTTGGTATGGAATTTTTAATTCTTTTTGCCACACTTTCGTCCAACACTTATACCATTTCATTTCTAATGGTATATACACCTATTCCATCCTCTCTAAAGATAAACTCAACTTAGGCACCTTCAAAACTTTGGTGATCGAGTTCATCTTGTCTAATGATCCCCTCTCTGACCTGATAGTCTACCCACACAAATAAATAAAGGATCCAATCTGTGATCTAAAACTATATGTTCAAGATGGCTTGGATATTGGTTATCCTTTTACGAGGTACCCTTCCATTACAATTGATATAGGCAAAGCTTTGGAAGTCTTACATGTATTTTTTCGCATTTGTTTAGTTAAAAGGCAAAACCCAAAATAGTTTATCTTGGTCATACATGGTCCTTTGAAACTTTAAAAACTGTCTTAGCATTCCCCAAACCTTAATTTCTTATTTCCTTAAACATATCCCTCTTTTATTAGAAGGGTAAGTTAACTTTCTACTGAATTGGATGACTATGAGGATCGAGATAAAACTCGTGATGACTTTTGTATTACTTCCATTAAGTTTTTGTAGGAATGGAAAAAGTTTATATGAATGGCCAATATGATCCAAAGTACCTAGGTTCGGAAGTTCTTTCAGTTGAAAGTATTCTCCTTAAAGCTGGGGAAATGAAATAAGAGACTTAAGAGGCAATTCTGACTACTAATATCATGATCCATTATTTCAGCAGCTTGCCCAAGATAAATCATATTTAGATTTAGAGGAAATACATCTCAAGAACTTGTGGAACATATTCCACCATTTTGTAACTTATTCATATCCTCAATACTATTTAATCTGGAGAAAGTAATGTCCTGTTCTTTTCCAATTTTTATAATCTCGAATTCCTGGTATCAATGGGAAAAATTAATTTTGTTTTTATCATTGTTGAAGGCTCGTGTTTGTGCCAATGTGTTACGCATTGCCTCACTACTTGTGATATATTTTATCTTTATTTTGGTGGTTAATTTTAATCAAACTAACTTTGACATTCTGGCATAATGTTTATTTTAACCATTTGATGGGCATTTTATGTTATAACCAAATTTTGTATGTCGTATGTACTTTATAAATGTTTATATACCTTCAGACCTATAAATATTTCAGTTTTGATCTATGTTTTTTTATTGGTAGGGTTCCCACCAAATCCAATTGCACACGTGGATGCGTCCAAATGATAACCTTTTGTTTCTTAGTGGGATAATTAATTCCCATAGACGAACACCTTTTGCTATTTACTTTAACCAATATATTGGCTGCCTCAAACCTACTTACACTTGATTTTGATTTGTTAAGCCATTAATAAACTACAATTCTAATCCTGAGGGCGTTCTGATTGATTGTGCCCATAAAGGTACTTTTTGTCTTTCCACTTCCCCATAACTTTGTCATTTGGAGGCAAAACATTTTGAGACACATGTTGGATTTTGGTTGGTAATATCATTGCATTTCAAATGGTTAATTTGAGTTATTTAAATTCGTGGCTTAGTCTATCTTCCCTTTTTACCATTTACTTTCTCTCTCCAGGCATCTTTTCAGCTCTCTTGTTTATTTTTTATCTTTTCCTAACTCTTTTATTGCCAACGACCATTGTATGTGACCGCCAGTGTCAACGGAGTTAGCTTTGCAAGGACTCTTATGGATGGGGGAGATTCCATTAATATTATGCCAATCAACTCTTTCCACGCAGCCAATATTCCAGAAGAAAGGCTGGTCCCTATGCCTTTGGTAATTTTGGGGTATGATAATCAATCTTCCAAATCCATTGGGTACGTCAATGTTGGGATTGTAATGGGAAATCTTAGTTCCCATATCAAGTTCCACGTAATAGAGAGTGCAACTTCCTATCATCTACTAATAGAAAGGGTGTGGATGCACAACTATGAGCTTATTCCTTCTACGTACCACCAATGTGCCAAAGCAAATGTCAAGGGAACAGAGGTGACCATTAGGGCTACATAAAGGCCCTTCGCTGTTGAGGAGGCTCACTTGGTGGACGCAGCATTTTATACGGAGTTAGAGGAAGATGTTCGAGTCCTAACGAGAAGAATGGAGGGCGCATGCGTTCCCTCGATCAAAGAAAGGATGGGGCCCTTAAACGAGCAGGAGAAGGAGGTTACAAGAAGCACAAGGGAAATGGTAGAAAAATCTCACAAGGTGGCCCCTAGGCCCCAAGGCCTCTCGAAGCAGCTTAAAGACAGAATGAGGCCTAGAGTGGACCCGATAGACCATGAGGTCCGACGGTAAAGCGTGCTAAGCCAGTTCTTAAGAGAAAGAGTGGTTGAGGCTTTTAGAGAGAAAAAGAGGAAGGCAGTCACCACTACCAGCAGACAATGCAAGAAGGTCATTACCGAGGAAGGGAAGGTGGTGTATTAATTATAACGGTGTGAGCGGGCAATCGAGGAAGTTGATGATCAGGTTTACCCGATATATGAATCATTTCTGGTGGATCAACGGGGACAATGCATGGTGATAAACAACTCTAATATATAGGAGTTTATAGAGGATGCCGCTAAAGATCCAGACTACATGACAAAACAACCAAAGTTACAGGCATAAGAGTTTGAGCAGTTGAATCTAGCAAAAGAAGAGGAAGATCCAAGGCCCATCTTAGTCTCGAAGGATCTCAGCAAAGAAAAATGAGAGGCCTTGGTTGAGTTGATCTGGGAGTTTATAGATGTCTTCATGTGGAAATACATAGAAGTAAAAGGGTTGAACGAGGAAGTAAGAAACCACAAGTTGAATGTAATGCCTTCTGCCATTCCCATGAAGCAGGTAATGAGAACGTACAAACCTGAGCTAGATTTAAAGATCAAGGAAGAGGTTCAACGCTTACTAACGATAGGGTTCATCACACCGATACAGCACCCACTCTGGCTATCCAGTATTATCCCAGTAAGGAAGAAGGATAAAAACCAAATAAGGATCTGCGTGGACTTTAGAGACTTGAATAGATATTGCCCCAAAGATGAGTTCCCTCTACCCTTCATTGATAGCTTAATAGATGCAACGGCTGGTCATGAGATGTACAACTTCATGGATGGGTATGTAGGGTACAACCAGATCAAGATGGACCCCTCAGATGAAAAGAAGACGACATTTTAAACCCCGTTGGGTAACTTCATGTACAGGGTGATGTCATTTGGACTCAAGAATGCTGGGGCGACTTACCAGAGAACAATGATGGCCATTTCCCATGATTTCTTCCATAAATTTGTGGAATTCTATGTGGATGATTTGGTCATTAAATTGAGAAAGGAGGAGTCCCATCTGAGCTATTTGAGAAAGGTGTTTTCTCGTTTCAGGAAGTTTAAATTGAGGATAAATCCACTGAAGTGTGTCTTTGGAGTGACAAGTGGGAAATTCCTAGGCTTTGTGATAGATAGACAGGGGGTGCAGATGGATCAGGACAAACAGCGTGCGATCTTGGAAATGCCAATTTTGAGAACGGCGAAAGAGCTGAAGAGTTTCCTCAGTAAAGTCTCCTACCTTAGGAGATTTGTGCCTGGATTGGCCGAAATAACATATTCATTGATGCAGCTGTTGCGAAAAAATACGAAGTTCAAGTGGGAAGAGGTTCACCAGGAGTCTTTGGACAGGTTGAAGAAACTTCTCGTTTCACCACAGATCATGGTTCCCCCGAATGTAGGAATACCGTTGCAGTTGTACCTCACATCCACCATGAGGTCTGTTGGATCTTTGCTGGCACAAGAGATTGACTGGAAAGAACGGCCGGTCTATTACCTCAGCAGGATCATCCATGGACCAAAGTCAGATACAGTAGCTTAGAAAGGCATTGTTTAGCCTTAGTCTTTGTAGCGCAAAAACTTAGGCATTATATATTGTCTTTTATAATTCATATTATAACTAGATGTGATCCTATTAAGTATTTGCTAGCAAGAACGATTTTGATTGGCAGGGCAGCTAGGTGGTTCCTCATCCTATCTGAATATGACTTGAAGTGCCTGGTTCCTCGCGCAATCAAAAGCCAGGCATACGCTGATCTGTTGGCTATTTTCCCCTCAGGGACGTTTGAGACACCCAAAGAAAATATTTCGGGAGACAATTTGCAAGCCAACCACCTAGATGCAACGGATGAGGAATGGATAATGCAGTTCGATAGATCTTCGGCGGAAAAGAAAGGAGGAGCATGGGTTATTCTTTCGAAAGGAATGGAGGAGATTTGCCTTTCCTACAAGTTGGATTTCCCTTGTTCTAATAATGAGGCATAATATGAAGCATTAGTGTTGGGATTACTAGAGGCTCTTCGAAGGGGGATCCGTTCACTTTGCATTAAAGGGGATTCAAACTTGGTAATTCAGTAAGTGAATAGAGAGTATGCGTTGAAACACATGAGCCTGGCACCGTACAAAATAATTATTCAGAGGCTCCTCTGCCAGTTCCATCGGACCAAGATAAAGAGACAACCCAGAATGATGAATCATCATCCAGACGCTTATGCCACCATTGCCGAAAAGATGGTTATGAGGAGAGATACAACTACCGTCGTGATCCAACGAAGAACAACTCCTTCGATGGTACAGTCAATTCTACCAATGGAAGAGGATGCAAACTGGAGGGAAGAGATCAAAAGGTAATTAGAATATGGGTAAGGAGAGATGGGGCTGAGAGAATTAGCCTAGTACTTCACGAAGAAGGGAAACCTTTACTTCAGAAATACAAGAGGGTGGTTGTCGAGATGCATCGGTCCAGAAGAGGCAGGGCAAAGATTAAAGAAAACACACGAAGCACACTGCGAAATAACTGAGATATCCCTCTACCAGAGGATTCAAAGAGAGGTGTATTTTTTGCCTAAGATGAAATAGGATACGACAGAGCTATAAGAAAATTGTGACAAATGCCCGTTATTCTTCGAGGCAGCAGAATGTCATTTTGTGGAGGCTCAGTTTGACTGGAGATAGCCCTACATCGACTTTATTAAAGATGGAGTTGTCCAAACGGAGAAAATTGATGCGATGGGACTCCGACGAAGGGCCCCGAGATTTTACGTTCAGGAGGGGTAGCTTTATCGAAGGGGATACTTTAACAGGCCTTTGCATTGCATCACGAGGGAAGAAGCAACCGAGGTCCTCAAACAGGCACATGATCGATCTCATATAGGAGGGGCCAAGTTATATGACCAGTTGATGACTTTGGGATATTATTGGCCAACGATGGAGAAAGATTCCGCTGAGTTCATTCGAAAGTGTAAGGCTTGCCAACTTTATGGAAATATGATCCATGCCTCGTCAGTGGACTTACACTCCATGGCAATGCCTTATCCTTTTCACACCTGGGCGTTCGACCTGGTAGGGGAAATACACCCTTCCTCGAGGGGGAAGATATGGATACTAGTAGCAACAGAGTGCTTCACAAAGTGGGTTGAGGCGATACAACTAAAAAGGGAAACAACGGGGGTGGTGAGAAACTTCATCAGAGAATACATCATTTGTCATTTTGGGATCCCAAAGGTTATCCTTTCGAACAATGGAACCCCTTTCGTCAATTCAGAAGTAACAATGCGCATAGACAAATACTCTATTGTCCATTATACCTCAATGGTGGCATATCCAAAGGGAAATGGTCAAACCGAAGCGACTAACAAAACTTTGGTCAATATCTTGGCTAAAATGATGGAGGACTTCGCAGGATCGTGGGATGATAAAATACCAGCCGTTTTATGGTCCTATCGAACAACTAATAGGAATCCCACAGGGGATACCCCGTTCTCTCTTGTTTATGGGGCCGAGGCTATTCTCTCAGTGGAGTTAGAAGTCCCCTCTGCTCGATATGCCTTGCGAAGTGGCATGCTTTCCCAGAATAGACATGTGCAGTTGGAAGCATTGGACGAACACAGAGACAATGTGATGCAACACTTTTAAATGTATACGAAGTAACTCTCTAAGGCGTATGATAACTTAGTGAGACCAAAAAAGTTCGTGGAGGGAGACCTCGTATTGAAAGCGGCAGTGAAACACATTAGGGGGCTTCGTCTTCCCAAGTTTGCAGCAAATTGGGAAGGATCGTTTATTGTGAAAGAGGCTCATGACTCAGGTTATTGATTAATCTCTAAGATGGAAGAAGATAAACCATTCAAGATTAACAATAAATGGTTGAAAGTCTATCATGTGTAGGCAGTTATGTTTGACCACTGATATAGTTGGCTGTTATGAATACACAAGTTCTTTGTTTTTTATTATGATGAGTGAACAAGTTCTTTTTATTATAACTCAAGAAGAGATGCAATAATTAAAGAAATTCACACTTCAAAATCTAAGCAAACAGTTATAACACAAAGAGATGGCATAAGAAAATAAGTATCTTTTTCCATTCATAAACTTTGGGGCATTACAAAATGGGGAGCTATTCCCAAGAATTACATGAGAAGAAAAGAAAAATATATATACAAGTTCATTTGACAAGAAGGAACCACAGATCCGGAGAAGAGAAAAAATCTCCAGTGAGGCCCGAAGAAGCTTCTTGGCAAGACCGTTGAGCGTTGATAGAGACCTCCAACCTTGTTTGCGCCTGTGTACGCTCAATCAAGAGTTTCTCTCGTTTTGACTTCACCACGCGTAGAGCTTCTTCGAGGTACCCCGCCTATTTGTCAATGGTTTCAATAAGAGGTGCTGGCTCGGCCAACTTAGCTTCCTTGGCCCGCTGATCCTCCTGATGTTTTCGTAAGAGCTCCCTCTGGCTGTCCAATCGCTGGCTCTTTAAAGTCTTTAAATGCGTGATGATCTAGTCAAAACGGAACCCGTCACGACCCAAATCCCTCATATATCCCAAGAATTGGTTAAGGAGGGGTCGGGTAACGTTTGCAGTTGGAGTGTTGGCGATTTCAGCAACGACGGTGGCCATGTCTTGAAGCCCGTTGCTCATAACTGAGATATTTTAACATAGGCAGTCCACCGTGAAGGTTTCAGGATGATAGCTCACAAGTTTCTCAATAACCAAACGGTAGTTGACAAGCATTTGGAAAGAATGTTGGAGTACCATTAGGCAAAAGGCGTGGGGAGCTAGGTCGAGCAGAGGAAGCTCGCACCTAGATTCGCTCTCCGCAGCAGCACCTGTCGTGGAACCTTGATCATTTTGGCTAGTTTCTTCGGAAGCTTCAGGTTCACGATGGGGTGAGGCAGTGGGGAAAGGAACTGGGGGAGAGTCCTCCTGAGCAACCTGAAAACAGTTAGAGGAAACAAGGAGTTTATGAAAAAAATCTTAACAAGGGTTTCATTGTTAAGTCACCGATATAGGTGGAGTTTATGAAAAATCTTAACAAGTGTTTTCGTTGTTAAGTCACTGATATAGGTGGAGTTTATGAAAAAATCTTAACAAGTGTTTTCGTTGTTAAGTCACCGATATAAGTGAAGTTTATGAAAAATCTTAACAAGTGTTTTCGTTGTTAAGTCACCGATATAGGTGGAGTTTATGAAAAATATCAACAAGTGTTTTTGTTGTTACGTCACCGATGTAGGTGGAGTTTATGAAAAATCTTAACAAATGTTTTTGTTGTTAAGTCACCGATATAGGTGGAGTTTATGAAAAATCTTAACAAGTGTTTTCGTTGTTAAGTCATCGATATAGGTGGAGTTTATGGAAAATCTTAACAAGTGTTTCTGTTGTTAACTCACCGATATAGGTGGAGTTTATGGAAAACCTTAACAAGTGTTTTCGTTTTTAAGTCACCGATATAGGTGGAGTTTATGAAAAATATTAACAAATGTTTTCGTTGTTAAGTCACCAATATAGGTGGATTTTTTTTTGGAAAACCTTAATAAGTGTTTTCATTATTAAGTAACAAACACAGGTGAAGTTCGAGAAACTGAGAAATACAAAGAAACTAGAAAAGTACCTCAGCAGTAGTAGGAGCCAAAACGAGAGCCACCACGGGGACTAGGGGTGTTCGCGGTCCGGTTCAATCCGATTTTGAAGTATTTTTTGGACCGGACCGCATTAATCGGTCCTAGAAAATTATGGACCGAGATCGGACCGGAATAATCGGTCTCGATCCTATTCGGTTTTCAAACGGTCCGTGTTCGGTCTCGGTTCAATTCGGTCCATATCAATAAAAAACAACACATATTTCAAATATTTCCAATATATAGCATATGCATATCCAATGTTTTCAAAAAAAAAATTACAGATCCAATGTTTCAATATTTTCAATATAGAACAAATCCAATATTTCCAAACAAAAAAATAACATATCCAAAAAAAAAAGATATCCACAGGTCCATACCTGTTTTGAAAATTAAATAACAGATATAATATTTCCAATAAATAAGATCCAAAAAAAAGACATTTCATTATTTCCAATAAGATAACAGATCCAAAAAAAAGACATGTCAATATTGTCACACACAACATATCAAATGGTCCACAAATCACATATCAAGAGCACCCAAAATAACAGATCGTATGAAGAAGAAAAAAAACAGATCGGCACTGGTGTATGTGTACCTTCACATAGAGAGAGATAAATAACAGATCAGCACTGGCGTGGTCACTGTGGTGTGGGTGGCGGTGGCTGTTCAGTGCGACTTGTGGCTGTGGTGTGGCTGTTCGCACTGGTGTGGTGGTGGGTTGTTCGTAGAGAGAGAGAGAGAGAGAGAGAAGAAAATAAGGTATGGTAGGTAGTGGATAGATTGGGTTGGGTTTAATTTTCAAAGCAGTGTGTTGTGTGTGGTGTTGTGACCGTGTGAGAGAGTGGGTTTTGTTAGTTATGTGTGTGCGTGTGTTAGTTAGGAAATTAATATATATATATATATATATATATATATATATATATATGTAATGAAAGCGGTCCGGTCCGGTCCAAAATCATTTTTTACCATCCAAGACCGAGACCGACCTGAATTTTGCGATCCTATATATTTTTAGACCGAATTAAGATCAAATTAAAAAAAACCCGCAAAAGTATGTTCGGTTCGGTTCATTTTTTCCGGTCCATTCGGTCTATTCGAGTTTGTGCACACCCCTAACAGGGACCATGATGGTAGAAACTGTGGGAGGCGGGCTCCTTGTCTCAGCAGCTCTAGCGGGGCCCTCGGCTGAAGAAGCTTCAATGGTAGGAAAACTTCCCTCGCCAATATAAGGTACTAAAACTAGCGCGGGAGCATCATCGGAGGGATACGCTGAACCCTCAAGATATTCCCCGACGGGAGCAGCAGCACTAACCTGGGCCTGGGAAGGAACAAGGCCACTCAAAGCAAAGGGTAGAGAGAGACTTGGAGAAAGATGCAAATGTAAAACTAAGTGTTAGACGCAAGGGGAAAACACAAAAGAATACGAGGCAGAAATGCACTCAACTTACCCCCGTTATGGCACTGAAAAGAGGAACTGCAGTAAGGGGTCTTGACAATGCAGGAGGAAGGAGAATGTTAGCTATCAATGATGACACTTCCACCTAAAACGACCCAACATATTAGAGATGATAAACACAATAAGGAAACAAATAAAAGATGTAAGATTAGGCAAGAAATTTACCTACGGGGCACTCTCTTCGGCCGCAATGAGGGGCAGAGACACCTCTTGCTCCAATGGCAACTCAGAGGAGGTAGTAGTAGTTCCCTCTAGCTGCCCAAGAACTTTAGCAGACTTAACGGTGGCAGCCTTTGTCACAAGTTCTTTGGCCCATTGCGAGGATAAACGACGAGAATAAGTCAGACTTATCAAGGGGGAACGGGGAAGATTAGTGTCTGCTGAAGAAACACCGCAACGTCCCCCCACGAAGTGGCTTACAGGAGGACTGGGGGGACAGGGCCTTTTGTTCTTCAACTCCCTTCACCAAAACATTTTCTTGTTAAGAAACGAGTAGATGCAACACACCTTAGGAGAAGGGGAATAAAACAAAATAAAGAATGCACACATACCTTATATCCAGAGGGAGAACGAGAGGGTATAATTACTGGTGAAGGCGGCGAAGAGGCTGCAGCAGAAGGAACTAGTGGCGGAGGTTTCTCAAGTGTTTGTTTCTTTTGGGGCTTGGTACCCATCATTTTCTTCTTGGAGCTCGTTGCACCACCATTTTCAGGTACCCTCGTCCTTCTTCTCTTTATTGCCGTTGGCTCCGTGGGATCAACAACGATCGTGGGAAATACACTCGGAGGATGAATGGCGACAGCGTGCCGTTGAAACTCCACATTTATTCTTATAACTTCAGCTTCAACCTGCCTCTTCAGCTCTTCAGCTAGCTCTGGAGACATAGGAGGGGGGACGGAGGCAATCGGGAATGCCTCCAATGGAGTTTACATTTGAGCTTGGGCCTTAAACTTCTTGGACTTAGATTTCTTAGCCTTTTTAACAGGTGGCTCAGAAGGCCCTTCTCCCGTTGTAGCTTCGATCAAAGGTACAGTTTGTTTGGGAGCTGCAACGGACTTGGGTTTGGGCGTGGCAATAGGGATCATGGGGCAGTATGGAGGAAGTTCAGTGGGATGTTCTTTGGGGGTCTGGCTTAGAGGGAACTCAATCCTGAGAACGAAATTGCCCTTCAACCCCAGCTCCAGGGCAGAAAATGAAAGAACTGGAGGATACACGGGATCCACCTCAATGAATTCAGTAATTTGGCCCAGTTGCCTCGGCCAGTACTTTGTCGCAAACAGAGGGATTATATGCCCTTGCCTGGTGATGCTGGGGATGGTGACTCACCCAGCCAATGTGGAACTCACTCCCCACGCGACAGTTGAGGAGAATAGAGAACGTGCCTCGCCAAAGGACTCCTTGGGGTTAGATAATTGAAACGCCGGGCGAGGGGCCCCTTGATCAAAGCCAAACGATGGCTGCATCGGTTGGGATTGCAGTGCTCGCTGGTGTATCCCCACTCGGTGTAAAAGAGAAGTCATCCTAGTGAAAATAGAAGCACAACGACCGGTGAGGGGTCTTCAGTAATGAGGTCTACAGTGGTTGGCTGGACCACTCTTGCCCCATGTTTGAAAAAATTATAAGTATAGAGAAAAATATCCTCCTCAAAGGGCCTCATTACAAAACTTAAAAAGTCATCGATAAAGGAGGTCATCTACTTTCGGCTCTGCCTCTTGTGGTAAATAAAAGAGAGAGGGGGCAGGATTATTTCCCCCGAGGGAGGACAGTTAGTCTTGGCTGCTACGACCGGGAAGCGCACATAAAGGAAGCCCGTTAGGAGGACGCAGTTGAAAAAATTAGGTTGGTTGTAACGACCCGGAGATCGGTCCATGTCAAAAAGGGCTCTATCAAGCCATGTGTAGAGGAAACCTAAGGCGATTACAGCCAGAGGGAGCTTGATACCCCGAGCCAAATAAAGGGATATGTTAATGAGATCCCTTCGAGGCTGGTCGTTGGGTTTTCCAGTTAAAAAGAAGCAAGAAAGAATGACAAGGATATAGGCAGGAAGCTCTAGCGATGTACCTTGTCCAGGGGCAGCCTCAAAAGAACTACATTCAGAAGGATTCTTGAAGAAATGGTTGATAAGAGGAGTGGAGGTAACACTACACCAAAAACAGCAATTTGGCACACCCTGATGTTAAAAATCTGGCACCGTTTTAAACCGTGCCAGATTCTGGCACGGTTTAATGACAATCTGGCACACTTTAAAACAGTGCCAAAATTTGGCTCTGTTTTTAAGTGTGCCAAAATTGAGTACACTTGACTAAAATATAAAATACATTAAAAAAAAATTCACTTCCTCACTTTTGGAGTCTCCCGCTCACTAATCCCTCTCACTTTCGACTCTCCTGTTCGTGTCTTTCTCTCATGGAGTTCGTCACTTTGGAGTTCATCACTTTTGGACACTTTGGAGTTCGTAACTTTGGAATTCATCACTTTAGAGTCTCCCACATTTTGGTCCTGCTCGGTTCTTACACAGGTAATACACGATTTGGAGTCTCCCACATTTTGATGTCTCATTTTTGCAGTTTTAGTGTCATATATATATATATATATATATATATATATATATATATATATATATATATATATATATATATATATATATATATATATATATATATATATATATATTCTTAAGTTTCTATTAGGCTGTTGGTGTGATTTTATCAGTCTATTGATCGTAGGGTTTTACATATACATTATTAGGTCTTTCGATTGTGAGATTTAATACTACCTGCTAGTTGTTGTATGTGAGGTAATCCCCTTTGTTTTGACACTAAGGTAATTCCCTTTGTTTTGACACTAGGGTTGAAAGAAACAATATTTACTTAGTATTTGGAAACTAAGCTTTTGTATCGATCTTGAGACAATTTTTTGTTTCCTTTTTTGGATTTCTATATTAGTCTATTGTTTGTGATTTTTTGTTTGATTTCGATTGTGTTTCAGATCGACAAAGTTTGGAGTCAGATCTTGGAGCTAGACCCATATATCTTTGGTTTGATCAAATCAGATCAGGTATACTCTTTCATTTTTACCAAAAAATAGAGCACAACACCCATTTGTTTATCATTTTGAATTTAGGATTTGTGGCCCTACGTCATCTGATAAGATCCAAACAGTAGTTTGTTCCTCTTACATCATCTGATATGTATAGTTTTTGTTTTGTTAATGTTACGTATGCCATTTGAGAAGATATAAGTAAATCTCCTATGAAAATAGTGCCCATTAAGTATTTGATGAAATGTGTCAAATAAAACATTCAACCGGTAATATTTTTTCTATAATATGTTGCAACCAATAAACATTGTTTGAAAATATAGTGTATTATGCTTTGATTCCCAAATTATTTTCACGTCTCGGTCCCAACAATGCGCTGTTGTTCCTAAACTAAGCATACTCTGTCTGTGACATTTTCAAATGGAAAACTTTTCATTTTAGTTTTTGTTTCTTCGATATTTGTTCAATTTGGTGTATAAGATATAGAGAAATCATGAAAATCCAATTCTTTCATTGTATTGAAAATGATTTGATGCTTAGTTCTAATGTCTATGTAATATTAGTTTTTTTTTTACTGAACATGAATATATTCATATTTTCGTTGAAAGATAGATCATATTGTGACTATGTGTATCGATAAAAGATAAACATCCGGATGATGAAACCTTAAAATATAGGTGGAAACTAGAAACTAAATATGGACATTTATGAGATAGAGAAAATTATAGATATGGACACTAAAAATTGTAGACGTAAGTCTTAACAAAGGCTAAATGAAGTCATTTATGAATGACATGTGGCGGAACCACTTCAGGAGACCCCTACTCATATTACATTGCTGGTTATTGACTCTGCATACGCTTGTGTGTTCGTCTTACCTTAAAATTATTAGCCTTTATTCGTAATCGTTGCATTGATCATTTCTACCATATATTGTGAGCGTCCTGGTGTATTAAGTTATATATTATAGAATTGTTTTACTATTGTATCATATCCTAGTTTTTTTTACTTATCCTTGTATCCGTAACATAGATAGCGTATCCATGCTCCCCCCCCCCCCCCCCCCCGACCCACATGCGTGATGTTCTTGGGGGATGGGAAATATTGTGTTGTTGCACAAGAAGAAATCTGTCCATCAGCAATAGAGGGCACCAACCCATGTTGAGGGATGATGGAGGGAAAGGGGCAGTAAGGGTTCAAGGGAATTGAAAATTTCGAACTCATGGAAAAAATATGATTATTCCATATTAGGTTTAGGTAGGAAGTCATAATCAAGTCAGTGTAAACCGTAAAGAACAAAGAAATAGTTTGTAAGATTCGAAATTTATTGGAGTGCTATTAGGCATTAAAAGGGAGTTGATTGGGTTTAGGCTCTCCATAGTTCGTTCCTCCTAGGATGCTACCTAGAATATGGGTGGGAATTCTAGTAATGTTGGTCAAGTCCATAACTAATTGTAATGTGGCGCGACATGCTAGAATATTAATTAATATTGATATATCTTCACCTCCCCCATCAGACCTTTGCGTTGAAAGAGAGGATGGTTTCTATTTCCCAATAGAGGTTCAATATGATAATCTACCTTCATGATGCACGCGATGCTTGTCCATTGGTCACTTGACCTGTGCATGCATAATGGGGATTCGATCTAATCATGCCCCTTGTCACCATAATGGAGTAAATCGGATTAATGTACGACAAGGGATGGAAAATGAAAGTAATGAATCAACTTAGGTTTTACCACCTAATCCCAAATTTCAGTGGGGAGATGCCTTGTTAGCAAAATCAGTGCTTGTTATTCCTCCTCAAAGGAAGGGAAAGCAACATGTGAATGACATTGTCAAGGTAAAGGATAAGGGCCCTACTGTTGACATTAATAACATTTTGTCATTGCTTCTCCTAGTAAATTTCAGATTCTTGAGACCAATAATGATGAAATGGAGGTTGACCCCAGATGCAGAATCATCTGCAGTGATTTCGGGTAGAGTAGAGATGAATGAAAATCAGAGTGATATTGATTGTAGTCTTGTATAACCACACTACATGAGGAATGCAACTCCTAATAATGCAGACACCTGAGTCCCCTCAATTACTAGTCCCTCTTGGTGAAAAATTCTTATCAAATTTATAGTAGCACTATATGATATTCACTTCGATTTCCATCCATTATAATGGAAAATTTACTTCCAAATTTCTATAGAAGTCCAAGTTATTACTGTATAATTGAGAGAATACAAATGGGCCTATAGTCATTGTTAAAAATAATAAAAATAGTTAGTTTCTTTTTACAGCTGAAAAACAGTGAATACTCGCCTAAACTAAAATTAAACTAGTATTATTTGGGTTGCTTCCTCACATTCTTGACTGTCCTCGTGTCATTTATTGATAAATTTGCATTTAAATGCCATAACACGACCAGATAATTTGAATATTATGTGATTCCTTAAGCCCTTATTGTACTAATATGTTTGTTTCGTCTACTTGACTTAATCAGGAAGAAGCAGAACTGGAAGAGGAATAAGAGAGGTCTGATGAAGAATCCGGAGAGGAATCTGAGGAAGAATCTGAAGTCAGTAAACTATGTTTTTTTATACAAAGCATAATTACGCTTAAAAATTGTCTTCGAGGTTGTTTTAGCTTGCTTCCCCCCTCCCCCCTGTTGCAATGGTTAGACAGTTTAATTACCCTTATTTGTTATCGATGTTGTAAATAGAAGAAGAAAGGTACTCAAGGTGTTATCAAGATTGAGAATCCTAATTTGGTTAAGTCAAAGAACATGAAAGCTAGAGATGTTGATGTATGAAACAATTTACTCACCCCCCGCTAGTGATATTTTTATAATTATTTGCAAACTACAAAATCTAACTCTATATATATGTTTCGCAGCTTGAGAAAACTACTGAACTGTCAAGACGTGAAAGGTTTGTGAATGCCTCTCTGTTTCTCTTTTTAACTGTCTTGATTGGGATCGTGTAACAAACATCTTCCCCCCTCCCCCCTCATTTCTTCATCCTCTATATTCTCACAATGAATTTTGGGAAAAGACAATGAAAAACAAAAATGACCTCATCCTTCTTTGTGCGAATGGCTATATGTTTACCCTTCACATCTTTTTCATTCTCCTTATTCTTTTCATTTCATCCTAGCCTCTGATTCTCTCCAGGTCATGTCATGACTTGTTAAAGAGAAAAGATTATTTAGTATTTTCCTTATCCACCATTTACTCCCACTCCTTGTAGGCAAACTCTCACCCAAATGTTTTTCAATCATAGTGAATTGTCACTATACCGAGCTTTGGGTGTTCTTTATGTTTGTCAACTCATGCCATGATCCTGTCGCTTGTTCTTTTGGGTTATTTTCTAGGTAACTCTGATTATTTAAAAGGGTAAATTGCATTTTAAACTTTCTTTGAAATATATTTTGGTGACTATCTTATTTAAGTCGAGCCTTAGGCCGTGAGATTATGGATGCTTACGCCTCATCTCTTGCACTGCCTTTAGCTTTTTAAAATACTGGATAACATTAATTAGAGCAGTTAGTAGGCAAAATATACTAGAAATAGGAAAAAGAGAAAAATAAGTAGGCAAATAATGGACTCAAGAAAACGAATAAAAGTAAGTGAAGAGGGCTTTCAAGTTCAGTGAAAAAATAGAATGGTATTGGATAGCATTTAGAGAAGCTAGTAGGCAAAAACATACTAGAAAAAAGGAAAGAAGAAAAAATAAATAGGTGTAATATTGATAAAACTCAACAAGGAACATCTTATTTTTTCTGTTGAGATTATCAAAAATCCAAAGGGTACTTACATGAAAAGCACTTGTATTATTATGACTGACAGTTGTATTATTATGACCGACAGTTGAAGTTACATTATTTTTTTTTTGGTAAAAGTGCGTTGTGCGCTTCGCCTTGCGCCTAGTCTTTAGGGAAAGCTTTGCGCCTTAAACTACTATGTGCTGAATGAAATTAAAAATTCCCTAGTCCTGACGTGGATGAGACCTGTCTTTGACCGGACTATGGAGGGGCTTAGTCGCAGTGCGCAAAATGAATTAAGTTCACTGAATCCTTATAGCGAGCCTGGATCCCTTTAGGATGCTCAACACGACTTTTACACCACAGTTCTCTTGCAAAATTGTAAAGGGACTTGATCAATATATGAACTATGAAGCTGCTAAACAATAAACTAAAATTTAAGTAGAAGAAGCTAAATTGCATAAAATAAAAAGTGCATAATTTAATGACTTTAGAATTTCATAATTAGACTACATTCTGTAATGAAAATACAGGGGAAGAAAAGACAGAAATTAAATTGAAATAAATGAGTATATATGATCTCTATTTGGATGATCTTTTTCCTCCCAAAATAATCTTTTTCAATAACTATAATAACCAACCATTACCGCCCAAATTTGTTCCATCCTTATATTAAGAATTCCTTCTCAAAAGGATCTAGCAGTAACTGCCTCAGTCTATGCTGTCCATGGCACAACCATGGAAACCCCTGCTTTCCCTCACCGACTGCTGCTAAACCATGTCTAGGGGCTGCGCAGCTGCTACCATGGGGTGCTGAAACAGGCCGATGGCCCCATAAAATGTTTTAGCTCCATTTTTGAAGTGAGGATTGCAGCAGCTACCAAGTGAGGATTGCATTTTGAGTTTTTTTCGAGAGCCATGATGTGGAAAATCAGTGTCGGGGCTTGAGCCTTAGGTCCTTAATTTAGTTTTTTTTTAGATGCTTCCACCTCACTTAGTCGAGGCTATCTGCCTCAGTGCATATGAGGCTTTAGCCTTGGTATTTATCGACATCTGACCTCATGTAAGCATTTGAATAGCTCCCCCATGACTATAATTAAATACGATCAGAATATTGAAAGAATTGTGATGATACATGATTACTTTCCTAATGAATAACTTGCATTTGTAGGTTCGTTGTTGAGTAATATAGAATCTCTGATTCCCAGATCTTTAAATGAGGATGATGTGCAGCTCCTAAGGTGATTAAGCTTAAACCATGCAGTCATCCACTTCTTGTATTTACATTCTCCTCACAATTTATTTTCATTTATTGACACTACTTCGATGATTTGTGATTTATCTTTCCAAAGATCAATATATGATTGTTGCTAGTGTGGCCAAATGATAAATGGATGCCTAAGTATTAAGATATAAAAGAAAATATACAACTAGGATTGCAACAAAGTTTCAAGTCAATCCCAACAACCGTAACACAACAAATAGCTCCTAATAATTTTTACCACTTGTTGATACCAAAATTAATATGCTGATGTGGACGAATAATACGAAGACACGTGTCAATCTACGTGGCACGATAGCAGCGAGGAAGTTCATTTCCCGACCAACCATGCTTCTTTCCGAGCAACGAGGATACACCGAGGAACTATAGCACATCGAGGAACTCTAGCGCACCGAGGTACTCTAGTTCTCCGAGGAACTCCTGATCAGCTAGCAGCTATGGCGGTCCGAGCTGCACCTCGGTCGTACCATTAATTGCCAGATAATCAACAGTTCAGATATTCATTGAATGCTTATATTCTTGACGCACACGCTGCATTAAATGTATTACCCTTTCATATGTATATCATTTAATGTATTGAACCTTTCATGTACAGCCTCAAGGCTATAAATACCTCGTATCAAACCCATTCAAGGGGACCGGAATTTCTTGAGAGAACTTGTAATCAAGGATTCTGCAAACACTCAGCAATAACATAACAGTGGACGTAGGCTTTATTCCTAGCCGAACCACTTTAAAAATCTTTGTCTTATTTATTTATCTGTGATTGAATAATTAGAGCAATCTAGTTTTTTTACATCAACAGATTGGCGCCGTCTGTGGGAAGCGACTGTTACTATTGTTTTTCGCAAAAATCATTTGTTATCAATGGCAGATAATCCAGAATCCAGTAATCTAAATGCTGGAAATGCTGGAAATCCTCCAAATCCATCTGCAACTTCATATCTGGCTGGAATCATGACAAATCTGGCTCAAGGACAAACCGCCATGCAAGAATCTATGAGGCAACTCATTCAAACTCTTCAAGGCGGTGCACCTACCTATTCAGGACAACGGAGTGATCATGGGCAATCACGATCCAGACGTACTGTGTCATATCGCAATGAAGAGTCTAATGATTATTCTTATCAACCTGGGCGAACTTCATCGATACGGGCTACGGATACAAATCAACCTATATCTCTCTCTCCGGAGAGAACCAGAGCTTTGGAAAGATTAAGCAGGGCGTATCCTTTCAGTCGATTAGGACTAAGGAGGAATATGAGTCCACCTAGAGCTCCATCAAGAAGTTTTCGACCACCATCAGGTTTGAGAGAAGGATCAGCACAATCACGACCAGTTACTCGTCGAGATAAATCTCAGGAAACTACGTCAGGGCAATCAATTGCTCAGACTAAGCGGCCTGAGGAAGGAAATGAAGCATGGAAAGGTTCTATTCAACGGTTAGAGGATAGATTGGGAGAAATGGCTAAGGCGAGGAATCCCTTACAGAGAACTTTTGTTCAAGGGACACCCTTTGTGCAAGCCATTGTGGATTTTCCTACACCATCGAAATTCAAAGCACCAGTAGTGACCCCTAAGTACGACGGAAAGACAGATCCTGTACTTCATATAGAACAATACCAAGCTGCTGCTGACATCTATGACGTACCCGACGAGATGAGGTGTAGGGCATTCTCGGGAACTCTTACCGGATCTGCACAGATATGGTATAACAATCTTCCTCGGGGTAAGATTTCAACTTTTATTCAATTAGCCGAGTTGTTCATTGGCAATTTTTGCTTTGGGGCGAAGCCGGTAAAATGAGTAGCACACTTGTTAAGTGTTAGACAAAAATCAGGTGAAAGTACTAGAGATTACATAACTCGTTTTAATAACGAGAAGTTAGAAGTCATAGACTATGAAGAAAAGACAGCGATCACTGCTTTGATGAGTGGTTTGCTGCCTAATAAGCTGTACTATACTTTGGCCAAAGATCCACCTAAAACTATGTCGGAGTTAATGGCTAAAGCGGCCAAAATCATGAATGCCGAGGAGGCTATGGCTGCGAAGAAGAATATGGATAAAGAAATCAAGGTGGAGGTCGACAAGTCTAAGAAAAAAGATCAGAAAGGTAATGGTGGTGACAAGCATTCCAGGAATAACAGGATGGCCTTGGAAGTCCTAAAGAAGTATGATAATTATACTCCATTGAAAATGGGTATTAATCATGTTTTGGAAGAAATCAGGAATAGCGAGGAAATCAAGTGGCCAGAGAAACTGAAGACAAATCCCGATCTAAGGAATAGGCCAAATATTGCGAGTTTCACAAAGATCATGGCCATATGACAAAAAATTGCATAGCCCTACAAAACGAGATTGAAACACTCATCCGAAGAGGAAAGTTGTCAAAGTATGTAGATCGCCGAGGTGAAAGGAAGAATGACGACAGAACTAGAGAGAGATCTAGATCTCCTCGTCGTGCAGAGGAGAAAAAGAAGAGGGACCATGAAGATGATCTAGATGATGACCCTGATCTTCCCAAGAAGCCAAGGAAGCCTGAACGAGAGGTATTTTCCATACCTTTTGGGTCATTTGATTGTAATGTTATTACAGGAGGAGATGTAGGAGGATGAGATCTTACTGCAGAAAGAAAAGCTTACCTCGGAGAGGCTTAAGCTTGTTCATACATTCAGCGAATAAACCTGGCCGAGGATGATCGTCCGAGGAAGGTAAATAAAGAGAAGCTAGTGATTGGTTTTTCAAAAAACGACCTGGCAGGTGTTCTTTACCCTCATGATGATCCTTTGGTGATCAAAATGAGGATGAAGGATGTGGTCATTTCAAGGGTGTTAGTAGACAATGGTAGTTCGGCAGACATCATATACTATTCATGCTTTGATAGCTTGAATTTAAAATTATCTCAATTGGAACCTTATCACAGACCCCTTCTGGGTTTTGCTGGCGAGAAAGTTTTTCCACTTGGGACGATCAAGTTGGATATACTCATTGGAACTTGGCCTGCTTGTCGAACCGAAAGAATACGCTTCTTTGTGATGGATAAGAATGTGCAGTCAGCCTACAACATCATCATGGGAAGAGTTGGATTGAAGAAGTTCGAGGCAGTTCCATCTACAGTACATCAGTGTTTGAAATTCCCAACGAATTTTGGAGTTGGAATTATGAAAGGTGATCAAAAAGTGGCTCGGGAATGCTATTATTCGTCTGCCGAGCAAGAGGAACTTGAAGAGTCAAGGAAAAAGACTACTACTTACCAAGTGGAGGAAGGTACAGAAATTGAAACTCTTGACCCTAGGGATGAATCTCAACTCGTAAAAGGGCAGGTGGTGGAATCTACAGAAATTGTTATCCTGGACGACGAGCATCCTGAACGAGTAACTCAGATAGGATCGTCGTTGGATGTTTCAATAAAACAGGATTTGATAACTTTCTTGAGAAACAGGAAGAATACTTTTGCTTGGAGTCATGAAGACATGCCAGGTATAGATCCAAACTTCTTATGTCATGAGCTCAATGTGAATAAGGAGATCAAACCTGTGAAGCAGAGAAGAAGAGTGTTTAGTCCCGAGAAGAACCAGGCCATACAAGAGGAGGTCGAGAAACTCCAGAAAGCCCAATTCATTGAAGATGTGAAATATCCAGATTGGTTGGCAAATGTGGTGATGGTAAAGAAGAAGAACAACAAATGGAGAATATGTGTTGATTTCACTGATCTCAACAAGGCGTGCCCAAAAGATCATTTTCCATTGCCCAGAATTGATCAATTAGTGGATGCTACCTCGGGACATGAGCTACTCAGCTTTATGGACGCTTATTCTGGCTACAATCAGATCAAAATGAAGCCAGAAGACAGAGAAAGTACTTCTTTTATTACCCCAAGGGGAACTTATTGTTATAATGTTATGCCTTTTGGTTTAAAAAATGCAGGTGCAACATATCAGCGGCTGATGAACAAGGTTTTTGCCGAACAAATCAGTTGCAATATGGAAGTCTATGTCGACGACATGCTCACCAAAAGCAAGAGAGCTACTGATCATCTAGTTGACTTAGGCCAAACCTTTGATCAACTGGACAAATACCAAATGAAGCTCAACCCGACAAAGTGTACCTTTGGAGTACGAGAAGGAATGTTCCTCGGATACATCGTCAATCAACGAGGTATTGAGGCAAATCCAGAAAAGATCAAAGCTCTTTTAGGGCTGCGATCCCCAACGACGAGGAAAGAAGTACAGAGTCTTACCGGACGAGTTGCAGCTCTCAATAGATTTGTATCCCGAGCAACTGATAAATGCCTCCCGTTCTTCAAAACACTGCGAAAAAGTTTTGAGTGGACTGATGAATGTGAGAAGGCCTTTCAAGATTTGAAAAAGTATTTGGGAGCCCCACCGTTGTTGTCTAGGCCAATAACTGGAGAGAAGCTGTATTTGTATTTGGCAGTATCAGAAAATGCAGTTAGCTCAGCGCTGATCAGATTGGAGAATGGAGTCCAGAAGCCAATTTATTACACAAGTAAGGCCTTCCGAGGTGCAGAAATCAGATACCCAAAGTTAGAAAAATTGGCACTGGCATTAATTGAAGCAAGTAGAAGAATGAGGCCATACTTCCAGGCCCATACCATCATAGTGTATACCGACATGCCATTAAGACAAGCCCTTCACAAGCCAGAAAAGTCAGGAAGATTGATGTATTGGGCAATAGAACTCGGTGAATATGATATTGTGTACGAACCCAGATCATCATTAAAGGGGCAAGCTGTAGCAGATTTTATAGCGGAATTCACATACCCTGATACCCCCGAGGAACAAAAGGTACTTGCTGACCTACCTGTGGACGATACAGGATCAACAGGCACAGATCCAGACCAACCAAGGTTGGTAAAAGGACTTGTGGATGTAGAAAAATCATCATATTCAAACCCAGACCAACTCCGGTTGGTAAAAGGGCGCGAACAAATGACCGACGAGGAACGAAGGATACCCGGGGATGATGAAAGAAAACAGATGATATTTTACCGAGGAACTCTAACAGATAAGAAATTTGAAGACGAGTTACCTACATGGAGATTATATGTAGATGGATCATCTTGCACAGCTGGTTGTGGAGCAGGGATTGTTTTAAACACCCCAGATGATATTGACATGGAGTATGCCTTGAGATTCCAATTCAAAGCTTCCAATAATGAGGCTGAATATGAGGCTATGATAGCAGGTTTTCATTTGATGAAAGTTATGGAAGCACGGCAAGTAATTGTTTACAGTGATTCTCAATTAATTGTGAATCAAATGATGGGAATATATGCAGTTAAAGGGGAATTAATGATGAAGTACCATGCAAAGGTGATGGAATTATTGGCAGACTTTGAGGCCATTCAATTGGTGAGAATACCAAGGATGGAGAATGCTAGAGCAGATGCATTGGCCCGATTAGCATTAGCTACGCGCACCGAGATGCGAAGGACAATACCATTTGAAGTACTGGAAAGTCGGAGCATAGAAGAAGACCTGATGGTGAAAATTATTACCCTTGATTTAGGACCATCTTGGATGGATTCTATCAGGGCATACATTGAAGAAGGAGTGCTACCGGAGGATAAGCTCACTGCCAAAAAGCTGAAGTATAAAGCTGCTCGGTATGTACTAACTAATGGTGTTTTGTATAGACGAGGAATTATGGCAGGTTTGCAGAGATGTGTGCATCCATCAGAAGTCAAAAATTTGATTGAAGAAATCCATGAAGGATCATGTGGAGCTCATATAGCAGGTCAGACTCTTCTGCAAAGGGTGATGACACAAGGATATTACTGGCCGACGATGAGGGCTGATTGTATAGCATATGCTAAGAAGTGTGACAAGTGCCAACGTTTTTCCTCCATCCGACGAACGCCACAAGCATTGCTAACACCAATAACTTCCCCTTGGCCATTTTCCATGTGGGGAATTGATTTGGTTGGACCACTGCCGACCACCCGAGGAAGATTCAAGTACCTCGTTGTTGCAGTGGATTATTTTACTAAGTGGGTAGAGGCTGAACCACTAATTGATATGACGTACGAGAAGGTATATCAGTTCATTTGGAAGAATATCATTTGTCGATATGGTCTCCCACATGCTTTTATCACAGACCATGGAACACAATTCGATAATGAAGAATTTGCTGCCTACTGTCATCAGTCGAACATTTTGAAGTTTCATTCAGCACCAGGCCATCCCCAAAGCAATGGACAGACTGAGGTGACGAACAGAACATTATTAAATGGATTGAAGAAGAGGCTAAGTGAGGCCAAAGCAAATTGGATTAATGAGCTACAGTCAGTTTTGTGGGCTTACCGAACAACTCCCCGAGCAGCAACTGGAGAATCACCATACATGCTGGCATTTGGAAGTGAGGCTGTAATACCTGCCGAGTTGGGCCTACCGACACACAGGGTGTTGAATTTCAACTCTCCGATCAGTGATTTGATGAGAAGATTGGATTTGAATATGCTCGAGGAGGTTAGAGAAGATGCAGCTATTAGGAATGCCGCTTATCAACAACGAACAACTTTGTTTTACAACAAAAGGGTGAAGAAATGCGATCTAAAAGAAGGAGATTATGTACTGAAGAAAGTCATTCAGAAGCACAATAAATTAGAAGCAAACTGGCATGGACCTTACCGGGTTACAGAAGTTGTTCGTCCAGGAACTTACAGAATAGCAACTCTAGAGGGAGAAGAATTTAAGAATGCGTGGAATGCTGAACACCTACGCAAGTATTATCAGTAATGTCAAATGTAAAGCATTTCTTTCATTATGAATAAAGCAAGGATGTTTCGCCATTTTCTTTCTGGTTGAAAGTTTTTCAGGAATACTAGTGTAATACACTACACAAAAAAGTGCTCTAAGGAGCCAACCTCCTTTGGTTAGGAGGACAGCTCTAAGGAGCCAAAAAGTGCTCTAAAGAGCCAAAAAGTGCTATAAGTAGCCAAAAGTGCTCTAAGGAGCCAACCTCCTTTGGTTAGGAGGACAGCTCTAAGGAGCCAAAAAGTGCTCTAAGGAGCCAAAAAGTGCTATAAGTAGCCAAAAGTGCTCTAAGGAGCCAACCTCCTTTGGTTAGGAGGACAGCTCTAAGGAGCCAAAAAGTGCTATAAGTAGCCAAAAGTGCTCTAAGGAGCCAACCTCCTTTGGTTAGGAGGACAGCTCTAAGGAGCCAGAAAGTGCTCTAAGGAGCCAACCTCCTTTGGTTAGGAGGACAGCTCTAAGGAGCCAAAAAGTGCTCTAAGGAGCCAACCTCCTTTGGTTAGGAGGACAGCTATAAGTAGCCAAAAGCTCTAAGGAGCCAAAAAATATTCCTTTGGTTAAAAGGTGTACACCAGCATGATCAATTACGGTTGGTAAGATAAAAATATACTCTCATATTACAACTTATGATTGGTCGGGAGGTAATATTATTACAAAAAGTTCTTTGAAGAACAAAATATTCAAAAATACACCAAGTATAGTTGGTCGGGGATAAAGACCCAATAACTGTAGTTGGTCGACGAGGACAAATTATTGATCTTAGTTGGTCGGACGCATTTTTATATTCGAAATTGAACCAAGTATAGCTGGTCGGGGATAAAAACCCATCAACTGTAGTTGGTCGACAAACATTATTTATCCACCTTGGTTGGTTGGAAACAGTTTGAACAATTTATATTCATTACTTTATTATTATTAAGTGATTGATCAACCTTGATACTTGTAAATTTTTAAGTTGGTTGATGAACAACGCGATATTGTTATCTTTTTAACAAATACATAGATACATATGCACAAATATAAAGGTGTTTGATAAACACAAGACAATAGCAAAATTGGCAAACAGAAAATGAAAGTCTTTTCATTAAAAATCTAGAATAAATTACAAGTTACATAAATGTACTAACTGTTACATTGAAAACCTATTCTATTGGTTTCTTTCCTTTATTTTTTGAAACAGGCTCCTCGCCAGCAGGAGGATCCTCTAGGCAAAGAGGAGAATTAATGAAATTAACATCCCTGAGCATTCTAACGTTCATCACAGAAGGTGTATCCAAGAGATGCTCAGGACGAGACAATTCAACCTGAGAATGAAGGTTGTAATCACCAAGGTACTTTGAAATCAAGCTACGAGGAATGGAACGAGCTGGGATCCATGCCATGTCCAATTTGAAAGGTGGTACAGGCAAGTCTAATAATGATGGAGCATGATAATACCATAAATAATGCCCTTGCTCCAATTTTAACACACCCACTGCGTTCAACCATCCTTGCTTGTAACCCTCATTGTTGGCATGTTCAATACGAGCATCCAGGTGAACAAGGGCTTCATTGTATCCTGCCATCCAGAATTCCCTTGGCTGTTTATGGAATTGGAAGGTTAATCTATCCAATTGTTCATGAAGGCTTTTGGCAAAAAGATCCTTATTATGCAGAGCAGATTTCATCGCTGTAAGTTGATCTTCCAAGGATAGATTCTTCTTGGACATTTCTGATAGGGCCCGATCTTTGACGCTTAACTGGAATGCTTGAGTTTCCAAAGTAGATTGGGTACGAGCCTCTTCAACGTTGCGACTAATAACTCTTGATCGGCTCCGAGAAGCAACTGGAGAACTTTGCTCCTCGGTAATTCTTCCTCGTCCCCGAGAACCTCTTCCTCGTCCACGAGCGTTCCCAGAAACAGCAGATCTTCTTAAATCATCCAGCTCTTACCTTAATTTGGCATTTTCGACCTCTAAGAAAGAGAAACCTTCATCAGTAACGGGCACTAGAGCAGTGGAAGATGATGCTGCAGATTCATATTGAGCCAACTTTTTCTGTAAATTGTTATTTTCTTGTTCCAGGATCTCGGCAATCTGCCTGCAAGCTTCAACTTCACCTTTTAAGGTCCTTTCCCTAATATCGTATCCAGCAATGATCTTCTTATGGCCTGTTTCAGAAGAGAGTTGCTGATATCTATTTTCATAATCCTCGTGCAATGAGGCCATTGTTACATTGTGTTGATTTTGAAGATCCTCTATGGAACCATGAAGTTCCTCGATCAGTTCGTAATACGCCACATTATTGGCCACAGATCTATCAAGCAAATCCTTCAGATACCGGTAAGCCTCAACTGCTTGTTCTGAGGCATCGTGACCAAGGATGTCGACAATCTCTGATACACTTAGGTCTGTATGACCAGCTTTATAATATCCATTGCATTGTCGCATCAACTCAGTATCAGGAGCAGATATCAATTCCATTCTGGCAAAAAACTAATAAAGAAGAGGAAGCAGGAATTAATAAATAAGAGCAGACAGAGTATCAACAAAGAAGAGAAACGAAGATGTATTTTATTAGATCATCAAAAAGTTACATTGTTCGATTACAAGTAAGGAAATATAGAAATGATACCGAACAACTTCACACCTTTTCCTTGTCCCCCAAGACTTTCTCGGGAGGCTGGGACGAGGAGCTCGGTTGCTCGGTGGTAACAACGGTTTGATCAGCAGGAATCTTCTCGGGAGGAGGAGGCATGGAAGAAACATCCTCGTTGATAGAGGGTTGAGAAGCAGAGACTGGGTCACCCATAGCCATAGAAGACTCATCTGAGGCAGGCTCATATTCTTCTTCTTCCACAATTGGTGGAGGAGGACCAGGGAGATGTTGTTGGAATAGCTCAGAATCGTCTTGGACCTTCAGCTCTTGCAGAATAGCTACCCAGCCATCGTGGAAGTATTTCAACTTCCCATATTGGACTTGGGATGTCATTGCAGCTATCCCTCTCTCCCATCCTTTCTCCCAACCAGCACTGAAATGTTTCTTGATTGCGACTTTTCTCCTCAACTTCTCCGAGGAGAGCTTCACCTCCAATTCCTCTTTTTTGATCTTGATATCTCGCAGGGTAGATAACTCTTCCTCTGCCTTTTTCAGCTGGCCATCATATTCCTGATGTTTAACCTCTAAACCTTTTACTTTCCCCTCCAAATTCTTGGAGGTTTCAGCCATTTTCACCTTCTCAGCTTCAGCCACAGCTAATTTCTTCTCCCAAACAGCTTTTTCGTCAACATACTGTTGACGAGATTCCTTTAAAGACTGGGTCAAACCCAACAGAGCATCCTCTACGCCTGACGAGGAGCTTGAAGCTTTGATAGCTTCATCCTTCTTCACAATATTATTAAAACAGTTCACCAACTGAAAGATGAGAAAAATAGCAAAGTCAACACAAAATGCAAGCTTTCAGAGAAAGAAAGAAAAATCAGAAGTATAAGAAATTTACTGAAGCAAGGTGACGAGCAGCTAAGGATGTCAGCATATCCCTAGGAATTCTCTCATCAATACCATGGACCTCGGGTACGACCGAGCTCATTGCAGAACTTGGAAGAGTGATGTTTGGAACATCAGTACCACCAGCAGGTAAGGAGGAGGCAGTTTCAGCCGGAGTAACTGAGGATGATTTCCTCAATCTCTTCAATGGGCGATCAGAGCCTTTAACCAAAGAGGTCTTGGTCGGGGAAATTGTAATTACATCTACAGGAGCAGTTTTCTTGCTCGGAACCACTGGGGGCTTCTCGGCAGCTTTAGAAGACCCAACATCCACTTTTTTAGTCCCCTCTGGGACATCAGTTTTACTTTTCTTGGCCCCAGCAACAGAAGTAACATCATCAAAGAGAGCGGGAGGAGCTCTTTTCTTACCCATCTTTTGACTTAAAGGAAGATGAGAATCTGAAGATGAACCTTCCGGAGTTGAAGCTGGTTCAACAGGGCGAGCAGTATAAGAGGTTGTGTAACTCTTATACTGTAGCAGATATGAGGCAGACCTGATGTGTTCGTCTGCAATATTCTTGTGCAAACCCCAGATAAGTTTCAGATGCTTGATATTAACCTCTGATTCTTTTGGAGTTCTTCTTTTACTATCAACTGCAAATAAATACATATTGAGATATCAGTCATACATTTTGTCAAACATGATGAAAGCATAATTTCATAAGTAAAATAAAATGAAAAATAAACCTATCCCATTGCCATATGGGGGACATCTGGGACCGTTGTATACTTCATTTCCAGCTAAAGGGGCATATTGCCAATTTTTTATAACCAACCCATGTTCAAAATAATCTCTATTTGAGCCAGGGAGGTTAACTACAAGAGCCCTATTCAGAAACCTAGTTTTTAAATAATAAATATTATCTAGAGTGGCCCACTTATAGCAATACATAATCTCAGGGATCCCAATACGAGTCCCATGAGTTAGATTTAATTTGTGTACCCCATTAATTATTCTCCAGGAATTGGGGGCTATTTTTGCAGGAACAAGGTCAAAATATTGACAAAACTCAAGACACAATGGATTTGGGGGAAAGGAAAAACCACATTCAGCAATAAAAAGACTGGGGAACCAATGTCCCTCAGGCAATCGGAAGTAATCTAAAGGCTCAGAAAGAACCTCTAGAGTTACCCATGAAGGAATGGAAAAATCAGAACGAAATTTCTCAACAGACTCCACAATATAAACCATACTGAATAAAAGAGAAGAAAGGAAAAAGATCTTACAGGAAGAAAGGAGGTCTGCTGACAACTAACGAAGGAAAAGATGAACGCACAAGAGAGAAGGAGAGAATAGAAAGATTGAAGGCAGAAAATTGGAAAACGTAGAAGACGGTATGGTTACCTAAGAAGTTTAAATACTTTGCATTGGGAAGCAGCGAAAGAAATGATTACCAAAAAGAAACTACTGAACTTCCGGCGGCTAAAAGGACAAAAATTGCACGGAGACCGAAGCGCTTATAAAAAATTCAAAAGAAAGGCGAAAGCCGCGAAATGAGAAGGAGATTTGAACACAATGTTCCTGAAACCCAGGAAAGTCATTTAATATTACCATATACCGAGAAAGAATGTTCCATACTCCTCAAAGTTCGAAATATGAAACATTGGGGGCTTCTGTTGATACCAAAATTAATATGCTGATGTGGACGAATAATACGAAGACACGTGTCAATCTACGTGGCACGATAGCAGCGAGGAAGTTCATTTCCCGACCAACCATGCTTCTTTCCGAGCAACGAGGATACACCGAGGAACTATAGCACACCGAGGAACTCTAGCGCACCGAGGTACTCTAGTTCTCCGAGGAACTCCTGATCAGCTAGCAGCTATGGCGGTCCGAGCTGCACCTCGGTCGTACCATTAATTGCCAGATAATCAACAGTTCAGATATTCATTGAATGCTTATATTCTTGACGCACACGCTGCATTAAATGTATTACCCTTTCATATGTATATCATTTAATGTATTGAACCTTTCATGTACAGCCTCAAGGCTATAAATACCTCGTATCAAACCCATTCAAGGGGACCGGAATTTCTTGAGAGAACTTGTAATCAAGGATTCTGCAAACACTCAGCAATAACATAATAGTGGACGTAGGCTTTATTCCTAGCCGAACCACTTTAAAAATCTTTGTCTTATTTATTTATCTGTGATTGAATAATTAGAGCAATCTAGTTTTTTTACATCAACACCACTCCACTCCTTTATTCACTTCAGTCAATTTTTCATTTACTTCTCATCTCTACATTGCTAAACGCATATCTCCATATATAAGGCATTCTCGTCCCGGTCATGCATCACCAACTGTTGAACAACATCTACTCAATAAGTTTCATCTTCCGTTTGAGGGTGAAATCTCAAAACAACTCCCAAACGACCCCTTAAGAGGCACGGACACCTCGCACGGGACCAATGTAACTCGTAGAAACTCACCGCGTTGTACCAGGACTTTCGATTTGAGAATATGACGATAATTTGCAAAAATCAATAATTAAACTTAAAAATAAGTCGTTAAAGGGTGAAAACCCAAACTAGCCCCCAAACGACCCCGTAGGAGGCACAAACACCTCGCACGGGACCAATGTAACATGTAGGAACTGACCGCGTAGTCCCGGGTCTCCCGGTTTGAGAATATAACGATAATTTGCAAAAATAACACTTAGACTTAAAAATAGGCCGTTAAAGGGTGAAAATCCAAACCAGCCACCAAACGATCCCGTAAGAGGCACGAACACCTCGCACGGGACCAATGTAACTTGTAGGAACTGACAGCGTAGTCCCGGGTCTCTCGGTTTATGAATACGACGATAATTTGCAAAAATCACACTTAAGATTTAAAAATAAGCCGTTAAAGGGTGAAAACCCAAACGACCTCGTGAGAGGCACGAACACCTCGCACGGGACCAATGTAACTTGTAGAAACTGACCGCGTAGTCTCGGGTCTCCCGATTGAGAATATGTCGATAATTTGCAAAAATCAACACTACTTAAAAACAGACCGTTAAAGGGTGAAAACCTAAACCAGCCACCAAACGACCCCGTAGGAGGCACGAACACCTCGCACGGGACCAATTTAACTTCTAGGAACTGACCGCATAGTCCCGAGTCTCCCGATTTTAGAATACGACGATAATTTGTGAAAATCAACACTTAAACTTGAAAATAATCCGTTAAACGGTGAAAACCCAAACCAACCGCTAAACGACCCCGTAGGAGGCACGAACACCTCGTACGAGACCAATGTAGCTTGTAGGAACTGACCGCGTAGTCCCGGGTCTCTCGGTTTGAGAATATGGCGATAATTTGCACAAATCACACTTGGACTTAAAAACAAGCCGTTAAAGGGTGAAAAACCAAACCAGCCCCCAAATGACCCCGTAAGAGGCACGAACACCTCACACGGGACCAATGTAACTTGTAGGAACTGACCGCGTAGTCTCGGGTCTCCCGGTTTGAGAATATAACGATAATTTGCAAAAATAACACTTAGACTTAAAAGCAAGCTGTTAAAGAGTGAAAACCTAAACCAGCCACCAAACGTCCCCGTAGGAGGCACGAACACATCGCACGGGACCAATGTAACTTGTAGGAACTGACCGCGTAGTCCCGGGTCTCCCAGTTTGAGTATATGACAATAATTTGCAAAAATCAACGCTTAAACTTAAAAATAAGCCGTTAAAGGGCGAAAACCCAAACCAACCCCCAAAAGACCCCGTAGGAGGCACAAACACCTCGCACGGGACCAATGTAACTTGTAGGAACTGACCGCGTAGTCCCGGGTCTCCCGGTTTGAGAATATGATGATAATTTGCAAAAATCAACACTTAAACTTAAAAACAAGTCGTTAAAGGGTGAAAACCCAAATCAGGCTCCAAACGACCCCGTAGGAGGCACGAATACCTTGTACGGGACCAATGTAACTTGTAGGAACTGACCGCGTAGTCCCAGGTCTCCCGGTTTGAAAATATGACGATAATTTCCACTCCTATATGTAATTTTTTAGTTTGAATAATTTGTTTTTTGTAAATTATTGGGTTACTAATATCGTATCTTTTTTGTATCCTATTTTTTTTTCAGGATAACAGTTTATCGTTCGCATTTATTCATGTGGAACACACAGAGAACGCAATGGTTTACAACAAGGGGTTTATTCATGATTCCATTTTTTTGTGTTATGGCCGTGCGGGCTTTTGTAGATTTATTGTTAATTTTTATGGCCGTGTGGGATTTTGTAAGTTAATTATTATATTTTGTGGCCGTGTGGACTTTATGTTAGGCAGGTTTTGTATTAGCAGGTTTTGGAATGTCCAAAAAATAGAGGGAACTCTGCCCAATTTTTTTTTGCCTGTGAACTATTAAAGATTTGTAATATTTTGAAGTTTGTATGTACATTAGTTTATCAACAACATGCAATATTTTTAATTTGTGAATTTTTGTGCTTTCAAATAATTTTTTTTTTCTTTCTATAAAAAAATTTGGCACAGTTCAAAACCGTGGCAAAAGTGTATCATATTTTGGCACGGTTTTGAATTGTGCCAAATTTTTTTAAACTGTACTGAATCTGGCATAGTTAAAAACTGTGCCAAAAGTGTGCCAGAAATATCAAATTCTGGCACGGTTTAAAAGTGTGCCAGAAGTGTTCCTGTTTGGCCAAATCTGGCACACTTTTGAGCCGTGCCAGAAAAAAATGGCCATTTTGGAACACCTGATTCTGGCACAGTTCAAAACCGTGCCAGATTTGATCTGGCACAGTTTTAAACCGTGCCAGATTCCTGTTTTTGGTGTAGTGTAACTGTATTTGAAGTAACGATGCACCTTCGGCATATACGGTCCAACTCTAAATGGTCAGCAGTCTCTTGGGCATCCAGGGCTTCATCAGAATAGGGCTCATGGATTGTCGCCTCAAGGCCTAGGAGCTCGCATATGCCCTCCAACGTTATTATAAATTTTCCCCACGCAGCGATGAACGTATGAGTGGTAACGTTTTGGAGAGAGTGAACTCATCAAACCATTTAGCCCGGTGAAGCCCAATCTTAGCAAGTGTATCAGCATGGGAACTCTGTATATGGGAGTTTAAAGCAGCAAAGTGAGCAAGAGAGCCCCCAGGCCCTTCAAAATCGATGTGGGACCATGGGAAGTCCCTCACTCAAGATGGAAACGGAGAGTCCCCTCGGGGGGCAGAAAACCCCAGTCATCAGCACTCTCATCTTCATCACCAAGCGTCATGACATCATACTTGACATTAAAAAAGAAACTCTTACAAAACCCAGCAAAGTCATCACCCTTGCCAAAAATGGGGATCGACGGTAGAAACGCAACTATTCTTGATGAGCAGCAGTCAATGAGGCGGTAGAGGGGGCGATGATAACGGGGGCCACAGGTGAAGCACTGGTGGCAAGTCTGGCAGGGTTGCTTGAAGAGACCATTGTAGATAACAAAAATATAAAAAAAGCTCGATAAAAGAAGGGTTGGGAATGAAGAGGGAGGTGCACAACCACATGAGGTGGCATAAAAGAGGAGACAAGGGAGAAGCTAGAAAAAGCTTGGGAGACAATGGAGTTTGCACAGAGTTTCTCTCTCTAAGCAAATACGAGAGCTTGAATAAGAAGAAGAAGGAAAGATAAGGGTTTAAAATATAAAGAGACGTTTGAAGCTTTTAAAACCTATCTTTTGAGTTTTCCACCATCACACGTGCACAACCGCCTATAATCATTTCAAATGAACACGTGGCACTTAGGGAAGTGTTCTGATAATTGAAAAGACAGCGCCACCTCACTTATGAAGAGACTCCTAGGGAACAGAAGGGGTTGCCTTTTCTAGCAAGTTTGAGTTTTAAGGCTAAAAATTTTATCAGACTTATCCAATAACGCCCAACGGAACAGATGCCCCAACGGTTTAAAAAAGCTACGATGCCCCCTGGTCACAAGTTCAAACGTTGTTCAAATGGTGGCTCAGCTACATCGGGGAGAATTTCTGCTTTTTTAAACATAGTGAGGCATTACAAGGGAGAATCTCACTTGCTAAGAATCAAAACGAGTATTTGAGAAGGTTAGCAGGCCTTTGGGAAGAATTTCAAATAATAATAAAACTAGAACGGTTGAAACGCAATATAAGGAAAAAGTGGCGATGTCCCTTCGATAAAGACCCAACGAGCCGTAGTGCTTCGGCTCAGGTACATCGGGGAGAATTTTACTTTTTCCTAGAGATTATAACACTGTGGTTCTAACGAAGGAAAGGAGGCCAAAGTTTTTTCACGCAGAGAAGGTCCATCGGTTTGAGAAGTTTTGTGCAGACGGTCCTTGCTCTAACGAACCTCTCCACGAAGGGGCAAATATAGAGGGGTTTTTAAGGTAATTTTGAAGATTAAAAATAATTCCACATTAGCAACAGTGTTTTGGGGATTAAGGCACCGTGGCAGCTCAAGCGAGGCAACTCAGCGTGGTAGCTCAAGCGAGGCAGCTCGACGTGACAACTTGTATTTTAGCTTGTTGTATTAGTCATATTGTATCTTTATTTATATTGACTGTAAGCTATAACGGTTGTAATGATGTAATGAGGATAATAATGAGTTTTAGTGTGAGGTCAAATGGTACTCGCGAGAGACCAAGTTTGGCAGGGCCTGGGAGAGCTTTCATACTCTACCGAATGACCTCATTGCGGAAACTTTAGAGGGACTTGGTTTGGAGGATTGAGAAGTGAGGCACCATTGGATTTCGTTCCAACCATCTTAGATACACCTGGTAAAACACCGAAGAACCCTGATCGTGGAACCTCTGGCGGAGCAGCTTGGAGTTCCATCGGGCATTGATTTGTGAACCTAACAGCCCTCTACTTAATGTCACATCTACTGTAAGTGATGTCACTAGCCAACTAAATAATGCCAGACCTGCACTTGAGTAAACCACCGTGGTACTTGGGGCTGTCAGGAAGTTGGTGAGCCACCTCTGCGATAAAAGCCCCCTGACACACAGTGATTAGGCAAAAGGCATGTCTTGGCGTTTAATGTTTATGACGTGGAGACAATTGGTGCATCAGGCATTTAATGTTGTGACATAAAGTATGAGGGATATTTTTCATAGTCTTTAATGACCGTGTTGCCTAGGGGATGGTGTGGGGGTCTATTTAAGGACCCTAACCACCCCTGAGGAGAGAATGATCTTTTGAGAGTTTAAGAAGTTATTACTACAAAGAATATACATGGGAGAGAGTTATTACAAACCAGAGAGTTTGCTCACCCACCATTGTCATTTATTAGGAAGCTTTTAATACTTGATAGAGATTCTTGAGGGTGGTTGGTGTGTTTTGGCTGCTTGCCAAGGTGTATCTAGGGTGCTTACTTCTCTCTCCCTCTTCCTCCATACCACTTTTTGAGTTATACACGAGAGATTTATGAGATCAAACTAAGTCTTATCTTTATTAAGTTTGTGTTTGCGTGTTCTATCACTAATCCAAGGGTTTAGATAATTAACTTATCATTACTATCCTTCAAAGGGGTTACGCATCCATCTTATCTAAAGTACCCTCTTACAGAAGCCAATTCTGCGGGCTTAAGTAGAGATGACCAATTCTGAGGGATTAGGGTGAGGATGACCGATTCTGCGGGCCGAAGCCAATTCTACGGGCTTAAGTAGAGATGACCAATTCTACGGGTCGAAGCCAATTCTGCAGGCTTAAGGTGACATGAACAATTCTGCGGGCTTAAGGTGAGATGACCAATTCTGCGGGTCGAAGCCAGTTCTGCGGGATTAAGGTGAGATGACCAATTCTGTGGGTCGAAGTTAATTCTGAGGGCTTAAGTAGAGATGATCAATTCTGCGGGTCGAAGCCAATTCTGCGGGCTGAAGTAGAGATGAGCAATTATGTGGGTCGAAGCTAATTCTACGGGCTTAAAGATGAGATGACCAATTTTGTGGGTCGAAGCCAATTATGCGAGCTTAAAGATGAGATGACCAATTCTGTGGGTCGAAGACAATTCTGCGGGCTTAAGTAGAGATGACCAATTTTGTGGGCTTAAGTAGATGACCAATTCTGTGGGTCGAAGCCACTTCTGCGGGCTTAAGTAGAGATGACCAATTCTGGGGATCGAAGCCAATTCTATGGGCTTAAAGATGAGATGTTCTTAGGGAAATATGTCGGGGAGATTATCTTGTGGTTTTGTTTTGGGTTGGGGAGCCGATTGCTGGGGAAATCTTTTGTATCCTCTGGAGGAATAGCCAAAATTCCACTGGGGAGGTGATTAAGTGGCCCAGGGTTTGGATGTATTGCTCGAGGAAATTGAGACCTTTGGGGCATAGGGGGTGATCTTTAGAGATCCTCCGGGGACATTATCGGGAGGAGTTTTTCTTGGTTTTTGAGAGTTCCGCTGGGGAAATAGGGGTTCCGCTTGAGGGAGTGCAAAAATTTCATGGTGAAAATGTTCTAAATCCTTCCTGGGATTTTTAGGAATTTTTTGAGATTTTTTCAGGGCTTTCTGGTATTTTCTGGGAATTTTTGTAACAAAATTTTAAGGGGGTGTCAGTCGGCATGGTACAGAGGGTGCCATTCGGCAGTGGCACGGACTTTTGGACTGCCCCGGGAAGGTAAGGGGTCAGTGTCGATCAGCATGACCCTTGGTATCCTATAAAAAGGGGCAAGTTCCCTTCATTTTTCACAGCTTCTTTCTTTCTTTCTTTTTATGATTTTCCTCTATAAATCGTTCTGGCATTCCGACCTTTAAGAAATGGCTGCCTTTGTGAGCACTGCAGCGCATAGGGAATGGTTGACTATCGATAACTGGGTGAATGTGGAGTGGAGGGCCAGGGCGCCTCTTGCTTTGGGGAGTGAGAACTCCTTTGATGCATTCGAGCCGGTTGTGGATGAGCGGACCTTGTTGTGAGAGCCGTCGCGTCATCGTTCCTCGAGGGTGGTGAGCCCCAATAGTTATGTAAGTAACCTGACTTTTGGCATTCTTCTCTTTTTGGTGATTTTTTCTTTTCTTCTTGAATTTTGACAAGGTTTCTTATTTTGACAGTTTGATATCTCTTTGAAGAACATGCGTGCCTGTGGGACGATGAGGCTTAAGGATGTCTCGGAGCATCTTCCACCTGTGGTGCATTGGGTGGTATCATCAACGAGTTTTGGGAGGTTGGCGTCTGTGTTGGATGAGACGCCTCGTTCGATAGCGGTCTTATGTGCTTTGGAGGAGAGGTGGTGGGATACTACCCACACCTTCTGTTTTGGTTTTGGGGAGATGACCGTGACTCCCATAGACGTGCAGCAGCTGTTGGGGCTGGATTGTGATGGAGAGCTGATAGAGGTGGATCGCACCTTGTGGGTCAGGCCAGAGGCGGTGCGTGCGACACTTGGTGACGTAGGGAGGATAGTTTCTGGGGATTCCATCCGGCTGTTCTTGCTGAAGGATGTTTTGCTGAGTAGGGAGGTTGATTTGGAGGACGGGCTGCAGGTGAGGCAAATGGCCTGGTTGTTCATATTGTTGGTGCTGGGAGGTTTCATGGTGACGTCGAGCGGCGACGTTGTCCATTTGTGGTTCTTTCCGTACTTGAGGATGTTTTTGAACATCCCTCTCTATGATTAGGGGAGCCTGACTTTGGCGACCCTCTATTTTTCTTTGGATGCATTCAGCCGGTGCTGCCGGTAAACTTTTACTGGAGCCACTTATCTTCTTGAGGTATTGTGCATTTTTCTTTCATGCATTCGCACTTTCCTTATGCGTCTCTTTCTGATTGCAAATTTCTTATTTTTGGAAGATGTGATTCTATGAGGTGATTGGGTGCAATACCCAGCTGATCGCTTTGAGGGATGAGACTGTTGGGGACTTTTATCGATTGTATAGATGGCAGAAGGCCAATCGACAGTCGAAGGGATCTCTTTCTCTGGAGGCGGTGCGCCAGGCCTTGAATGGCCTGACCAGTGATAGGGTAAGGCTTTTCCTTTTCAGTCTTGATTTTTGCACATTCTGATTCTGTATTGACTTATGACTGCTGGGCATTTTCAGGTGACTTTTTACCCTTGGGGGACAATCGTTCACGATACGGGGGCGACTAGGGTGAACGCACAGCTGCGGCACTTATTGGCACATGAGTTTGACCATTCTTGGTATCTTGAGGAGAGGGTGGTTCGGCAGATTGCTTAGGAGGAGGTGGTGGTGCCACCTGCGCAGTCTCCTATGTCTATGAGGCGGGAGCGGTTGATGTCGGAGGATGTGAGGATCGCGGTGATGATCGATGAGTCCTACTTATTGTACACTGATACAGCTGCGTCGTATGACTATATGGACTTTTGTGATGAGCTGGTTGATGGCGCTCAACATATATAATGCCTTGCCTTTCCCTCCTGCAGGTTCGAGTCGGGCGGTGGGGTTTTCCCACAGCGGCGGTGGTCCGTCGGTGTCTGCGACGGCGATGACTTTGGAGGTTCCTTTTGTACGATTGCACACTGCTTTATACAATATTCGATGGGCTGATGGAGGAATGGTCCCCATGTTGCACCGTCCTCATACGGTGGGTCCAGAGGAGCTGGGTTTGATAGAGGAGGTTCTTCGACCTGAGGTATATCTTTTCTTATTCCTCTCTGTCTTTCTTTTCTATTTTGATCCTTTTTGCTTTGTTACTGATTTTTCCTTTTACTTGCAGCAAGTCCGGGTGTCGACCACTTGGATGAGGGACATTAGAGACTGGATATCTTCAGCGACTACCCATATTCGGGATGCGGTCCCAGTTCCTTCTTTCTTGGTGCCGTCTGCTTCGTCCGGGGAGGACTCTAGCTCGGGTAACAGTGGTGCGTCGTCTCGCCGTAGGGGAAAGAGAGCGCATCGTAGGGGTGTAATCTTTTAGAGAGAGGGGTGAAGGGTAGGTGAGAGAGAGAGAGAATGTGGGTTCGGGCTGAGTCCCATTATTTTTACTTTTCTTTTATTTCCTGTAGAATTTGATGTAACACAGAAGAATATATATATGCAACGCAATGGGGTTTTTATTATCTTTCGTTAATGGTGAATGCATGCACATGCGCTTTTACTTTGCTGCTGAGACCGTAAAAAGAGATATTTTTGGGATTTTGGAGGAAATTTTTAAAAATGAGATATTATATAGGGGTGGAAGAGGATTTTTGAAATTTCGTTGAGAATATCAATTTATTTTTTATTTATCTTCTGATTTTGACAAAAGAGGAAAAAGAGAAATTTCCAAAAATAAGGGGTTACCGATTGGCAAGACCCTTGTCCTGCCTATCGGCAGTCAAGTCCAGTCCCATCAATTCAAAACTTTGATTATTTCCCTCTTCAGCCTCTTATACTTTGTGGGGTAGGAGTCCCTTCGATTTCTATAGGGGTTTTGTCTTTTGTGAGGGGTTTCAAGTATAAAAATGGGTAAGGGTGGAGTGTTTTCATCACACCTTCACACTCCTACTTACTTGCTTACTATCTCTTAGTCTTGGAAGATGGCTCTCCCTGGAAGCATTGAGTTTGCTAACTACCTCAAAGCCTTGGATGCGATGTGCTCTTATAATGTCGACTACGATGCTTTCAACATGCGTCGAGTCTCTTTGTGGTGCAATCGACCCATTGAGTGGAACATGCTAACGACGGTGGTACAATTTTGGTACCCCGAAGACCATGTATTCCGCTTTGGGTTGGATGAAGTTTGTCCTACTTACGAGGAATTTTTTTCCATGCTCGGGATAAATCCCAGTGTTGCTACAGCTTTACCTGAATTTTCCCGTTCTCCCAGGGATTTGCTGGCCGGGCTTCTTCGCATTTCACCTTCGACAGCCGGACCACTGGTTACTGGAGGAATAATTTCCCTTTCAACGGTGTTACAGTCCGTGCATTTATGGGAAGTAGGTGATGCTAGATACGCCGGAGCCGTTGTTCGGGGCTTAGTATCAAAATTACTGCTGGTGACTAGGGAACTGCTGGTGGGCCCACAACTTGCAGCCATTATTTCCTGGATGTCATACCGTTGCAATCCTGAGGTAGTGATACTAGCGAAGACATTGAATGGCCTGGATGCCTGACGAGGAGGTCGTTCTGACTTCCTGAGGGATAGCCTCGTGATGCTGTTCATGTGGCTGTCTGAGAGACTCCGCCTGGTGACTCCCTTGAAATACCCTTTGTCGGTTGTACCCAACCTCTTTTTGCACCACTTCATCAGCATTGGCTTGGATATTGAGAGCTGGTAAAACAGGTTTGTGGATCACGGGGCTCTAAATACGTGTTGGTATGTGCCTTCGCGATGACAGTTGCTGCCTATTCTGAAGTTGGGGGAATACCCGTATGTTCGGCTGGTTGGTCTCAGATAGACCTCTTTCTATTTCCATTGGAGGCTTCTGCGTCAATTTGGTTGGGAGCAGGTCATGCCACCTCGGACACTAGACTTATTTTCGGTAAAAAATTTGACTGAGCGTGTGCACATACGGTTTTTCTCTTTGTGGGAGAGTCGGCGTTCGTCAACCCGTCCTTCTCAATCTGTTTGGAGAGTTTGGCATATCCCTGGGGATTATATAAAGTGGTTGTAGAGGAGAGTGGTCAGTAAGATGTTGGCAGTGGAGACTGGACAAAGATAACTTATTTTGTTTAATACCATGGACGGAGGTGTTGTGGTTTTTTCAAAGCTGGTTCGAGCTTATCGGTCTATTGAGCGTTTGTGACACTCTGTTCAGGCGGGGGGAACCTGGGGATCCCAGGATGCAGATGATGATGGAGCGGGCTCCTCTGGTAGCTGCGGCTATGACTCTTAGAGAGTTTATAATGGGAAATAAATGTGAGGATTTTATTTTAGCTTTTTTAGGAAGGTAGGGGGAAGGGAGTTATCTGTTCCTTTTCTCATGTAATCTGTACCGAAATTTCTTATTAGTGAAATAAACAAGTTTTTGATCATCTAGCTATGCCTTTTTGACGAGTTTTGTATTTTTGAATTATCTATACCGATCGCTAAGGCATACATAATCCTTTTGTTCAAGTGTATGTTAGAACGGTCTATCATTGTCGGAGATAAGAAAAGGATAGTATTTTGTGAAAAAGAAAGGGTCGTGCTCATGTAAGGTGAATGACCTCCCTACATACCTCTGGGATTTTAATTTTTTTTAATTTGTTTGAAAATGGTTTATTGCAGAGGATCAGGCCCTCGTAGTTCTGGGTGGAGGGCAATAAAGAGATTGTTATTTTATTTTATTTATTCAGAATAGAAAGGAGATGAGAAGAGTTGTAGCACGTTGAGATTTTGGACTATGGGTAGAACTTCTTGAGACGGTCCAGGTTGACTGGACGAGCCATCTCGGTGAGCATGGCTGCACTGTCGGACAAGATCTTCTTGACAATGTAGGGGCCGCTCCAATTAGGCTTGAATTTTCCTCTGGGGTCCTATATGGGTTCTATGATTTCTTTGAGGGCTAGGTCCCCTTCTCGAACACCGCAGTCCTTGACTCTCTTGTTGAATGAACGCGCTATTCAACGATGATATCCTTGTATATGGTATAGTGCTTTCAATATCCTTTCATCTAGGAGGGTCATCTCGTCAAGACGGCTTTGGCACCAGTCTTCTTCACTGACCTTGCTCTCAAGCATGACACACAATGCGGGTATTTCCAGCTCTACGGTTAGGATTGCTTCCATGTCATAGACTAGAGAGTAAGGGGTAGCCCCAGTAGAGGTTCGAATTGAGGTTCAGTAGCCCTAGAGAGCGTACGGGATCCGGTCGGACCAATCTCGACAGCTTTCTGTCATCTTGGTGATGATGGCTTTGAGGTTCTCGTTGGCGGCTTCAACTATACCGTTGGTCTGAGGTCGGTAGGGAGAAGATTTGTGTCTCAGAATCCCATATTCGTTAACCACCTTTGTGACTTCTACCTCGAAATGCAACCAGTTATCTGATACTAGCTCATGCGGGATCCCATACCGACAAATAATGTTTTTCCTGATGAATTTAGACACTTTCTTAGCGTTCAGGACTGTGTATGACTCAGCTTCGACCCATTTGGTGAAGTAATTAATGGAAACTAGGATGAACTCATTCCCATTGGAAGCCTTCGGTGTAACCTTGCCTATGATATCGATGCCCTAGGTGGAGAACATCCAGGGAGAGTTCATGTTATATAATTTATGCGGAGGCAGATGCTGAAGGTTGGAGAACTGTTGGCATTTGAGGCATCTTCAAACATAGGCGGTGCAATCCTGGGTCATGGTGGTCTAGTAGTAGCCTTATCGGATAATCTTCTTAGCAAGCATGTGACCATTCATGTGGGGTTCGCATTCCTCGCTATGGATCTTCTGCATTATCTTTTCATTGTCTGCCTCTGCGATACAGTGCAGATGAGTTCCATCGATGTTCCTTTTGAGCAGTGCTTTATGACAGATGATGTACTGGGTAGCCAATCTTCGAAGGGTTGCTCGATATTTCTTGTTAAAACCCTCGGGATACCTACCATGCTTGAGGAGGTGCCAGATATCATAGTACCAGCAATTGGCTAGCTTGGGATCTTCTGTGGTGACGAGTTCAATGTGGTAGCAGTGGGTTGGTAGTGGAAGGTAATATCTTAGAATTGTTATTCCTTTGGGCATGTCGATCATGGAGGCCAAGGTATCAAGGTCATCAGCTAGGTTATTCTTTGCTCGAGGTAGGTAGTGGAAGGTAATATCTTAGAATTGGGATGCTAGCTCTTCTAAATGGGCATGGAAGGGTTGGAGCTTCTCATCCTTAACTCTCCATTTTCTGAGCACTTGACCAATGATGAGGGCAAAATCCCCGTAGATGTCTAGGCCTTGAATACCTTTCTCGAGAGAAACTTTGAGGCCTATAATACACGACTCGTACTCAGTCATGTTATTGGTGAAGGGGAAATCCAATTTGATGGCGATGGGAGTGTGGGAGTCATCTGGGGCGATCAAAAGTATCCCAATGCCATATCCTTTTTTATTGGCAGCGCCGTCAAAGAACATTTGCCATCGAAGATTGTCATGGGCAGTGGAGAGGATGTTTTCATCTGGAAATTCAGACATCCAGACATCAACTTTATATATGGGGTAATCAGCGAGGTAGTCAGAGATGACTCTTCTTTTCATGTCTTTCTGCGTGACGTATACGATATCAAATTCGGCTAGGAGCATCAACCATCGGGCCATTCGGCTGGACAAGACGGGTTTCTCAAGCATGTATTTGATGGGATCCATTCGGGATATAAATTTGATAGGGAAGGCGAGCATGTAGTGACACAACTTTTGGGTGACCCAGACAAGTGAGACACACGCCTTCTCTAAAGCAGTGTAGTTGACTTCTTATTCGACCAATTTGCGACTGGCATAATAGATGGATCTTTCTTTACGAGAATTTTCAAGGTATTGAGATAGCAAAGCCCCAGCTGCGGTGTCGGTTATGGTTAGGTATAGGAGCAAGGGGAGATCAGGCTGTGGTGGCATGAGTACCGGGGGTTGGGTCAGATATTATTTGATTTGTTTAAAATCTTCTTGGTAGGCCTCATTCCAAACTTTAGTTGAATCTTTTCGGAGGAGTTTGAAGATAGGTTCGTAAATGGAGGTTAACTGGCTGATGAACCGGCTGATGTATTGCAATTTTCCAAGGAAACCTCAGACTTCTTTCTCTGTTCGGGGAGGTGGCATCTCAAGTATGGCTTTCAGCTTGGCAGGATCTGCTTCTATCCCCTTCTCACTGACTATGAATCCAAAGAGTTTCCCTTTTGTAACGTTGAAGATGCATTTCTCCTGATTAAGTCTCATATGATACTATCGCAGTCGTTGGAAGAACTTTCGGAGAGCGAGAACATGACCTTCTCTGGTTTTGGATTTGATAATCATATCATCCACATAGACCTCAACCTCTTTGTGAATCAGATCGTGCAGGATGGTTGTGGCAGCCCTCTGGTAGGTAGCCTCAACGTTCTTGAGACCAAATGGCATGACAGTGTAGAAAAAGGTTCCCCATGGGGTGATGAATGCAGTTTTTTCTTGGTGGTCTGAGTGTATTTTGATTTGGTTGTATCTGACAAACTCGTTGACAAATGACTTAAGGGCATGACTGGCTGTGTTGTCCACGATCATGTCAATATTGGGTAATGGATAATCATCCTTTGGAGAGTCTTTGTGATGATACGCAAACATTGCGTATTTTATCCTCCGAACCTACGTAATTTATCCCCCCAGGGTATCTTATTCCCTGTATTTATGCTCGTTAACTAGACAACCTCGGATTTCTACGACAACATATTTTGCAGGGGTTAATTGAGCTTTTATAGGTATTTGGATGCTAAGTGTGAAGTTCGAACGCATTCCACTCGATTTCCGTACGCGTTTGCACGTTCAAGGGCAATTTAGTCTTTTCACAGCTTGGGTACCTGGCCCAACATCTTCATGGAAGTTGTATCCCTCCTTGCAAGCTTTGCGTGGCCGTAAATGGTGAACGATTCCGAGTTCGTATGATGAAGTTACGGGAGTTTTAGCGGAAGGAAAAATAATGAAACCAAAAGAGGAGGATAAGAGGAAGAAAAGGTAATGCAGTAGGCTGCTTGGCTGATACCTGCTTGATCGATCGATCGATCAAAAGGATCGATCGATCGATCCTTCTCGACATGGGTTATTTTGTTCATGATCGATCGATCGACCAAAGGGGTCGATCGATCGATCCCCTATTTCCAGGAGATATTTTGCCTTTTCATTTCTTTTTCCCTTTCTTTTCTTTACTTATTCCAACTTACTATAAATACCCATTTTTCTGGTAATATCAGATATTAAGTAGGATATTAGATTTTAGCTTAGAATAGCTTAGGGTTTGAGGGTTTTGGAGAGTTCTTCTTCAATGGTTCTTGGATTGACACCCCATTTGGGTTGAATGTTGCACTATTCATCATCCTCTCCATTAATATAGTGTGCATTTACTTATGTCTTACTTTGTTAATTAGGTTTACATGCTTTGTTAATTATTTTACATGCTTTGATTTAATCGCTTTCTAGTGTATATTTATCGCGTTTATTAACCGCTTTCTTTATCGCGTTTTTAACATGCTTTCTAGATAATTTAAATTAGGTTGTGTTTGAATGGAACTCACTCGAGTTGACACGTTTCTTTGCTTTGGTGTTGCTGTTTACTGGTTTATTTTGGGTGCCTTGTCCTGGTTATTGCGCCTAGGAGATTTGACGGGGCATATCATGTATGTCCCGTGCTTACGACCTTTCGTGAATAATTTTCGGGGTATTTGTTGACGCCAAAATTTTATTAGGCTTTTATGCGGATTTAGGGGCGTGACAACCCTTGATTCAATTAACTGTCGAAACGAGATGCATTCGTAATAACTCGTCGACCCATGTATCCATTTTATACAAATTAACTAGGGTGAGGGAGATTCGACGCAACCTATAGTTTTACTCGCTTTGTTAGTCTAGTTTCAATACAATCGCCTAGATAAACATTTGTCTTTTATGCATATTTTACTTTTTAGTTTGTAATTCACCTTTTACACTTTTATTTCGGAGCACTAAATCAATTAAATTCTAGCATCTCGTCCCAGTGGATCTTTCGATACCCGACTTACCGCTATACTCACCAGTTGAGTGTAGTCGTAATTTAGATTTTTGTATTATCGCGGTGAAATAAAAACAACGTCCGCGCACCTTACACGCACGCGCTTTTCACGCGTTAATCAAAATGGCACCGTTGCCGGGGACTTATTTGTTTTAGACTTTATTTGATTTAGTATTTCATAGTATTTTCTTTCTATTTGTATTATTTTCTAATCTTTTTGCAGGACTTCTACATTTGAGCACTTAGAAACACTCGAACTTTTCCCGCGCGCAATTACTTTGTGGAATCTGCCACTTCGAGCCATTTTTGGGGTAAGCATGCCTTATTCCAATTCTTTCGGTAATCCTTGTTACAATTCTTAAAATTCTCGCAAACCTATGACTTTCGGTGAATACTTAGAATCCCAAAGTATAAAAAATTCAAATATGACTTTGGGCGAGTATAACGAAATTCAAAATTTGGGTTATTGGAATTTTGATGATGATGACAATGATTTTGGGCCTTTACCTCCTTATAATAGGAATTTTGAAACGAATTCGAATAGTTATAATAACGAGGTTTCGTTTAAGTCCGATGGTAATTTTCAAAGTTCCCATTTTCATGCATCCGCACCTTGACCCATGACTTTTGGTGAGGGTTTGCATATGTATGAGAATGGGAAAATTGAAAATCGTTATCGGGAAGAAAATCATTCATAGGAACATGACTTGGATTTACTATTTGAGTCTGATGACGATTTTGCTTCCGAGACTTTCGAAGTCGAAGAATGTTTTGAACCAAACGAGGTACTTGTTCCTACTTTGGAACAAACCATTCTAGACTTTGCCCATTGCATAATAGATATTGAAAGTGAGGATGAAAATGACGTAATATCTATTTGCAATGAAATGATTTCTTCTTTGGCCCCCAAAGAAGAACATTTCATTGAAAATGATATTATTTCCTTCGAAACTCAATCTTCATGCGATGATGATTCATCTCATGAGTTTGAATTTCTTTCATCCCCATTTTTATTCTCTATTATCACACCGTCACAAGTACCCAATGATTCGGTTTCAAACTTTAATGTTTTAAACCTTATCGCCGATGAGGAGTACTTGCTCGAGTCGCCTTCCACTATCGCATCTTTGCCTTCGTGTGCACTGCCTCCTATTCCAATTTCAAAATCATTGGGAGGGTATTCGGATTTTCTCGGTCCCCACTTGTTTTTGTCACCCGTTCAATCCAAACCCCCCATCGTCCCTCCAAAACTTTTAATTGGCGATGGTTCTTTTCTTACGCCTTACACACGCCTTCCGTTGTTCAAACGAAATTCATATTTTTCAGAAGGCATGCTTGTGAGTGAGGGTACACCGTTTATCCTCCAAAGTCAAATCGTTTTCACGGTGGACCCTCAACTATTTAGACTTTTAGTGTACAGTTAGTGTGAGGCCTAAATAGTAGGTTGTATATAGTTAGCTTTTTATTCTTTCTTTCTTTTTATTTTTAGTCTCTTGAAATTAGTTAACTTTTTGTTATTTGTTTTTTCTATGCTCGTTACTAACTTGTTTTGTAGATTCTTTGGACTTGTTCTTATGAGGATCGCTCCAATTTTGGGTAATATCGCTATTTTCCTCTCTTTAACTTGGTTCTTAATTCACATTGAGGACAATGTCAGGTTTTAAGTTAGGGGGTGTGGGATATTCTATCCATTTCTTTATTTAGTCCATGTTTTTACTCACATGTTAGTTACTTAGTATGCTTTTCTTAGAAAAATTAAAAATTTCAAAAATATTTTCTTTATTTTTTCTCCTTTTTTGGGCTTTTTGCCCTTGTTTCCGATGATAAATTTCAATAATTGCCCGATCCAATAGACAACCCAACGATGCATGCTCTCGATTTTAGAAGTTATTAGACTTTAGTCTCCATTATTGATATTATGAATAACTTCATGAATTAAACTTTAATCCCATGAGCACATGCACTTTTATTGTTCTATTGATTTGGTTTAAGATTTTTATAACTCGGTAATCTTTTGTTGCATTGTATATAATTACTTTGTACCTTTCGTTGTTTGTGAGTGTATACACTATTCTTTTCTCTTTGAAAACGTTGAATTCGTCGGTAATCTCTCCATTCTTTCATTTGATCGTTCATTAATTAAGTTCATTCTTGGAATGTGTTACTTGATCATGATTTTTATATATTGTTTTGATTCGAGAATTGCGTAAACTTTGTGAAATGATTATAGGCATTCTTTGTTATATCATCCATATTAGCCTTGACCTCACCCTTATATGTTTACCCTCGTTAACCCCTTTGAGCCTAAATATAGCCTTTCGTTTCATAACCCCAATCCCATAACCAACTCCATATTGGAGTTATATACCATACATACACTTTCCACACCTTTATTTGGAATGTTACTTGGGATTGAATGATAATGTTATGATGTCAGTTGCAATTTAGGCATATGAGAGTTTGAAAAGTAAAGAAAATAAAGTAGTGAAAAAATAAAGAAAAAGAGAAAGCAAAAGCAAAATGAGAAAAAGAAGAAAAGAAAAAGAAAGAGAAAGTTGTAAATGTTGTGAATATAGTTCAATAAGCTTTGCTTACTCTCCTCGATGATATATCTAATGCCGTTTTTGGAACTTGTTTTTCAATTTTGATATTGCCCGCATTTTCCTATTATCCCGAGTTTTCATTCCGAACACTTTGAATCCGTACATACATTCCTTCATTTCGTACCATAGCCTACCCTACATTATAACACTATTAAAGTCCTATGTGATCTTTAGTAGATGTAATTTAAAAGTCATAATAGTTTTGATAATCTGTGAAAATGCATTTCGCCTCTTTTAATGTGCGGTATCTTTTATTGAGATTACGATTTTTCAGTTTATATATAGCGTTCTTCATTTGTGACATGTGTGCGACCTAGTTTTCATTTATATTTACTCTTTATGCCCACATGTTTCATGTGATACCTCCCTGTTTCGACTGAATTCACTTGATGAGTGTAATGCCCGTGAGGATTGAATTTATGCTTGCGTTAATTTAGTATCCGGTTTATATAAGTTTTTCACCAAATCACACTTTGCATGTTCTCGCTCCCCCTCCCACATTTTAAAGTTTCAATTCTATGAGGTGCATTCTATAATGTTAATGATTTGAACTTTTGTTTGAATTCATTCACTTTGCTAATAATGCGTATGAAATCTTGTTCGCCATTTTTGGGCTTGTCGCATGTTGGGTTGGGCATATTTTGAGGAAACCATATGATGTTTGTGGGTTTCATCCCTGAAAACCCTCACGAGACTACACTCGTCCACTAGGGTAACCTAGGGGTTTAACAGCTTATTGTAGGACTGTGCTTTTTTTCCGAACTTTCCAATTTTTCCGATTTCCGATCCGATTTTTTCCGAATTTGGAATGAAATTTTAGTATGCCGATTTCCGATTTTTCCGAAAAAAATCCGATCGGAAATCGAAAATAATTCTGAATTTCCGATTTTTCGATCCGATTTTTTCGAAACTATGCTAATCCGATTTTTTCGATTTTTTTCCGAATTATTTCCGATTTTTTTGGAATTATTTTCCGATTTCCGATTTTTCCGATTTTTTGAAAGTTTCCCATATCCCACATCGGTTGGGAGAGGGAGAGGGAGAGGGCTCCAAAATATGCTCTATAAAAGGAGAGTATCCTCCTAACTTCTACACAAATGAAAAATGAGCCAAATCCTCATGTGTTTACATGTTGGGTTAAGCCATTTTTATTGTTTCTTTAAAATGAGAATTTCGAGTAATCGAAAATTCATAATTTATGTTTTTGAAATTTTGGAATTTTCGAAATTTCTGGATTTTTAATATATTTTGTGAATTTCCGATTTTTCCGAATTCGGAATTTTTTTTAATTTTCCGAAAAAATTGGATCGGAAATCGGAATAGTTATTTTATTTCCGAAAAAATCGGATTTTTTTCCGAATAGGCATTTTCCGATCCGATCCGGCCGAAACACAGCCCTAGCTTATTGCATATGCTGCAATCGAATCGCTCGTGAAAGTGGCCTTTTGATTTCATACCATACTTTTGTACTATCTCTCGCTTTTGGTTTGCTTGTAGTTCTTGTTGCATCCTATTTCATTGCTAGGGACTAGCAATGTGTAAGTTAAGGGGTGTGATGATACGCAAATATTGCGTATTTCATCCTCCTAACTTACGCATTTTAGCCTCCTCGGGTATCTTATTCCCTATATTTATGCTCGTTAACCAGACAACCTCGTATTTCTACGTTAACATGTTTTGCAGGGGTTAATTGAGCCTTTATAGGTATTTGGATGCTAAGTGTGAAGTTCGGACGCATTCCGCTCGATTTTCGTACGCGATCGCATGTTCAAGGGAAATTTAGTCTTTTCACAGCTTGGGCACCTGGCCCAACATCTTCACGGAAGTTGTAGTCCTCCTCGCAAGCTTCGCGTGGTCATAAAAGGTGCGCGATTCCGAGTTCGTATGATGAAGTTACGGGAGTTTTAGCGGAAGGAAAAATAATGAAATCAAAAGAGGAGGATAGGAGGAAGAAAAGGTAATGCAGTAGGCTGCTTGGCTGATACCTGCTTGATCGATCGATCGATCAAAAGGATCGATCGATCGATCCTTCTCGACATGGGTTATTTTGTTCATGATCGATCGATCGACCAAAGGGGTCGATCGATCGATCCCCTGTTTCCAGGAGATATTTTGCCTTTTCATTTCTTTTTCCTTTTCTTTTCTTTACTTATTCCAACTTACTGTAAATACCCATTTTTCTGGTATTATAAGATATTAAGTAGGATATTAAATTTTATCTTAGAATAGCTTAGGGTTTGAGGGATTTGGAGAGTTCTTCTTCAATGGTTTTTGGATTGACACCCCATTTGGGTTGAATGTTGCACTATTCATCATCCTCTCCATTAATATAGTGTGTATTTACTTATTTCTTGCTTTGATAATTAGGTTTACATGCTTTGTTAATTAGTTTACATGCTTTGATTTAATCGCTTTCTAGTGTAGATTTACCGCTTTTATTTACTGCTTTCTTTATCGCGTTTTTAACATGCTTTCTATATAATTTAAATTAGGTTGTGTTTTAATGGAACTCACTCGAGTTGACGCGTTGCTTTGCTTTGGTGATGGTGTTTACGGGTTTATTTCGGGTGCGTTATCCTAGTTATTGTGCCTAGGAGATTTTACGGGGCATATCATGTATGTCCCGTGCTTACGACCTTTCGTGGGCAATTTTCGGGGTATTTGATGACGCCAAAATCTTATTACGATTTTATGCGGATTTAGGGGCGTGACAACCCTTGATTCAATTAACTGTCGAAACGAGACGCATTCGTAATAACTCGTTGACACATGTATCCATTTTATACAAATTAACTCGAGTGAGGGATATTCGACGCAACCTATAGTTGTACTCCCTTTGTTAGTCTAGTTTCAATACCCTCGGCTAGATAAACATTTTCCTTTTATGCTTCTTTTACTTTTTAGTTTGTAATTCACCTTTTATACTTTTATTTCGGAGCACTAAATTAATTAAATTCTAGCATCTCGTCCCAGTGGATCTTTCGATACCCGACTTACCGCTGTGCTTGCCTCGCAAGTGTAGTCGTAATTTAAGTTTTTGTATTATTGCGGTGAAACGAAAACAACGACGCGCACCTTACACGCGCGCGCTTTTCACGCGTTAATCACTTTGTTCAAGTCTCGGTAGTCTACACACATCCGAACCTTCCCTCCTGATTTCGGCACAGGCACTATGTTGGCTAGCCATGTGGGATATTCGATCACACGAATAAAGCCCACGTTCAATTGTTTGACCACTTCTTCTTTGACTTTGAGCGACCATTCGGTGCAGAGCTTTCTCAACTTTTGTTTGATCGATTTTTAATTTGGGAGAGTGGGGATCTCGTGCTGAGCTATTTCAGGATCAATACCGGGCATATCGTCATAGGACCATGCGAATACATCCACAAATTCCTTTAGCAATTCTTCGAGTTGTGCACGCTCATGCTCGTTAGGGGTAGCCCCTATCCTAATCTCGCGATGTTGGCTTCTAGAACTGAAGTTAATAACAGTAGTCTCTTCTTCATTAACTTGAACGATGTTATGTTGTTTATTATTAACCTTATTTAGATCAGTTAAGAATTGCTCATTTGTAAAATCATCATCATCAAAAGTTTAATTAGAATCCAAACAGTTAATGTAAGGCACAACAAGATACTCAAAATCTTCGTTTATTTCATTAATAGGAAAAACAGCATTGAGAACCTCATCAAAGGAGAACTCGATAACATTTGAGCAAGGATATGAGAAACGTGTGTGCTCGCGTTCAAATGATCAAACCATATATAAAACCCTTTTAACACAAACAAACCCTAAACATGCAGCAGTATGTGATTGAATAAATAGATAATCTACGCAAGAACATTCAAACACATGCAATTAAGGAAAAATCCCCCTCAGGGGCAAAACCATTTATTTTCACTATAATTTGTAAGAAAACGGCTTACAATCGGATTACAATGAAAATACAAGTTGACTAAGAATTACCCTCGGGTATCGGATTCTGTAGTCGCGGCTGGAATTATCCCTTTCCAGTAGGGCTGCAATGAAGAAGAAGAACGGTCTCCTCCACAAGGGTTGAACAAACCAAAGTTGTGTTCTTGGGTTGCAAAAGGATTCACAAAGGTTTGGCAATGATGTGTGAATCAAAACATGAGTCTTGGGACTCAAAAATATGAAGACTAGATGTATTTGGACTCTCAAATTCGTCTTCTAAAGTCTTGAAAAACAACTCCCCCGAAGTTGGTATTTATAGGAAAAAATATGAAGAGTCCCACGTTCTTAAAACTCTAAAATTCTATCCAGCGTACAAAAAAAACAACATTCTTTAAGGAATTTTCTCTATCTTCAAAAGGTCATAACTCCTTCACCGTAGCTCGGATTGAGGTGCCATTTTTTCCAGTATCTTCGTTTCGGCGAGCTCTTCAACTTTCTAGTTGACCAGACCTCCGAACTATGGATGTGAAATTATGAAAATGCCCTTGAACTCTCCTATTGTGCCTTTTTTTCACTGTTTTGACTTCCCTTGCGTACCACTTGCATTAAGTCCCTTAAATCTTGGAATGTGAAGTCATTGAGGCAGATGTGGGACATATTAGTGGAGATAATGCATGCTTGATTCCCGAAATTCGGATAGAGGCCGTCATGTGAGATCGTGAGGAGACGTGCCAAATGTAGCGGCGTACGACATAAATAAATGAAACATTTCGGACATGTGAAAAATGTCCTTACAAATCTCCCCCTATGTCTATGCCGGTACATACATAAAAAATTCGAATTATCAAATATGAAATTGCCTATACAAATCTACCCTCCCATGAACCCAAAACTGGAAAAGGTACAAATGAATAGTCTTCATCGTTTGTTCTTTAATTCCTCAGGAATCTCAAAACTTTTCTCATCAGGGTGTGCAACATATAGATCTGCAATCTTCATACCTACACACATGAGACAAAGCAAATACCACGTGACATATCGAGTTTGAAATGAGATAACATGGATATCAATATATGATAAAAATATAAGCAACATCTCAAAAAAACTCCCCCAGAATTCAAACTCCCCCATAATATGATAATTCTTTCTCCCCCTTTTTATGATGCCCCCAAATGGACAAATTAGAGAAATAAATCAAATAAGCAAGTGCGGGGTGTCACTAGGATAAAAACACACCATGAATAAACAGAAAGCAACCAAGTCAATGATAGCGTAAATGAAGTGGTGTGATCAAATTCGATAGGAAAATCAATGCATACAAACATGACATATGTGCACGATGAATATTGGATATTCCTAGAGAATGAACTCAAATGCTTCCTTTGGTGTAAAAGAGTGACAGTATAAGATATTGACTCAATCAAATCAACAAATCAAAGCTCAAAATGATTTTCACACCAATAACGTCCAAAATGATTTTATGCTTTTTCAGGACTTTCAAGGAAGTGCAAACCCGTTTAAAGATTCTCCAACCAAACTCCCTCAGATATTATTTTGAATAGAGGCATTCTAAATTCTCAAACTTTGGAGAATTGATGGTGAAACCTAAGTGGCCCATATTTGGCATGTATAGCTTTTTATTGCCTTAAAATTTTTTCGGGCTCTTTTAACCTCTTAGGACCTCGGATATTAAAATTCCTCCATTTTTAGGTCCTTTTTAACGGTGGCTTTTGCGCAAAGGATAGATGATTACCTTTCGCAGCCCCTCCCCGTTATACAAAAACACACAGTCTCACCAAAACGGTTTTTACATGCATTCCAATCTTGTCAAGTTTTATCGCATATTGTACATTGTATAGACATGATTGAGATGAAAACACGCAAGCCAACATGAGATAGACAAGTGCAATAATCAAATATATCCGTGCATGTGTGCAATAAAGGATATAGGAGTCAAACATGTAGGAAGATATCACTAATTACATCTCAAAGACTCCAATCAATGTAAAGCACATGGATGAAATGATGTAGCCTCTCAAATCTCTATCAAACAGTCACATGGATATATGGAATGGAGTTGTGACTTGGCTAACTTAAATGCTCATCCATAAAAGGTGCAAAAACAAAAAAATCTTTTTGGCCTTTTTTTTTTTTTTAAATATTATCAAAATAAAATCTTTTTGTGCTTTTCTTAAAATTTTCTTAAAGGAAAATCTTTTTGTATTTTTCAAAAGAAATATAAAAAGCAAAAAGAATAAAACAAAGCTGCACAACTAAGAAATGGTACATATCAAACAAACTAGCAATAGGAAGCATATGATATGAACATGAAGAAGCATCCTATTCTAGACATAGACCAACCCCTCAGTCAACGGTGCAAATCCCTAAAGATTTCCTAAGACTCTCAAATCTAAGGGCATCTAAAGGTTTCGTGAAAATATCGGCTAGCTGACGGTCGGTAGGAACAAAACTCAGGGATACGACTTTCTCTTCAACTAACTGACGTATAAAGTGCTCACGTATCCTGATGTGTTTTGTGCGCGAATGCTGAACTGGATTGCGGGATATGTGTATCGCGCTCGTGTTATCACAGGAAATGGTCATGGTGTCCTGTGATATCCCATAATCCTCCAGCATTTGCTTCATCCACAAGAGTTGTGTGCAACAACTCCCGGGGGCTATGTACTCAGCCTCCGCAGTGGACAAAGAGATGGAATTTTGCTTCTTGCTCAGCCCGGAGACAAGAGCAGAACCAAAATAGAAACACCCACCAGAAGTGCTCCTACATCCATCTACATCCCCAGCCCAATCGACATCCGAGTAGGCGGACAGATGGTCATCGGTATCAAAGGAATACCAAATCCCGTATGAGAGAGTCCCACTTACGTATTTAATAATACGTTTTAGAGCAAGTAAATGTGACTCTTTTGGGGATGCCTGATAACGCGCACAGACTCCAACACTAAAGGCGATGTCGGGACGACTGGCAGTCAAGTAGAGGAGACTACCTATCATACTCCGATATAAGGTTTGCTCTACGTCCTTGCCTGAAGTGTCCTTACTAAGCTTGGTAGTGGTACTCATAGGTGTACGTGCATGCTTAGCGGAGTCTAAACCAAATTTCTTCACTAGGTCTCTAGCATACTTGGATTGGGAGATGAACATCCCATCCTCTAGCTGACGAACCTGGAGACCAAGGAAGAATGTAAGCTCACCAACCATGCTCATCTCAAACTCACTTTTCATCTCCTCCTCAAAGTGGTGAGCATGCTGGGAGCATGTGGATCCAAAGACTATGTCGTCCACATAGACCTGGGCAACCAAAATAGCACCGTCATCTCTCCTGACAAACAACGTCATATCTACTCCCCCTCTCTTGAAGCCACGAGCTAAGAGATAGGAAGTAAGCCTCTCGTACCAAGCACGGGGTGCTTGCTTCAAACCATACAAGGATTTCCTCAGATAGTAGACGTGCTCAGGGTGCTGAGGGTCTTCAAACCCTTTTGGTTGTTCCACATAAACCTCCTCCTGTAGAATGCCATTCAAAAAGGCACTCTTGACATCCATCTGATACACCTTGAAGCGCAGATGACATACGATGGCGAGCAGAAGACGGACGGACTCAAGCCTCGCAACAGGAGCAAATGTCTCCCCAAAGTCTACACCCTCTATCTGTGTGTAGCCTTGAGCGACCAACCTAGCCTTATTTCGGATTATGGTACCATTTTCATCCATTTTTTTCTTAAAAATCCACCGGGTACCTATCACACTAATCTCACTAGGTCGGGGGACAAGTTCCCAGACATCATTCTTTTTAAACTGAAGCAACTCATCCTGCATAGCAGATATCCAATGTTCATCCTTGAGTGCTTCTTTATGGTTCCTGGGCTCGACTTTGGACGTGTAGCAAAGATGGCTAACAACGTTCTCTAGCTGAGCACGAGTCTTGACCCCTAGGGTGGGATCACCAACAATGGCAGAAGGGTCATGACTCTTGCGAACCCAAGCAGGTGTGTCCCCTAACTCAGGAGTAGGGTCCACAGAGTGTGAGAGAGGAACAGGTAAATCACTGTCAGAACAATCCTCATCCTCACACTGAAGGTTAGGATCAATAACCGTCAAAGGTTCGTCATCTTGTACGGTAACGTTTATTGATTCCATAACCCTAGAGCTCTTCAGGTTAAAAACCCGGTATGCTCTACTATTCGATGAATATCCTAAAAATATTCCCTCGTCGCTCCGGGAGTCGAACTTTCCTAATTGCTCTCTATCCCGTAGGATGTAGCATTTACTCCCAAAAACACGGAAATACGCCAGGTTGGGCATCTTGCCGGTCCACAACTCATAAGGTGTCTGTAGTGTGTGTGGACGCAAATAAACCCTATTCACCGTGTGGCATGCAGTAGACACTGCCTCTGCCCAAAATCTCCTAGAAACTTTACGACCTAGAAGCATAGATCTAGACATCTCTTGGATCGTTCTATTCTTTCTCTCAACAATCCCATTTTGCTGAGGAGTTCTCACAGCAGAAAACTCATGTTTGATCCCAAGGCTATCACAATAAAGATCTACTTTTGCTTCCTTAAATTCAGTGCCGTTGTCACTACGTATCCTATTAATAGTGACTCCGTGTTGATTTTGCAGGACACGACACTTGGTCGTTAAAAATTCTACAGCATCGGATTTCTCTCTCAGAAAACCTAAAATGGAGTATCTGGAGAAATCATCTACCATCACGAGGATGTACCTCTTACCACCTAGACTCTCAGTACGAGTGGGACCCATAAGATCCATGTGAATCAACTCCAGAACACGAGAGGTGGTAATGGAATGCAACTTCCTATGAGGACTACGAATTTGTTTTCCCAACTGACAGGGTCCACAAACGGTCGAAGTTGACTTTCCAAGAGATGGTAAGCCACGTACTAGGTCCTTTTTAGATAAACGATTGAGATCTCTAACGTTCACGTGACCTAGACGTTGGTGCCATAGATCCATAGGAGTGATCGTGGCGCTGTTGCAGACAAGTGATGATGTGGGCTCAGTCCCATAGCAATTATCCTCGGTCCTCACCCCTTGCATCAAAAGTTTACCGGCTTGATTGTAGACTTTACACGCTTCCCGGTCAAACTTTACTGCAAAGTTAGTGTCGCACAGCTGGCTAATGCTGAGAAGGTTTGCTTTCAAACCTTGGACGTACAAAACATTTTCTAGCTTAGGAAAACCAGGTAACTCGATAGTACCTCGTCCTATAATGCTAGACTTACTCCCATCTCCAAAGGTGACTCTGCCATCTTGATAATCCTCAAGAGTAGTAAAAAATGAGGCATCACCTGTCATGTGTCTGGAGCACCCACTATCAAAATACCACTGTGAGGTATTATGTGCTTTGAGAGCAACATGAACAACAAAGGCCTTTTTATCTTTCTTAGGCACCCAAGCAGAGATGACCTTTTGTTTGCCTTTGTTGGTTTTAGCTGGAATGTAAGAAGCATTCACTAACGGCGAAGACATCCGTCGGAATTCTTTCATCAAACTCTGAGTCGTGGCAGCTAAGAACTCAACTCGCTCTCTCAGACTAGAAAACTCATCAGTATGTCGTAGTGGAGCAGTAGTACGTCGTGTCCGACCCATGCTATAGCAAGTTTCCCTAAGGTGGCCATTTCTTTTGCAATAAGTACAAAAGAGCTCAGTCAAAGGCGGACCTTGGTTTGCTTTTCTTGGTCGAACTCTCCTTCGAGGTTTTTTACGGTGACCATAAGGAGTTGTAGTAAACTCAGGAACTGGTCCAGGTGCAATTTTGGACGTGGAGGCACCATCATATCCAATTCCTTGACGATCACCAAAACCTAAAGCGGGGCCGAGGAGCATCTTTCCCATCTTCCCAGATCTGTCCTCGATTTGTACCTTGACTTCCCGTGATTTCTCAAGATCATGAGTCAGCTGGGCAACAAGGGCTTCAAGTTTCTTCCGAGTCTCCACGGAGGAATGGAGCTGACTCGTAAGACTAGCCACTTGCTTGATCAAGTCCCCTCTCTCTTTCTCTAGAGTACTCTCTCTCTCTCTAAACAAATTCTCATTCTCGACACATGTAGACTCTCTCTCTCTCAGGGCGGTGCAGGTGGAGAACTCTCTTTCTCTCGCTTTCTTTAAATCTTCCTCTAGGCAAGTGATCTTAAGAACTAACGCTTTGTTACGCTTTTTAGTTTTAAAAGACTCAGAATATAACTCAGCGTAGGCGCGTTGTATATCACTCTCGCTCTCACTTGTGTCATCCTCCCCCTCACTCACATCGATCACACTGTCGAGGTGTCCCTGTGAAGCATCATCCTCATCGTCGTGAGGAGAACTAGGAGTGCTCACTTGGCTGGCCATGAATTCGGTGAAGTTACACTCATGCGGTGACTCATCTCCAGAATCCACCGTCTCGACCTCACTGTCGTCACTAAGGGTAGCATTAAGGACAACTTTCCCTTTCTCTCTATTCAGACGATTGGCACACTCAAAAGATCTATGACCCCTACCATCACACTCAAAACATCTCTCACTTTCTTTCAGAGAAGGATTTTTGGAAACTTTTTCATTTTTCTTTTCAAACTTATTTTTCTCAAATTTCTTTTTATCTTTAAAATTGCCATTTTTCTTAAATTTGAGAATCCTCTTGAAATTTTTTGCGAAAAGAGCCAAATCATCTAAGTCAAAATCGCACTCAGAATCTGACGTGTCAGTCTCTCTCTTTCTAGATGACTCTACCCTCTTTCTAGCTGACCCCTCACTCCTTCTCTCTTGGGCTTTAAGAGCAATTCCCTTATCTTTAGATTTAGAATTTTTAGGGAACATATCAATTTCATAAGTTTGCAAATCTCCTACAAGTTCTTCCAATTTTAGCGTATTTAAATTACCCATAGAATTTAACACAGTGACTTTAGGGATAAAACGCTTAGGCAAAGAACGAAGAATCTTTTTAACAACTCTAGCATTCATAATATGTTCACCAAGATTAAAACTAGTATTCACAATGTCAGAAAGTCTAGCATAAAATTCATCAAAGCATTCAGAATCATGCATGGTGATTGTTTCAAATTGAGTTGTCAAGTTTTGCAACTTAGACTCTTTCACAGCATTAGTTCCTTCATGGGTGAGTTGTAAAACATCCCATGCCTCTTTTGAGGTGGTACACGTCATTATGCGTTTGAACTCATCAGGTGTGATAGACCCATAAATAGCACTTAGACCCTTAGAATTAAAAGATGACCATTTAATTTCTTCATCAGACCAAGAAATGTCAGGTTTCAAGTTGGTCACATTATCAACAGTCACGGTGGGAGGAGTCCACCCTCGTTCAACCAAAATCCAGACACGTTCATCAATGGCTTTTAAAGCCGACCTCATACGGGCTTTCCAATAAGCATAATTTGTCCCGTCAAAAATAGGCATTTTATAATATGACTTCTCCATTTGAACACGCACTTTTTCAAAAATCAATTTTTTCAGAAAATTGATATCTTAGAAAAATTTTACGGGAAAAAAAGGAATACGCGATAGATTAGCGTAACCTGCTCTGATACCAATTTGAGAAACGTGTGTGCTCGCGTTCAAATGATCAAACCATATATAAAACCCTTTAAACACAAACAAACCCTAAACATGCAGCAGTATGTGATTGAATAAATAGATAATCTACGCAAGAACATTCAAACACATGCAATTAAGGAAAAATCCCCCTCAGGGGCAAAACCATTTATTTTCACTATAATTTGTAAGAAAACGGCTTACAATCGGATTACAATGAAAATACAAGTTGACTAAGAATTACCCTCGGGTATCGGATTCTGTAGTCGCGGCTGGAATTATCCCTTTCCAGTAGGGCTTCAATGAATAAGAAGAACGGTCTCCTCCACAAGGGTTGAACAAACCAAAGTTGTGTTCTTGGGTTGCAAAAGGATTCACAAAGGTTTGGCAATGATGTGTGAATCAAAACATGAGTCTTGGGACTCAAAAATATGAAGACTAGATGTATTTGGACTCTCAAATTCATCTCCTAAAGTCTTGAAAAACAACTCCCCCGAAGTTGGTATTTATAGGAAAAAATATGAAGAGTCCCACGTTCTTAAAACTCTAAAATTCTATCCAGCGTACAAAAAAAACAGCATTCTTTAAGAAATTTTCTCTATCTTCAAAAGGTCATAACTCCTTCACCGTAGCTCGGATTGAGGTTCCATTTTTTCCAGTATCTTCGTTGCGGCGAGCTCTTCAACTTTCTAGTTGACCAGACCTCCGAACTATGGATGTGAAATTACGAAAATGCCCTTGAACTCTCCTATTGTGCCTTTTTTTCACTGTTTTGACTTCCCTTGCGTACCACTTGCATTAAGTCCCTTAAATCTTGGAATGTGAAGTCATTGAGGCAGATGTGGGACATATTAGTGGAGATAATGCATGCTTGATTCCCAGAATTCGGATAGAGGCCGTCATGTGAGATCGTGAGGAGACGTGCCAAATGTAGCGGCGTACGACATAAATAAATGAAACATTTCGGACATGTGAAAAATGTCCTTACAGGATAGACAACAGAGGAAGAAATAGGGTATGCATTAGGATTGGGGGGATTTCAACAGGTAGAACTGGTGCAGCATGCCTGTTGAGGAGAGGTGTATCAGCAGCTTTGATCAGTTAGGACGGATCCAGTGATGTAGTGCCTGAATGAACCGTTCAGAGTGTTATCCCCAGTATCTGCAAGTTGAAGGAATCTTCAGAGTCACTTTCCTCAGCCTCTTCGGTATCTTTGATGAGCGATTATAGATGGTGTTTGGAACTCTCGGCCCATGGGTAGCTGTCTTGGAAAAAGATCTTCATTCCAGGCTTCATCTTCTTGTCTATATGGTCATACCATGGTTCCAAAAAGCTGCAAAAGGGAAAGTCTTCACCCTCTTTGATGAATCGTCCATTCAAGGAATCACCTGGGATAGTCTGGACGCAATATAGTCCTCTCTTTGGTCGAGACTGGCGGACCATTCTGAGGTCTTGTTCTGATAGTTGATACCTTAAACCACAAGGAGGGAAAGCCTTCTTCAGTTCAATAGGTTCAAGTGTCCCTTTCTGTCTTTGTCCTAGACCCAATCCGGGCATGAAGTGCATGTTTCTGAACATCTAAATCACATCGACGTTTCCATAAAGGTCGTATTCTGGACAAACCCTTTCTTTGAAGTTGTCCTCTGTCGGGAGTAGGAGTGGCTCAACTCGAAATCCTGATAAGAGCATATCATTTGACCCGTGCTGTATCTCAAGGATTGGACTACTGGTACTTGCACCCTCGGTATCATCGTTGTCGCCAAAATGATGATCACCTGTCCATCGGTGAAGAATTTTAATTTTTGATGGAGTGAAGAAGACACACCCTTGATACTGTGAAGCCAAGGTCGTCCTAGCAACAAATTGAAACAAGCTAGGATGTCAATAACTTGGAATTCGACGACAGGGTTTATAAGGCCAACCCCTATTACAAGATTTATGGATCCCATAACCTCCCAGCGGGTATTATCGTAGGCAAGGACAATAGCGGAGGTTGGAACGAGATCGCTTTCTTTCAGTCCTAAACATTTGAAGGTCCTCAGTGGGCAGACATTCAAGGTGAATCCATTATCGACAAGGGAGAGTGGTACAACCTTCCCCATAACTTTGACGGAGATGTTGAGTGCATGATTGTGGTTTAGCCCAATCTTGGGTATTTCTTCTTCGAAAAAGGATAGCATTAGGGTAGAGGTCAAGGATCCGACCAAATTTACCGCTTCTTCTGGTGTGGTAGAGGGAGGAATTGTGGGTCCAGTGAACAACTTGATCAAAGCATTTCTGTGTAACTGAGAAGACATGAAAAGCTCCCATAGAGTAATGTTAGCTTGAGTTTTCTTTAGTTGATCGAGGATCTTGCTCTCCTCGAGGGTTATCTATGGCATAGGAAGGTTTTCAACGCCCTTTCCTTTGTCATTTTATGGTAGTGAGCTTGGGATATAGTAATGCCTCCCTGATCTGGTCATGTGATTTACTGAAGAAGGGAAGAATATGAATCCCATGTCCTCGTCGACCTCGGGTCGTTCTGCCACCCTATTTATTTCTCCAAGGAGTTCTTTGAATGATATCATCCCACACATGTCAGCTATCGGGCCAATTTTCTCGAAAGCTCGTTCTTCATTCGAATCTTTGAATTCTTCCCCCCATCCGGTGGCAATAATTCTATTTTTCCGTGTAAAGTCGATGCATTCCAAAACTTCAACGGCTTCTTCATACAGGTAATCCCATTATGTGGGGATGTGTAAGGGTGAAGGGACCAAGCGCCCTTGTAACTTCATAGCATCGAATAACTCGATCATACTGCAAATGTTATTGGTTTGCCAGAATAATTCTACCATGATCTGGACGACATCATCCATGCTGACTTCATTGGTTGGTACTACCCAACTATCTGACTCTCGGGCCCATTTTAGTGCCTTTAAGAACAACATACTGAACCTGTAGCAATCAATGATCATCTGTGAGGGCAATTTTATCTCGAACTCTAGGATTTGGTTTAACACTTCTGTCAATTCCATGCTTCCACTTTCAGAACAGGTACGGACAACGATGCATGCTCTGGTAAGGAGTGACAGTGCCTGATCAACGAGGATTGTAGGGTGTAGGAGGAAATATGGGAAAATTTGGAGAGGTTTAGGAGAGTATATGGGTGTGATTTGAGTTGAGGGATCGAATTCTGGGTTCTCTTCTAGAAATATGATATTGGTATGATTTGGGAGTGGGTTGTGAGTAGTGTTTGGCTTAGGATTGGCTGGTGGGGAAATGGTACCCCGGTCAATTAGAGCTTGGATTATGTTTCATAGGTGAAAGCATTGGTCAGTGGTATGGACATCGGTTTGGTGAAAGGCGCAATGAGCATTTGTCTTGAAGTTTCTTGGGAGTGAATTTGGCAATGGATGAGGGTCCAAGGGTTTGATAAGGTTTTGGCTCAACAAGGCTTAATAAACTTTGGAGAGGGGAGCACGAAGCTCGGTGTATTCCCTTCGGACTAGGATAAGGTGGATTTTTGGTGCCCATGATTTGGTTGGTTGAGAGATGTTATTGATGGTTGAGACTGCAGCACTGACAGGCTTATCATATTTCCTGGGGGTGAACTGTCCAGACACCTTCTTTGGTTCGACATCTGTTTTAGCAAGACCTTCCTCGATTTCTACTCCTGCTTCTCTGAGAGATCGAAAGTGGGGATAGTATTGTCCTCCCATGGTTACTCGGACATGGGGTAATAAGTTCTTCTTCATTATGCTGACTTGTTCTTCCTCAGAAGGCCGATTGGTCATAGTAGCTGCTTTTTCCCTCCATCGGGCTATGAAGTTACTGACTGATCCCCAGAGTTCTATTTAAGCAGTTCTAAATCATGGTGGGTGACCACAAGCTCTTCATTGTATTTGTACTGTGACATGAATTCTCGAGCTGCATCCTCCCAACTACGAATTCTGGACTCTTCGAGAGATAAAAACCATCGGAGGGCACTATCCTTCAAAGTTTGCTGAAATAATTGGGCCATCATTTCTTCAGAAGCCCCTAGTAGAGTCATGGAATGGTGATAACTGCAAAGATGAACAATCGGGGGTCCACTTCCTTCGAATTGCTTGATATTTGGTATCTTAAACTTCTCGGGTAACCTCGCTTTAGGGTAAGAAGACATGCGGGTGTAGTCCATGTAATTCCCCGAGATTCTGACTTGGTCAAACTTCTTGGTGAGAATCTTGATGTCTTCTTTGACTTTGTTCAGTTCTTCTTCCTTCGAATCAATGATCATAGGCAGGTTAGCCCCATGATGGGCGAGGTTCGACATTGGAAGCTGGGCAGGCGGTGGCACATTAGCAGTAAGGGCACGTGGAGCGTGCTTATACTCTTCGGGAACCCAGATGGGCTCGGGTGGATCCACAGCACGAGAGAATAGGGCCTCGGGCTCTTGAGGAAGGGGAACCTGGTTTCTTTGCATTTCTCAGACCTCAGTCTGGAGGTTATCAATCTTGGACACGAGCTGAGCTAGGACTGCCGTCAGATCCGGCTATACAACGAGTACTTTATCTGTGTTCTCCATGGAAGGCGTATGGATTCCAAACTCGGAATAAGTAACAGGGGAATGGACGAAACTCTGGGGTGATCTGACTGAAGACCAAAGCCAATAAGAAGCCAGGCCAAGGGTTTGTGATCGAACTGAGAAGGCGCAAAAATGGGATTTATTTTTGAGAAAAAGAGATGAAATTTTTTTCTTCTTTTTTTTTGAGATGGAAAGACAAAATATTTTTGGATTTTTGATAAAGAGATGATAAATGTTTTTGGCTTTTTGATAAAGAACGGAGAAAGTTTTTTTTTTTAAAGAAATGAGAGAAGGTCTCAGCATGATTATTGTAATTATTATGTTCTCACTTATATTAAATTCACCTAAATGAAAAATAAAATGCCGGACGGGACCCGAACCTGGAAAATTTGGGTTTGTAATATATGCAAATCTATGGCTGGACTTGTGACCAGGCTCACGAACAGGATCCCATTTTAAAAATGCGCAAAAATTCGGGCGGCAGGCCGATCCGAAATTTTGGCAGAGTTTCGGGTAGAAATCGGCGATCTAACATGTGTGCCCTAGGCTCAACACCTATATGCGGGTATGCAGTTTGGTTGGGTGAATCGTAAAGGGTTCCCCCCTTTGGCGTGACTTCCACGATATACGTCTTGCTCTTGCGGGCAATCGGTACGTGTGGACAAGCCTTTTAATATACCTAAGTGTACGTGAATTGCCTCGCCATATACCTCGTGGGGACGATACGTGTTAGAGCGAATTCGATATACTCGGCGTACGTGAACGAATTCCCTGCAATATACCTCCCGTCACGACTTCGGTAAATATAAACAAACATAACATCCATGTAAATAGAGTCTAGCCTTCAAAAGAATTAATCCCCAGCGGAGTCGCCACTGTGGCCATCCCCGATCCTCGCGGTGGGCGAGCGCGTGAGTGAGGATCCTAGGTCCCGCTCGTCCCTCTCGGGAGAACTTCGGTCGACGTCATTGGGTGAGGTGAAAAATGTAGAGAGATGGAGTCTCCAATCTATTTTTCTCAAAACAGACAAAAGAAAGGAAGCCATCCCGAAGGAGAGCATCCAAAGACATACTGATGCATACGAAACCAAAATGATTCGAAAAGGGTTAGGAGGCTAAGTTACAAAATGGAAAGGTGTTAGGCAACCATTCCTCCCTTACGGTCTCTCATGGGTTTTTGCTATTTTCCTTTATTTTCCCCGTGATGTGTGTGCATGTGTATATATAGTGGAGATAGAAGTCATCGACTTGTACCGTGGAAGAGGTAAAGTGAGTCATCCGTAGGAATGTAGAAGTAATATTAGAAAATAGGATTTACGTGATTATCCTTGCGTTGATTGTTACGAGGGAATGATAACACATGTGGAATAATAGAATTGAATTTGGAGAGAATAGAAAATGAGAGAAAAAGTGAAAAAAGGACTCGAGTCTCGGGTTTTACCCTGAGACACCTACGTAGCCTATAGAGGCATCAAAGTCCACGTAGTTCGCATGAAAAATGAGGGGTGGGGTTTATTCCATAAATCCAATCGGGGGATTCTCTTATTTGTATGTGTGTGTGTATAGAAAAAAGTGTTTTAGTTGTGAGAAAAGTGTAAGAAAAATGTGAGAATTCCCATTTGGAATTTATGAGCAAACCCTATTTTTCTTATTTTTTTTGGGTTTTTATTTGTATGAAAATAAGAGATGTGCAATAATACTAAATAAAAAGTATATTAAGATATGTGAGATGAGAGAATAACAGTGCTAAGTAATGAAACAAGTTATTGCGAATTTATGAGAATTTATGGAGAGAGTTGAGAAAATTGGACATTCTTGAAGATCTTGAGCTTGATCTTGAATGTTGGAGAGCAGCCCTTGCACTTGGATGATGATGAAGGGTAGTTAATTCACCAAGTTTGATGAAAAGGATGATGAAAAGTGAAGGTTGGAAAGGGATTTGGATGTGAAAATCGCGTTGACTTTGAGAGAGGTTTTCTGGATTTGCTGAGAGTGATATGTTTCTGATCTGGGATTCCCTTTGCAATGAGTCTAAGGCCTCCTTTTGATAGGCACATGACATTGTCGATTGGCATACCCCTATTCCTGCCAATCGGCAGGTGTGTTTAGGCACATTGCCAATAGGCAGGGTCTGGGACCTGCCGTTTGGTAGTGTCTTTTAGGCCTTTTCAAAAAATCAGCCACAGAACGAAAATCATTGATCAGAATCATGCACGAGGTAGACCATTAGAAAAGGTAATTCAGAGACCTTAGAAAGTCTTTTGGACTGCTCCCGGGTTCGAGAGTTAACTTTGGGTCAAACGTGGCTCGGAAGCATTCATCGGTCCATTGGACGGGGGATCGTCGGACGCAAATGGATTATTCGTCCGCATGGTAAGTCCGAATTTCCCACGGGGTGGACCTTTGGAAATTTTTGGAGATGTACTTTGACACTCCAAAGTGTTTGATCCGGTTCGGGGAGTTGACTTTGGTCAACCGGGCCTTGGAAGCATTCGGTGATCTTTCGGAGTAAAACGGATCATTTGTTCGTACCATAAGTCAGAATCGCGCACGGGATGGACCCTTGGAAAGGGGTTTCAGTAACCTTTTAAGAATCATTCAGTCTCGGTCGAGCTGAAGAGTTAACTTAGGTCAAACGGAGCCTAGGAGCGCCCGATGGCCTCTAGACTATGTTTCAGGGGGAACGGGTCGTTCGTTCGCATGGTAAGTCAGAATTGTGCACGGGATGGACCGTTGTAAAGGGGATTCAGGGCCCTTCGAAGATTCAATTAGTCTCAGTCGATCTGAAGACTTTGACTTTTGATCAATTGGAGTCTGGGAGTGTCCAATGGCCTCTAGGTCGGTACTCGGGGTATGACCTGGGTTTGTAGTGATGAAGGGAGGTGCCAGGGACCTAAGGAGAGTTTAGCGAGTAACATAATGGGGTGTTTAGAGTGGGGAATTGGAAGGACGGGTGCCAAGACCTCGGAAGACCTGACCATGAAAGCTCTAGGGCATGGTGCAACTTCACCATTTATCGAACTGATAGAATCCTTCGAGACTCCACAGAAGTTCTCCATGCCAAAATTCATAACAAATAATGGAAAGATAGATCCAACTCATCACATTAGACACTACTGGCATGCCATGTTTCTTTGGAGTCATCACAATGCCTTGATTTGTACGTTATTCCCCTCAACCCTAGGTGAGATTGTCTTGAAGTGGTTTAAAACATTATCCCCCGTATTGATCTCCACCTTTAGTGAGCTGACCGATTATATCACAAGCACAAGGGTGGTCAAGGAGGTCAATTCGTTGATCTCTCTTAATAAAAGGATAACCTCTCAAGAAGTATGCTCAGAGGTACTGGGAGCTGTATAACAAAATTGACAATTGCAATGAGAAACTGGCGATCTCCTCCTTCAAGTTCATTTTGGAGTGATCAAATGATCTTTTCCAGACGCTAACAAAGAAGTAGACCTCTTAAATGGACATTATTATATACCGCATTGAGAAATATGCCAAGGTAGATGATGAGATCTCCAGCACAATTTCCCCAACCGACCAAAAGAAGAGTGAGCCGAATAAGGCCCCCAAAGAGGAAATTAACTAGCGTCAGCTATGAAGGGGCCCAAAAGTGAAGTTTTCAAAAGTCACTCCAAATCTCAGGCCAACGATAGTATCTACAAGGTAGTAGAAATAGTCTTTAAGGAGCCCATTTTTAGACTCATTCATCAGATCAAGGACAAACCTTTCTTCAAGAGGCCTCCTAAGATGGTCGACAACCCAAGCGCTAGAGATGCAAGTCTCAAGTGAAGCTATCACTAGGACCACAATACCTCACGGAAGACTACAACACGTATAAAAATCACATGGAGGAACTTATCCAAGCTGGGCATCTCAAGGAATACATTAGCATAACAAAATCAAAGGCAGTAACAAAGGTTAACGCAGTCCAGAAAGCGAAGAAAGATCTCCCACTAGTAGGATTGGTCATCATCATCCACGGATACACCGACCCGACCCAGCATACTAGAAATAAATAAAGGGAGAAGGTAAGGGTAGCAACCAACATTTACTAAGCATCCCAGATAGACCCAACCAAACTAATCCTAGTTAAGAGGGAGAGGAAAAACCTGGACATCGACCGTACTATTATGGTTCCTCACGATAATATGATTGGAGTAAATATGCCTCATAAAGATGCCCTGGTGCTCACCATGCGAATTGTAAATTTTGACGTGAGAAGAGTATTGATAGACCAATGAAGCTCTTTTGAAATTGTGTATATGACAGTGCTTTACAAGATTGGCTACCGTATCAAGGATCTTGATACTAATGTCGATATTGAGTAACCCCTGGGAAAAATCAAGTTGTGAGTCAAGATAAGCCCAGCTTATAAGGAAGTTGAATTCCACATAAACCAGTCAAAATTTCGCTACAACGTCGTACTGGGCAGAGGATGGCTACCTAATATGATGGTCATTCCGTCTTCTCTTCATCAGAAACTCAAATTTGTGACCGACCAAGGGGTGATAGAAATTATAGGAGATTAAGCAACGACATGAAGACATTTTGTTTCATATATCAAGATAAAACAAGCTCAGTCCAATAATAGTCAGTGCGAAGACAATTCAGAGGACGATCAACCCAAGTAGAAATGAAAGGGCGTTCAACTAGGTTTAAAAGAAACTCTTTTGGCCCGTGCCAAATGCGTGTCAGATGAGATGATTTTTGTTCCTTTAGATGCATCATAGACAAAAAAGATCTTCCTTATTAAATTAAATCTTCCCGAGGATGAAGACGAATAACTCACCAGCTTCCTCAAAGCAAATGTTGACATTTTCTCTTAGCAGCCTTATGATCGCCCATGAATAGACCTAAAGATCGCCTGCTACCGATGGGACATGGAATAAGCACCAAGATGGTCAATACAAAAACCCAGGAAGTTAACTCTAGAAAAGTTAAGGGCGGTAGAAGCTGAAGTTGACACCCTACTCTATAACACCCCGTGTTTTTAATAGTTAATTAAATTAATTAATTGGGAAATTCGAGAAAAATAAATTTTGGATTTAATTATTCTTATTAATTAAATATGTTGGTTTTTATATATAAAAATAAGGTTTTAAGTGGAATTTAAATCGAGATTAAAATTTGAAAATTATAACTTTTGTATAAAAATTGGGGGAGGATCCGAGCTAAGGAGGATAAAAATAATATTTTTATAAATTCTACCGTTCGATCAAGCTGAATTTTTCAAAGCATCTCCGTCTCACCATTCTCTACAACAAATTAAAATTTCAAATCATTTGACGGTCCGATCGTCCGTAATAATTTTTTGAGTGTTTGTATTTGATTAAGACTCAAATTCTTTTTGGTATATGAACAAATTGAGGGGTTTAGAACTTTTAAAAACACATTATTTTAAACCCTTAGAGCATAAATCTCCTCTTTTACATCTCCTTCCAACCTTAAAACCTTAACTCCAATGGAGAGCTATTTTCAATCCAAGTTTTGAAGCTTTAAACCGTGTTTTCTCAAGATTGTTCAAGAACGTCTCTTTGCTAAATTTTTGAGAGGAATCCAACCGTGTAGTCATAATTTCTTCATCTTAATATCAGGCATGAATACTCTATTCCTTTCCTTTAGTATTATATGTTTTAAGTGTCGCCTAAATCCTTAATCACGTGTTTTGATTAAAATCAATTAATTACCTAATTAGAGAAAATGGAAACTAATTTTTGGGGTTGTTTTGATAAAATTTCTAAATTTGATTTAATTATTGAAGCCCTTGGGCGCGTAAGTTAAATTATTGGGTTTTTATGATTTTGAGGGTGTAGGTTCGCATGTAGAAGTTATGGGATTAATTATATGTTATGTTGGACGCGAACACACTTACAAAAATTAGAAGATTTATAAAGGAGAACGATTATGTCATATTGAATATCATCGCATGTTAAATGAATTCATATTATTGAATAGAATAAATTATCTTAATAACAACGACGGTGCTATTAATTGAATTAAATTAAATTTGGGACCTTTATGATTATATTGTCATGTTGTGTTTATGATTTATGTTATGGTGTGGATTATTATTATTCACTTTTGCCATCGTGGGGATGAGGGGATTTTGGGTGATATATTGCTCACCTTGATTATAGGATGCTTACTAGGTATGGGATTAGTGGGTAGGACTCGGTTATAATTTATCCTTGCTAGGTATGGGACTAGTTAGTGTAAATTTGTGGGAATTTTATATTCCGGCGATGGGATGAATTTTATGTTTTATCGCCGTCACGCTAGCCTAGGCTTGAGAGTAGGACAAGTAAATATTGAAAATTTATCTTATACGTAGGATAGGACGTATATGTACTTTGGGGACCCTTAGGTATGGTAATAAGGGGTATTTTGAGGACCTCCCATCGATAAAAAGGGTGGGGTTAATATTGATAATTGAGAATTTAATACCTAAGATAATAAAATGGGTATTAAAATATATTGGCGACATATCAGCGAGGGCCGACAGTTTAAACGAGCCAGTCGGCGTTTTATGTCGTGTCGTGTGTGGAACCTCATCATGTAGTAGGGGTCGACAGTTTAAACGAACCAACTAGCATTTTGGCGAGGGGGTGTGTATTTTGGTAGAGAAATCACCCGAGGCGGGAGGACCGCTATTCTTAAGTAAAATAAATTGAGAAAATGATAATTTGGGTTAGTTTAATTAAATTAAAGCTTTGGGGTTGTGGGATAATTAAAATGATATTGGTGTGTTTTTATCAGAATCTTTAGGGGTGGTTAGTAATTTATATTTCCAGCGTTTAATTATATTCATAATTAAAATACTCTATTGTGATATTTATTGCGTATAATGCTACTGTCTGGGTTCACGGACCCTATTTGAGGGGAGTAGCGTGTATTCATGCTCGGAGCTCTGACCTCGTGCGTTGACTAACTTTTTCTGGTATTAGTGCTGGAGTAGCTGCATAGGATTTATTGGATATCGTTCGGAGGTGCAACTGGAGTTTATTCATTTTATCGCTTTGTTTAGTTAGACTTTCTTTTCAGTCGTATTTCATTATGAGACTTAATTTGAATTTTATTGGGCCATTCGGTTCCAAAGTTGTTAGAGGATTTCAGTTGGTTTATTCACAGTTGATTATTACTCAATTTTAATTAAATCATTTTGGAGATTATATTTATTTGAAGTTTTAGTTTGTGATGGATCTTTTGTCGTTCAGTTGTTATTATTAATTGGGATTGATTCAACTATTTATCATGTTGATTGATTTATATATGTCTCATATATGTTTCATGCTAAAAATGATATTTTATTTACTCACACCCGACTTGGTTTTGGTGGCGGCCGATGCTAGAATTAAGTGGGGTGTGACATACTCAAGACTGGATCCATTAGAAAAGTCCAATTCCCAGAGTGGGTCTCGAACACTGTCGTTGTCTAGAAAAGTGGCGAGTGGAGGGTTTGCACAGACTTCACTGACCTCAATAGGTACTTCCCTAAGGACACTTTCCCAATGCCCCTAATAAATCAGTTGGTGAATTCCACAGCGAGGCATCAACGAATGAGATTTATAGATGCATACTCTGGCTACCATTAGATACCCATGTTTGTCTCAGATCAATAGAAGACCTCATTTATCATAACCTTAAGGCGATACTGCTATAGGGTAATGCCCTTCGATCAACACAAGGGCAACATATTAGAGGCTAGTGACCAAGATGTTCAAAAAGTTGATCAGCTCCACCATAAAGGTGGATATAGACGACATGCTTATTAGGAGTAAGCATTCAAATGGTCATTTGAGAGATCTTGATAAGACCTTCGACATTCTCAAAGAGTACAAGATAAAATTCAATGAATCTAAATGTGTGTTCGGTGTAAACTCCAATAATTTTTTGGGATACCTGGTTACTCAGAGGGGTATCGAGGAAAATTCAGACCAGATCAAGAACTCTATAGAACGTCGGAAGACTCACCACCATCAGAGACATTGAGGTCATCACTGGGATGATGTCAGCCCTTAATCGATTCATTTCAAGATATTTTGACAAGTGTCGATCTTTTTTCTAAGTACTGAAGAAGGCAAGCCCCAGGATAGAAGAATACGATCATGCTCTATAAAGGATTCGGTAGTACTTGGTATCTCCTCCCTTATTGTCAACTTCCAAGGAAGGGGAAGATCTGTACCTATTCTTGGCCATCTCAAATCACGTAAATAATGTGATATTGATCTATCTTCATGACGGGGAGCCAAAATTAATTTATTACGTGAGTCGTACCCTTCTTAAAGTGGAAAATAGATACATGTCCATTGAAAAGGTAATTTTGACACTGGTAACCGCCACAAGGAAACTAAGGCATTACTTTGATGCCCACACCATAGTCATCTTGAAAACCTACCCTTTCAAGGATGCCTTTAAAAAGGCTAACCTTTCCAACATAATGACCAAGTGGTTACTTGGACTAGCCTAATTCGACATCAGGTATGAACCCAGAATGATGATCAAAGGTCAAGTTTTGGCTGACTTTGTGATCGAATTCTCAGCATTGACAAGAGAGGAACAATCACAATCCATCTTGGAGGCATTGATCGTCAACGAGAACGAGCAGCGATGGAAGCTCTTTGTTAATAGCTCATTAAATGAGAAGGGCATAAGGGTTGGGATAATATTCTTGACCCCACAATGCGAAATTTTTGAACAAGCCATGAGATTGGGATTTAAAGGCTCAAACAACGCAGGCGAATACGAAGTTGTGGTACATGGTCTGTGAAGGTGATCATTTTGGATTCCTGTCACATCGTTGTGTTTTGTGATTCTAGGCCGATCACAAACTAGCTTAATGGGGAATTTGAAGCAAGAGATCCCAAAATGAGAGCCTATAAAGATAAGGCCAGGGGACTACTCCAACAGTTCGGGTCAGACTCAGTTGAGCAGCTGCGAAGGAACAAAAATAACCATGCGAATGCCTTAGCCACTTTGGCCTCTGCCATTAAAGTCAATCTGAAGAGAACAATTGAAGTGGAATATATAAACCGACCAAGCATTGAAGATATAGTAAGCGACCCGAGTATCCTCCAAGTACAATTGTCCCCATCAAGGATGGACCCATCATATTTTTTTAAAACTGGCAATATACCCCAAGATGACAAGGCAACACACAAGCCGAAGATTAAATAAGCCAGATTTTGCCTCAAATTAGATGGGAAACTCTATTGAACATCATTTACAGGACCATGGATAAAGTGACTCTACCCAGATCAGGTAAGAGGGGTTTTGAGAGAAATACATGAAGAAATATGTGGAGCACACACATTTGAGAGATAACTCTCCTACATAGCAATCTCTCAAGGATACTGGTGGCCGTATATATAGTAGGATTCAACTCAGTTTGCCAAAAAATGCCCAAATTGCCAAATATTCTCGCCAATGATCAAACAACCTACTAGAGATCTTAAACCCCTCATAATCCCATGGTCATTCGCATATTGGGGCTTGGGTATTATAGGACCACTGCCAACTGAACCTGGAAATCGGAGGTATAGCGACCAATTACTTCACCAAATGGGTTGAGGCCAAACGTCTCACCCACATCAGAGAACTAGATGTCAGGAGATTTATTTGGAAAAATATCATCACAAGATTCGGCATCCCACGAGAACTGGTAATAGACAATGGGACCCGATTTGAGAATGATTTTTACTTCTATGCTGAAGATGAAATTAGGATCCACTACGTGTCGGAAGTCTGTCCCCAATTTAACAAACAAACAAACATAGATTACCAATAAAATCCTCCTATCAGGCATCAAGTGAAGGCCGAAAAATTCCATGGGACGATGGGTAGACCAACTTTTATGCTTTTTGTAGGCATACAGAACGACCCCCAGAAAGTCGACGAAGAAAACTCCATACTCCTTAGCTTATGGTATAGAATCATTAATCCCTCTAGAAATTAGAGTGCCAATGATTAGACCGGAGATATTTAAAAATGATTAAAATAATGACCGAGTAGCTCATGAGTTGGACCTACCTAAAGAAATGAGGGAGCGAGCCTTGATAAATTTAGCCGCCTATCAAGGTAAGAGGATTCCAAATCGGTGACCTAGTCCTCTGAAAATTGTTGCCCATCATAAATAAGCCATTAGATGGAAAACTATCGCCGAACTGGCTGGGACTTTATTGCATAACTTCAAAAGGGGTTGGGGGTACATATCATTTAGAAGTAATAGATGGAAGGGTAGTCCCAAGGTCATAGAATTACATGAACCTTAGAAAGTTTTATCATTAGATAGCAAGTCAGTTGAATTCTTTTATTTATATACAATAAAATAATTTGCATTTAATTATCTTGAATCGTTTGAAATACCTTAAATATATATAAAAAACACTCTTATGAGTGATATGATCTAAAGTCAATCGACCTAGAAGAGGAATAAAAAAACAACTTGCACGGGTGGTACGGTCTAGGAAAGGTCAGTTAAAACCCACTTTGAGGAGTGGTATGATCTAAAACAGATTGGCCTAGAAGAGGAATAAAAAACCCACTTACACGGGTGGTATGATTTGGGAAAGTTCAGTTAAAATCCACTCTCAGGAGTGGTATGATCTAAAGCAGATCGGCCTAGAAGAGGCATAAAAAATTCGCTTGCACAAGTGGAACAATCTAAGAAAGGTCGGTTAACATCCACTCTTAGGACTAATATGATCTAAAGTAGATCGAATTTTAAGAGGTTGAAAAAACACTTGCACAAGTGGTATGATCTGGAAAAGGTCGGTTAAAAGTCACTCTTAGGAATGGCATGATCTAAAGTAGATCGGCCTATAAGAAGCACAAAAAACCCATTTACACAAGTGGTACAATCTGGAAAAGGTCGGTTAAAACCCATTCTTAGAAGTGGTATAATCTAAAGTAGATCAGCTTATAAGAGGCACAATAAGATTCCTTTAGTCGATCACTTGAAATAGCTTTGGCCAACTGTTTTATTTAATTATAATTATTTAAGGTTGATTTAGCCGATCACATAAGATGGCTTTGGCAATCTGATTTATTTACTAAAAATTACTTAAGGTTGATTCAACCGATCACCTAAGATGGCTTTGGCCAACTGCTTTATTTACTAAAAATTACTTAGGGCTAATTTAACCGATCACCTTAGATGGATTTGGCCAACTGCTTTATTTTCTAAAAAATTACTTAAGGTTGATTTAGCCTATCACCTAAGATAGCTATATTTGGGCACTTTATTTACTAAAAGTTGCTTAAGGGTTAATTTCGATGATAACTGGTTACTTCATTTTTGAAGTAATGCAAGCAAAGAGGCAAGAACATAAAACACAATAATAATGCAACAATGTATGAAGGACAACACGAGATGTAAGATACTTTTTCATTATAAAAAATAATGGACCAAGGCCTTCAAAAAACCATCAAGGTACATCAAAAAAAGAAGAAAAGGAGAAAATGGGCATTGAGTTTGACCAGCTGACTCAGGAACACCCCCTTCAGCAGGTGATCAATGGTGGAGAGGGTTAACGTATCCCCAGGGAGATCTGCCAAAGGATTGGCTATAAGGGATGTTCGGCGTAGTCCAGGTCGCCCTCACCTACATTTCCCAGCTGAAGACTCATCACCAAACCTTTATTAAAAAAAATAGACTCGTATTTATCTAGTTGGGCAATAAAATCCTGGATGGACACCTCATAGACATCATCAAAGGCCTTATCCACATCGTCCTCTATGGTCTTCTCCCTCAGCTTTTGGAGGATGAGTTTCACTAAGAGGGTGTTCTAATGAAAGATCAACAACTTGAAGAGCTCAGAGTCAAGTTGGCTAAACCCATTTTGAGTTCGTTTTGCCTACTCCACCGCCTTCACATTGGCTTCGACTTGCTCCTTAACCTTATTGTTCAAGTCCTCAATCTACTATCATTGAGTATAAATGTGGGACTTGAGGGAGGTGTTCTCTTTGGAAGTATACTCGAGCGACTTTCAGTAGGAGGAAGCTCGACTGGAGAGCTCTTATTGAATTTGCATGCTTTGCACAAAAAATAAAGCAACTTGACAAACCTATTAAAAAAGAAAGATTACCCAAGTAAAAGGGTACATGAACTTACCAACATGTTGTGGCACATGCCTTCTTTATGGAGACTTCCATGGTGAAACACTTTAACTCTATCATATAAGACGGTATCATGGTAGTTGGGGAGACATAAAAGGCCACCTCAAAGTCCTTGTGGGACGAATCCGTCACCATTACCCGCTCCTTCCCCTTAAAATAGGAGATCTCCCATGAATGACCTTTATTCATTAGGATGGGTGGGGTCTTTGATTGGTGACCTTGCCCTTGTTCGGGTTCCTTAATGATGACTGGTCGACTGGATTAAGGGGGCGTCTTAGAATCACCACAGATCGATATTTTTTAGTTTTCTTCTTCTTGGTATATTTGACCTCTGCCTGTTGATGCTTTAGCTCCCGAGAATCCTTTTCCCCTAGGGATAATAGCTTCCTCTTCATCTTCTCATCTACAGAGGAAACTCTATGGCCTCGCACATTAGTAGTCGATTGTTTCTTCAATTGATCTCTAGCAACTGTCAAGTCATTTGTTGACCTCGATCGACTTCTCATATCTTCAAGAGGGGATAGGATTGGGGAAAAAATTTTGAACATAGAAGTTCTCTTTAGCCCTTAACTCCTCCTAAAGTCAACCTGATACACTGACTTTATAATAAAAGATTGGATCAAGGTCGTCTAGCAATGAATCAAAGTACCCCTCTTCATCTTTCCCTTTCCCTCCCCCTTTTTCTTTTTCTACCTCTCCTTCCTCTTCCACCATCTCTTTGTCTTCACTCTGACTGAAATCAGACTCAGTGGAGATCACGTACAAAATAGCAAGAGTTGTGTTTTACAAATAATAAATTCATCAATCTGAACGATTGGAGTGCCAATCAGGGTTGTTGTAAAGTTGGAGAGGGAATAATAAGTGAGTTCATAATTGAGAAGAACGAGGGATGCTCTCCAATGGGGATGGATTCCTTCTGGGGTCGACCTTTTCTAAACTTTTCTCTAAATCTTTGCCGTCACTTGGTAATCGAATGGCTTGGTGTTCAGAAAGCAATATATAAGAAAAAAATCAAATCAATCAATGATAAGTAAATATAAAATAACGAAATCAAACCACTTATGGGAGACCTACCAGGAGCCCCCTTATAGCAGGAACCCCAAGCCCATCGTAACCTTCGCTATAAATTGCCCCCAAAACCATAATGACATTTTTGTCAGCGTTATTCTGGGATCTAAGAAAGTAAGTAACCGGATTATTGGCCTTATCCTTGGCTTGGAAATGGTATAATTCAGTGCCTCATAATGACCTCGGGTCGTAACCATACCAAATTTACTTAGGTCTAAGGTTGGTCCCACAAATATGATTTATGGCAACTGTTCCCAACAAAATTAGGTAGAAACTACCGTTGGCTTAGGCAGAGAGTATTCCGTAGTAATGGAGCACCTTTACCAGCAATGGGTGAAGAAAAAATCGAACTCCCCCAGAACTATGGCCACTGTTAAGAAATCAACTTCTATAAGAGGAAGGTAAAAAATTTTCTTCCTCTTCAGGGGAAACTCTCAAGCTAACACTATCAAGAATCCCATATTGATCACGAAATTCTTAAAAGTTATTGGCTGATGAGATCTCGTACTTTCTAGAATGCCTAGGCATTATCGAAATGATGAAGAAGATGAAGAAGAATGGAGATGAGAATAATGGAAAATAAAGAGACATCATAAGATTCAAAATACCTCAGCAACTGACAAAAGTTCCAAGGTATAAGCGTATAATAACCCTTATACTTTTCGATTCTCCATCTTCTCATAATGCTTGGCAAAACATGTCACTCGTGCATGCGCCATAATTACCCTGAATGATGGCGCTGGACAAATGACCCAATGCTAGAACCGCGTGCATAAACTACACAAGAAATGATTACCTCGTGAGCCTAAAAAATAAGCACGTGTAAAAATAGCACCAGATTAAATAGATTCCTGGTGGATAAATAAGTCAAAGTGTTCGATCGATCATCCTGGGAGGCTGACCACACATACAGATCAATAAAAGGTAAGGCTGATCGGTGTGTTTGACCGATCACCCCTACCTTGGGGGAAAATTAATGGATAAGATTAACTAGGTAACGTGGTCTGAGCCACACGACCGAACACATGGCAGGTCACACAAGAGGTACGTAAGAAATAATCGACTTAGGAAGATCTATATATAATCAAATCTCGAAGATCATTTCAGATAAAAATAAGTATGAGGAAACCCACGAACATGGGACACTAAGTCTATAAATAGGGGCGATCTAGCCCACATTAGGGATTAATTGCAATTAGCACATAATAGCTTGAACTCTCAGCTAACAACACTAGCACTCCAATTATTGCCATCCCTATTTATAATACAAACCTCTCCCCCATTTACCGTCGTGGACGTAGGTCGACCTCAAGGCTGAACCACGTAACTAGCTTTCTTTATTTTCTTTTTATGCATTTATAATATTTTCAAGGCAATTCTGTAATTTTACTACTTATTGTGGGAAGAATCTCCTACAAATGTGAATAGTAAATAAGTAAATGTGAAAAATGTGAATAGTAAATAATAATTTACTAATCAAGTAAAATTAAAAAAAAAATGTGACGGTCCCTCCTCATGTTTTAAGACTTACTTTAAGCCATGATTTAAGGCTTACTTCAATCCATGTTTCAAGGATTATTTTAAGCATAATTTAAGGCTTTAAGCTATGTTTCAAGGATTACCTTAAGCCATGTTTTAAGCCACACTTTAAACCATATTTTAGGGGTTATTTTAATCCATGTTTCAAGGATTAGTTTATCCATATTTTTTCGGTTACCTCCTATATATGTCTATTGATGTCCTATTTATATGTGTTTATTATGCAAGGAAAAAAGAGGATTGAAGTGAACTCTTTCACATCCATAGTCTTACTATCTTTTCCATACTTCACATCTCTTTATCCACCACTCTCATAAAACACCCGACGTAATTTGAGAGGATTAATTTATCATCATAAAAAACTATAATCCTAGACACAAAATTATAATTTTCTAAAATTCTTTTGGGGGCATTTTGTGGAGCCTTTTGGGGTCAAGCTTTAGGAGAAATTGCGGAACATTTTCAACATATTTATTAATAGGATATTTTTCTACATTTATTCTTACAATTCATGGAATTTCTTTAAGAGGCAAATTAACATCATACTCCTCCCCTTTTATGCATTTAAATATTTATTTATACCTTAAACTAATTTCACTCCTCCTTGTATTATCTTGCATTTAATTTAACTGTATATATTACCTATTAATTATATATTTTCTTTTTATATGTAATATGTCATTTAGTATATATTTATGATATATATATATATAACATATGTAGCATGTTAAGTAATTATTTTATAGGTTGCGTGAATACACATCCTTTAGATATTGACAAACACACTTTAATTCACTAAGGGTGCGTTTGATTGCAAACATGGAAAATGGGTGAAAAATAGTTAATTTGGATGAGAAATTGGAAAATCAGTGGAAAAAGATATGTGTTTTTGGTCTTAATTTTTCTATTTTCCATGGAAATCAATTCTTTGGTGAGTGGATAAGAAATATTTTTCACTAACAATGAGGTTTGAGATGAAGCACTTATTATGTGAATGAATGTTGTGCTTATATAAAGTATTTGCAATAAAGGTACTACAAAGGCAAAACGTGACACCCCAAGTAAAAATTTAAGTGACTCAGTATTATGGGTAGCTATGGAATGCTCAGAGACTAGGTGTCAGTGATTTTCTTGTTTCGATTATTTCCTTGGTGTTGATTCCCATCAACCGTGAAGCATTTTATTATAATACCGAGTCACACTTAACTAATTAATAATTAAGGTTTGAACTTTAAGATATGTGTATCCATTTATTAATTAATTAATGAGATGATTAACTTACAAAATATGTTGTATTTGGGAGTTTGGTTCTTAGGATGTTTTAAAAAGTCCGTTTTGTATTTAAAATAATATAATTTGGTTCGTTGGGTTAGTATATGGGTTGGTCCAAGTTTTAGGCCAATTGGAGATTATTTTGAGCTCATTGCACTAAGGTTATTTTAGGGCCTAAACTTAATTTCGGGATTAGTGTTTATTATAACCTCATCCACTAAACCTAATTCACATAACACATTCGGAGAAGAACTCTAGCATCTAAGGAGAAAGAGGGAGCACTAAAGATTGAATAATTGGGCATTTTGAGATTAATTCTAATAATGAATCCAAGGAATGTCTATATTATTTAAGAATGTAATTAGGTTTGTGTTATAATAATGGTAGTATGTTGGAATTTGTTAATTAAACTAATGTAATCAAAATTGTATTCATAATTTAACCTAATTTCGTAGTTAGATTAATCATATATTTAAATCCCAGTTATGTATAACTAATGTAGTTTTGTTAATGAATTATCAAATTTAACTATGAATCCATGTAATTAGAACTTAAAAACATTAAATATGAATCTTATTAGTTGTATTCTACAAAATCTCTCACTCTATATTAATTATTGAATTGAATTCGCATGTCAATTGGATCAAGCTTATGTAGATTATAAACTTATTGTTAATTTTATAAAAATTTTAATTAGAACTTTCAACGAGTTTATAATTGTACTATGTTTAGATATGAAAGAGAATGGATAATTTGGGGTATTAGAGGATTTAGGATTGAGTAAGGTTGGGCTATGGTCGCTCAGGATAAAAAAGGAATAAGACACCACACTGGGCAAGTCGACTCAATCCATCCCTAAGACTTTGCACAGTGTGGGTGGGTTAGGGGTTGCACGATATTTTGATGCTAGTTTTGTTTGGGGATTTAATTCCACAGTGTGGGCGGGTTAGGGGTTGCACGTAATTAATTAACTTTTAATGCGTGTAATACTCGAGAATGAAAGAGACCTCTTTATTAAACATATCATTGAGTTGATTGCTGAATTAATTGATTTATGTGTAATCATGTCGAGGGTGTGTATGTTCTCATGGGTAACCTACCAGGAGGGGTTTGATGGATCGTAATGTTCTTGGTAACCCAGTGATTGAGATGGGCTTTACTTAGGTCCTATTTACCCCAATCCTACGTGCTGAGGTATCCATCCACTTAGTTAGGACAATGGGACCATATCCTCTTGTATAGCCTTGGGTATGGGCTGTAAGTCTGTAGCCCACCTTTATTTATGCATTTTCTTTCAGTTATTCAGACTTCCTTTTTATGCATTCAGTTGAGTCAGATATTTGTATTAGGAATTTTTTATGTTGGAGACAACTTTATTTATTAAGAATTATATGTTTGTTTATTTGATTTATTTATATTATAGTTAGGGCTGTAAATCGAGCTGGGTGAGCCGGGCTTGGGGTTGCTCAGGCTCGGCCCGAACTCACTTACCCATGCTCAAGCCCGAGCTCGGCCCGAATTACTTTTTCCCACCTAGGCCCGAACTCGGCTCATATATATTACGGGCTTCGGGCCCGATTTTGGGCAGGCCCGATTTCAATTTTCTTTGTTAAAAAAGTTTGAATTATTTTTTTTTCTTGTATTTCCATCATGGACATAGTTACACATTAAAATCTAATTGATATTTCATGAAATAAAATATATAATTATGAAATATATTAAATTAAAATGAGGAAAATAAGAGTGAAAACCTACAAATGCTTATTAAATTTCATACATTTAGTGAAATTTGATCACTAACAAAGGCCTATTGTGACTTGAGCAATTATTAAATCAAATACCCATAATGAGAATAACAATAAAATCACAAAATTGAAAATCACATGTAATCTAATGTATTATGACAAATGATTTTTATTTTTAAAGTCGTAAATGAAATAAAAGAACGAAACCTAATTAAACAATGTTAACATAAATATGTTATATTATATAAATTATTTATTTATTTATTTGTAAATATGAAGTTCGGGCTTCGGGCCCAATTCGGGCTTGGCGAGGTTCGACTCAAGCTCGGCCCGAAATTCATTCGGGCTTGAAATTTTGGCTCAGGCTCGGCTCGGCTCAAACTCAAATAAAGCTCGGCCCGAAAATAGCGGGCCGAACGGGCGGGCTTCCGGCCTCGGGCGCTCAATTTACAGGCCTAATTATAGTGTGGAGGTTATATTCGATTAGGGTTTGGATTGGTATCAAAGATGTGTCGTGTATTATTTCTTTATCCTATTTCAGAATTGTCAGTATCTTTATTGTTTTATTTAATTCGATCATGCTTAAAATTGTATTAATTGTTTAAACCCTAGTATTATTTATGTTTAGATATGATCAATCTATTTATGAATTTTACAAGGTGTCACAAGTACACACTCTTGCACTTAAGGCACATGAACACACAAAAGCGTCACACATATTTCCACACCTATGTGCTGTCAAGGAACACACACAAGGGTATCCTTGATGTCCAAACAAACGTGCGCGCCCTCAAGGAACACAACCTCAAAGAGGCATTCAGTTGTCTACCCGCGATCACACACCGCATCGGCCCCTCGCAACCATTCATTATTTGGGCTTAAGGAAAGAGCCGGTATGTCTCAAAAAACATAACTAGTAAAGTTTCTTAAAAGGCCCATATCTTTGATTTAATAAGTATAAAATAATTTGACATGTAAAGCAGATATAGAATACGTGGGGTGCCTAAAACCATCCCACTCATAACAAATCTCTAAAATCACAAGCCAATAAAGACTTTAAGATATAAAATAAATTGGCGTCTATGTTCTACCTCGTGTGATCGTGTTTTTACCTTTTCTCATCCCAATCACCCTGGACATGGTAAAAAAAGATCAAGAGGAGCAACCATAACTAATGATAAAAGTCGGTGCCTGCACAACATTTTATGCTCACAGTACCATACTGACAACTCCGATGGAACATACTGTAATTACTTGATTTATAATATATATTTTCCATTTTGCTTTATACCTACTCATATGGACTATAAGTACTATGTAGAAACATTAGTTTTTAGAATCCTCGAAGAAGTTATATTCTTTATTTAGGCTCCCTGTGTATTTCACGTTAATTGACGACAAACCTTTAAACACATAGGTGTCCATGAAGGACACCACACAAATTAAATGTTAAAGTGTGTATATACCTGGATTACCCATCTGCATCTGCACTTCATAGTCTTAATTTTCATATTATTTAAAACCTTCACACTCGAGGCCAAAAGTGGTTAAACGATAGGTCGATCACCAATGAATATTCTCACTCTTTTTCATCCATACTTTTGGTATATCGAGGGGTTTCTCTCTTGATCTCAAAGTCTTGGTGGTATAGAATCTTTTAAAGTCATTCAATATCAGGGTATACCAAGTAGGCTTTCAAAATTATTCAGTATTAGGGTATGTAGGAGCAAAACTTTATAATTGCTCATAGCTTAGTTATTTTGGCATATCCCGTTACAAACTGTTGCAATAAATCTAACATTACATCAACATTTGCCTCCAAGATCATTTGAAGACAAGTTAGTGACCGAGCTTCGTGTCCAAGATTCAAGTCGTTGGAATCATCACAAACATTTTATGAAGGTATATGGACTTTTTGTTATGATTTTACTTAGTCAAATTATTCTGGGATGTTTGTGTGAAAGATGGTGAACTCCACCCATTGTAACTAATGGTGAGGTTATAAGTTCTAAACACATCACTTCTTGGACGTATATGAATTCAAATGGGGTAATTTTAACTCTCGCGGTTTAAATTCCATCTCTGGAGCTATCACCCCTGACAAGTTTTGTCGCATCATGACGTACACCACATCTAAGAGTGCGTGGGATAACCTTCAACTCACTTATGAGTGTGCCAACATTGTGAAGCTTTTAAGCTTAAAAATCTCACCACATATTTTGAGACTATTACTATGTAGAGACATAATCATTTGATGAATTTTATGCGTGATTATTTGATACATTAACTCTAGTTTTAACTTGGGTGAGATAATTCCTAAGATGCACATTGTGAAAAAAATTTGAGATCAATTATGCCCCGATTTATCCCTAAGGGTACTGTCCTTAATTCGTTGGGAATTTTAGATGCGCTTAGGTTAAAAGAACTTGCAGGATACCTTCAAACTTATGGGATCAACACGTTCCCCAAAAATTTTAAGCCAAAAGAAAAAGGGATTGCTTTAATAGACCAAGATAAAAAGAAATAAGAGGTCTCTATTAACTTAAAATATGATTTTGACTTAGACGAGCTTTCCCTTTTTGCGAAAAATTTTGAAAAAATTCTCAAGCTAAGAAAAAAAATACTTCCAAAGAAAACTAAAGTTTTGAGAAAGATAAATAGTTTAAGTCGGGAAAGAAAAGTTTTGAAAAAGCGAGGTGAAAGTACCATAAGGAAGATGAAGAGAAATGTTATGAGTGTGAGGGTAAGGGTCACAAAGCTCACGAATGTGATATGAGGTTAAAGAGGCAGAGCAAAGGCAAGGCTACCTTAAATTCCACCCTTAGTGATAGTAAGGTCGAGTCGATGGATTCCTGGGATGAGTCACAACATGGACGTATCTTCACCACTTTCATGGCCAGTCATGTTGATACTTCAAGTACGTCTCAAATCGATGAGGACATTTCCATACATGATGACCTCGACGGTGAGTCTAGTCATTCATAAGAGAGCGAGGGAGATGGAGTTTTGAGTGAGGGTTAAAGTGACCTACAACGTTCTTACGCCGAGTCCTTTAAGACGAAAAATCAAAACAAAAATTTAGTGTTGAGGGTGTTAGACTTAGAGAAGGATTTGAGATAATCGAGAGAGATCGAGTGCTCGATGAGAGTTTCTTAGGGAGAGATAGTCATTTCAGTGGAGAGGGAAAATGGTGACTTGACCAACAAAGTGGATAGTCTTATGAGAGATCATCAATCTTCATTGAAAACTCATGAAAAATTTGAAGCCCTTGAATCCAAACTTGAGAAAGATCCCTAACTTGCCTAGAAGGTCAAGGTTACTATAAAAGGTACATCAAATAAGGTAGGAAATATATTCCTCGGTCCCGTCTTAGGATTTAGGGAGAGGCAAGGAATAGGTTACGATGGTGTATCCACTTTTAATGTTGCATTGAAATTGGTTGCTAAATTTGTGGTGGATCCTTATAGACCTGTACCTAAACAATGAAAAACGTTAAACCTAAACGAGCTGACAAAGATAGACATAAAAAATCTATGTTTTCACCTATTGCAAAAGAAGATGTCACCATAGAGAATTTTGCCATAAATTAGGGAGAACATAATGTACAAATACTCACGTGCACCGCCATAGAAACTTTGCAAGTCTTAGAGAGAGAGTTGAGTTCCTAATCGCGACTTCTAAAAGATTAATGGAAGAACACCCCGCTAATTTTTGGCGTCGACCGTCACCAAAACTAGCCGGGCGTGAGAAAATAAAATACCATTCTTAGCATGAGTCAAATATGAGACATAAATAAATCAATCCGCAAGATAAATAATTGAATCAATCCCAATTGATAATAAAAACTGAAAAATAAAAGATCCATCACATGCTAAAACTTCGAATAGATCCAATCTCCAAAATGATTTAATGAAAACTTAATAATAATCAACTGTGAATAATCCAACTGAAATCCTCTAACAACTTTGGAACCGAATGACGCAATAAAACTCAAATGAAGTCTCATAATAAATACGACTGAAAAGAAAGTCTAACTAATTAAAGCGATAAAAGGAATAACTCCAGCTGCACCTCCAAACGATATTCAATAAATCCTATGCAGCCACTCCAGTGCTAATACCTAAAAAAGTTAGTCAACACACGAGGTTAGAGCCCCGAGCATGAATACACACTACTCCCCTCAGATAGGGTCCGTGAACCCAGAGAGTATCATTATACGCAATAAATAGCACAATAGAATATTTTAATTATAAATATAATTAAACGCGGCCAAGATAATGTACTAACCACCCCCAAAGATTCTGATAAAGACACATGATGATATGCAAATATTACGTATTTTATCCTCTGAACCTACGCATTTTAGCCCCCTTGGGTATCTTATTCCCTGTATTTATGATTATTAACCAGACAACCTCGGATTTCTATGTTAACATGTTTTGCAAGGGTTAATTGAGGTTTTATAGGTATTTGGATGCTAAGTGTGAAGTTCGGACGCGTTCCGCTCGATTTCTGTATGCGATCACACGTTCAAGGACATTTTAGTCAGTTCACAGCTTGGGTTCCTGGACCAATATCTACAAGAAAGTTGTAGCCCTCCTCGCAAGCTTCGCGTGGCCATGAACGGTGCACGATTCCGAGTCCGTATGAAGAAGTTCCGGGAGTTTCAGCAGACGAGAAATGCATTCAAGCCAAAACAGCAATGCAGTGTGCTGATACCTACTTGATCGATCGATCCTTCTCGACAGTGGGCTAATTTTTTCATCATCGATCGATCGACGGTTTGGGTAGATCGATCGATCCCCTATTTTCAGGAGATATTTTGCCTTATATTTTCTTTTTCCTTTTCTTTTCTTTACTTATTCCAACTTACTATAAATACCATTTTTTGTTGTAATAATAAGATATTAAGGTTTAGAATAGATTTTAGGTTAGAATAGCTTAGGGTTTGAGGGTTTTGGAGAGTTCTTCTTCAATTGTTCTTGGTTTGACACCCCATTTGGGTTGAATGTTGCACTATTCATCATCCTCTCCATTAATATAGTTGTTTTCCATTAATTCCTTCTTTCTAGTTAATTTACATGCTTTCTAAATTAGATTCACATGCTTTGATTTACTTGCTTTCTAGTGTAGATTTACCGCGTTTATTTACTCGCTTTATTTATTGCATTTTTAACATGCTTTCTAGGTAATTTAAATTAGGTTGTGTTTGAATTTAACTCACTCGAGTTGACGCGTTGCTTGGCTTTGCTGATGGCGTTTACCGGTCTATTTCGGGTGCGTTGTCCTAGTTATTGTGCCTAGGAGATTTGACGGGGCATATCATGTATGTCCCGTGCTTATGACCTTTCGTGCACAATTTTGGGGCATTTGTTGACGCGAAAATCTTATTAGGCTTTTATGCGAGTTTAGGGGCGTGACAACCCTTGATTCAATTAACTATCAAAACGAGATGCATTCGTAATAACTCGTCGACCCATGTATCCATTTTATACAAGTTAACTCGGGTGAGGGATATTCGACGCACTCTAACGTTTTACCGCTTTGTTAGTCTAGTTTCAATACACTTGCCTAGATTAATATTTCCCTTTTATGTTTGTAATCACATTTTACACTTTTATTTCAGAGCACTAAATCATATAAATTCTAGCATCTCGTCCCTATGGATTTTCGATACCCGACTTACCGCTGTGCTTGCCTCGCAAGTGTAGTCGTAATTTAGATTTTTGTATTATCGCGGTGAAATGAAAACAACGACTGCGCACCTTACACGCGCGCACTTTTCATGCGTATTCAAAATGGCGCCGTTGCTGGGGAGGAGTTTGCTTTAGACTTTATTTGATTTAGTATTTCGTAATATTTTCTTTCTCTTTGTATTATTTGTTAACCTTTTTGCAGGACTTCCACATTTGAGCACTTAGAAACGCTCGAATTTTCCCCGCGCGCACTTACTTTGTGGAATTCGCCACTTGAGCCATTTTTGGGGTAAGCATGTCTTAGTCCAATTCTTTCGGTAATCATTGTTATAATTCTCAAAATTCTCGCAAACCTATGACTTTCGGTGAATACTTAGAATCCCAAAGTATAACAAATTCAAATATGACTTTGGGCGAGTATAACGAAAGTCAAAATTTAGGTTATTGGAATTTTGATGATGATGACAATGATTTTGGGCCTTTACCTACTTATAATAGGAATTTTGAAATGAATTCGAATAGTTTTCAAAATTCCTATAATAATGAGTTTTCGTTTAAGTCCGATAGTAATTTTCAAAGTTCCCATTTTCATGCATCCGCACCTCGACCTATGACATTCGGTGAGGGTTTGCGTATGTATGAGAATGAGAAACTTGAAAATCGTTATCGGGAAGAAAATCATGCATGGAAACATGACTTGGATTTAGTATTTAAGTCCGACGACGATTTTTCTTCTGAGACTTTTGAGGTCGAAGAATGTTTTGAACCAAATGAGGTACTTGTGCCTACTTTGGAACAAACCATTCTAGACTTTGCCCATTGCATAATAGATATTAAAAGTGAGGATGAAAATGATGTAATATCTATTTGCAATGAAATGATTTCTTCTTTGGCCCCCAAAGAAGAACATTTAATTGAAAATGATATTATTTCCTTCGAAACTCAATCTTCATGTGATGATGATTCATCTCATGAGTTTGAATTTCTTTCATCCCCATTTTCATCCTCTATTATCACACCGTCACAAGTACCCGATGATTTGATTTCAAACTTTAATGTTTTAAACCTTTTCGCCGATGAGTACTTGCTCGAGTCGCCCTCCACAATCGCATCCGTGCCTTCGTGTGCGCCGCCTCCCATTCCAATTTCAAAATCCTTAGGAGGATATTTGGTTTTTCTCAGTCCCCACATGTTTTTGTCTCCGTTCAATCCAAACCCCCCATCTTCCCTCCAAAAATTTTAATTGGCGATGGTTTCTTTCTTACGCCTTACACATGCCTTCCGTTGTTCAAACGGAATCCATATTTTTTGAAGGCATGCTTGTATGTGAGCGTACACCGGTTATCCTCCAAAGTCAAATCATTTTTACGGTGGACTCTCAGCTATTTAGACTTCTAGTGTATAGTTACTGTGAAGCCTAAATAGTAGGTTGTATATAGTTAGCTTTGTATTTTTTCTTTCCTTTTTATTTTAGTCTCTTATAATTAGTTAACTTTTTATTATTTGTCTTTGCTATGCTCGGTACTAACTTATTTTGTAGATTCTTTGGACTTGTTCTTATAGGGATCGCACTAATTTTGGGTAATATCGCTCTTTTCCTCTCTTTAACTTGGTTCTTAATTCACATTGAGGACAATGTCAAGTTTTAAGTTAGGGATATTCTATTCATTTCTTTATTTAGTCCATGTTTTTGCTCACATGTTAGTTACTTAGTATGCTTTTCTTAGAAAAATTCAAAAATTTCAAAAAGATTTTCTTTCTTTTTTCTCCTTTTTTTGGGCATTTTGCCTTTGTTTCCGATGATAAATTTCAATAATTGCCCAATCCAATAGACAACCCAATGATGCATGTTCTCGATTTTAGAAGTTATTAGACTTTAGTCTCACTTTTTGATATTATGAATAACTTCATGAATTAAACTTTAATCCCGTGAGCTCATGCACCTTTCTTATTTTATTGATTTGGTTTAAGATTTTTATAACTCAATAATCTTTTGTTGCATTGTATATACTTACACCGTGTAAGGTTTGTACCTTTCATCGTTTGTGAGTGTATACATTATTCTTTTCTCATTGAAAACGTTGAATTCGTTGGTAATCTCACTATTCTTTCATTTGATCGTTCATTAATTGAGTTCATACTTGAAATGTGTTACTTGAGCATGATTTTCATATATTGTTTTGATTTGAGAATTGTGTAAACTTTTGGAAATGATCATAGGCATTCTTTGTTATATCACCCATATTAGCCTTGACCTCACCCTTATATATTTACCCTCATTAACCCCTTTGAGCCTAAATATAGCCCTTCGTTTCATAACCCTTTCCCATAACCAACTATAAATTGGAGTTTTAGCCAATACATATACTTTCCATACCTTTGTTTGGAATGTTACTTGGGATTGAATGTTGTTGTTATGATGTCGGTTGCAATTTAGGCATATGAGAGTTTGAAAAGTAAAGAAAAGAAAAGTGAAAAAAGTGAAGAAAAAGAGAAAGCAAAAGCAAAAGAAAACAAAAGAAAAAAATGAGAAAAAGAAGAAAAGAAAAGAAAGAGAAAGTTGTAAATATTGTGTATATAGTTCAATGACCTTTGATTACTCTCCACGATGATATATCTAATGTCGTTTTGGAACTTGTTTTCCAATTTTGATATTACCCGCATTTCCCCATTATCCCGAGTTTTCATTCCGAACACTTTGAATCCGTACATACAATTCCTTCATTTTATACCCTAGCCTAGCCTACATTACAACCCTAGTAAAGTCCTATGTGATCTTAGGTTGATGTAATTTAAAAGTCATAATAGTTTTGATCATCTGTGAAAATGCATTTCACCTCTTTTAATGAGCGGTATCTTTCATTGAGATTACGATTTTCCAGTTAATATATAGCGTTCTTCATTTGTGACATGTGTGCGGCCTAGTTTCCATTTACATTTACTCTTTAGCCCGCATGTTCCCTGTGTTACCTCCCTGCTACCAGTGAATTTCATTTGATGAGTGTAATACCCGTGAGGATTGAATATATGCTTGCGTTAATTTAATATCCAGATTATATAAGTTTTTTGCCCAATCACACTTTGCATGTGCTTGCTCCCCTCCCACATTTTAAGGTTTTAATTCTACGAGGTGCATTCTATAATGTTAATTATTTGGACTTTAGCTTGAATTCATTAACTTTTCTAATAATGCGTATGAAATCCTTTTTGCTATTGTTGGGCCTGCCGCATGTTGGTTTGGGCATATTTTGAGGAAACCATGCGATGTTTGTGGGTATCATCCCTGAAAACCCTCACGAGATGACACTCGTCCACTAGGGTGACCTAGGGTTTTAACGGCTTATTGCATACTCTAAATGCAATCTAATCGCTCGCGAAAGTGTCCTTATGCTTTTATACCATACTTTTGTACTATCCCTGTTTTTGGTTTCCTTGTAGTTCTTGTTGCATCCTATTTCATTGCTAGGGACTAGCAATGTGTAAGTTAGGGGGTGTGATGATACGCAAATATTGCGTATTTCATCCTCCGAACCTACGCATTTTATCTCCCTCGGGTATCTTATTCCCTATATTTATGCTCATTAGCCAGACAACCTCGGATTTCTACGTTCACATGTTTTGCAGGGGTTAATTGAGCTTTTATAGGTATTTGGATGCTAAGTGCGAAGTTAGGACGCGCTCCGCTCGATTTTTGTACATGATCGCACGTTTAAGGGAATTTTAGTCTTTTCATAGCTTGGGCACTTGGACCAACATCTCATGGAAGTTGTATCCCTCCTCGCAAGCTTCGTGTGACCGTGAATGGTGCGCGATTCTGAGTCCGTATGAAGAAGTTACAGGAGTTTCAGCGAACGGAAAATGCATTCAAGCTAAAACAATAATATAGTGTGCTGATACCTGCTTGATTGATCGATCGACCAAAGGGTTCGATCGATCGATCCTTCTCGACAGTGGGCTAATTTCTTCATCATCGATCGATCGACGGTTTGGCTCGATCGATCGATCCCCTGTTTCCAGGAGATATTTTGCCTTATATTTTCTTTTTCCTTTTCTTTTCTTTACTTATTCCAACTTACTATAAATACCATTTTTTGTTGTAATAATCAGATATTAAGGTTTAGAATAGATTTTAGGTCAGAATAGCTTAGGGTTTGAGGGTTTTGGAGAGTTCTTCTTCAATTGTTCTTGGTTTGACAACCCATTTGAGTGGAATGTTGCACTATTCATCATCCTCTCCATTAATATAGTTGTTTTCCATTAATTCCCGCTTTCTAGTTAATTTACATACTTTCTAAATTAGATTCACATTCTTTGATTTACTTGCTTTCTAGTGTAGATTTACCGCGTTTATTTACTCGCTTTATTTATCGTGTTTTTAACATGCTTTCTAGGTAATTTAAATTAGGTTGTGTTTGAATTGAACTCACTCAAGTTGACGCGTTGCTTGGCTTTAGTGATGGCGTTTACGGGTCTATTTTGGGTGCGTTGTCCTAGTTATTGCGCCTAGGAGATTTGACGGGGCATATCATGTATGTCCCGTGCTTACGATCTTTCCTGCGCAATTTTCGGGGCATTCGTTGACGCCAAAATCTTATTAGGCTTTTATGCGGATTTAGGGGCGTGACAACCCTTGATTCAGTTGACCCTCGAAATGAGACGCATTCGTAATAACTTATCGACCCATGTATCCATTTTATACAAATTAACTCGGATGAGGGATATTCGACGCTACCTATAGTTTTACCGCTTTGTTAGTCTAGTTTCAATACACTTGCCTAGATTAATATTTACCTTTTATGCATCTTTTCCTTTTCAGTTTGTAATAACCTTTTACACTTTTATTTCAGAGCACTAAATCATATAAATTCTAGCATCTCGTCCCTGTGGATTTTCGATACCCGACTTACCGCTGTGCTTGCCTCGCAAGTGTAGTCATAATTTAGGTTTTTGTATTATCTCGATGAAATGAAAACAACGACTGCGTACCTTACACGCGCGCACTTTTCACATGTAATCAACACACCAATATCATTTTGATTATCCCACAACCCCAAAACGTTAATTTAATTAAATTAACCCAAATTATCATTTTCTCAATTTATTTCATTTAAGAATAGCGGTTCTCCCGCATCGGGTGATTTTTCCACCAAAATATACATCCCCTCGCCAAAACGCCAGCTGGTCCGTTTAAACTGTCGACCCCTGCTACATGATGAGATTCCACACACGACACGATATAAAACGTCGGCTAACCAGTTTAAACTGTCAGCCCTCACTGATTATGTCGCCAATATATTTTAATACCCGTTTTATTATCTTAGGTATTAAATTCTCAATTTCTCAATTTCATAATTAACAGCTTACCCCACCCTTTTAATTGATGTGAGATCCTCAAAATATTACTTAGTCCCATACCTAAGTGTCCCCAAGTCATCAATACGTCTTACCCTATGTATAGGATGAATTTCTAACATAAATCTCGACCTAGTATCATGCCTAGGATAGCATAAAGACGATAAAGTATAAAAAATCAGCCCACCCCTGACATATTAAAGTCGTAATAATCTACCCTCACTAGTCCCATACCTAGAAGGCGTAAATCATCAAAAGGCCTACCCACTAGTCCCATACCTAGAAGGCATCCTAAAATATAGGGAGAGCATAAATACCCAACAACCTGTCGTCGCAATGGCAATTTAATAATACCAACAAATCACATAAACAAGCATAATTAACCAACGTATAAAACTATGCATTATAGTCCAATTCAATCAAATCTTAATTTAATTATCACGTCATAAACACGCAATAAATTTCATTTAATTGTTTTAAATTAAATACACCGAGATTTCATCATTAATACATCATATTGCCAACTTCATTATCTTTACAAAATTACACGAGTTATACACCCCCAAATTCATTTAAATCAAAACTAAAGTTTTTCTACATGCAGCCTAGGCCAATAAGATAAAAAATCTACTCATGAATCCTACGTACCCACGGATTATGAATATTATTCATATTAAAAGATTTCATAAAAATAACCCCAATTTTTAGTGTCCACTCTCTCTAATTAGATTGCTAATTGATTTTAAGAAACACATGAAATTAAGGTTTAGAAAACACTTAAAACGCATAATACTAAAGGAAAGGAATAGAGTATTCATGCCCGAGTGAAGATCGATTTGAAAATTTGATTAGAAATCTGGGTTCCTCTCGAAAAATTAACAAAAAGTTGTTCTTAGACAAACTTGATTAAACCTCAATTAATCCATCAAAACTTATGACAAAAACTTTATTATGTTGGAGGTTGATGATTATGGAGGAGCGGAAAAACTTTTGGAAGATCTCTGTGGTGAAAAACTTGGGAAAAAATGATTATGAGAAGTCCCCCCACGAATTAGAATGGTTTAATACCAATTAAGAATCCTAAACAACTCAAACTCTACAAAATCTGGGCATAGTCGATCGATCGATCAGGTACACCGCCTCTACTAAAGCCCCTAGTTTAATTCTATATAACTAAAAAAATATTTCCCATTAGTACCGACCTAAATCCGTGACAAACGCTTTGTTTTAAATCCCATTATGACTTCTATTTTAATTTCGATTGAATTTTTATTCTTCTAATATTAAGACCAACATATTGAACTAATAAAAAATATTAAATCCAAAAATTTATTTTTTCTCCAATATTCCAATTAATAAATTTAATTAATTAATAAAAATACGGGGTGTTATGTACTTCCCCACTAGCAAAGGAATTTCATCCTCGAAATTCAGAAAATCGTAAGTGCGCAAAATAAAATAAGGCTCACGTATGCCTACCCGTAGAGTACCACAATTAGGTGCCCATACACCTAACCTACCCAAACGTAATCCTTTACAAAATACAATTTATATAAATCCTACATATATAAGTATTTAAGAAAATATTACGTACCGCGATACTCTACTAGCCACGCAATCTATCCTGATCTGCCTGAGGCTGAGGTACATAACACCTCCCATAATCGGTATTGGTTGGTGCTGTGGCTACTCCCTATCCACCTGACGCTGCTAGTGCTGTTGGTGCTCCCTGAACACCTACCGCCGCGAGAACTGGAGGCCTCAGTCCTTGCTGTCCCTGTACCCCTTGACCTTGTTGCCCTTGTGTGACTTGGCCTTTTGGGCCTGTGCCGCTTCGCCATGTTGGCCCTCCCTCTTGTTACACTGAGTCACTCGATGTCCTATTTTTCCACAGACAAAACATGCACCCTTAATATCTCCTTAATTCATCCCCAAGTTTTTCTCACCCTGTTGTCCTTGATTTGTTCTTTGTTTCTTCTAGGCTTGGTTATTACCACCCTTATTATACCACCCTATCCATTTGACTCTTGTCTCTTTCCCAACTTCTTTTGATAATTGGCCTTCTCTTGCTATAGTAACATTGTGACATCCACCACCTGAGCGTAAGTAGTGTGCGCTGGGTTTCCCAACACCATCTGCCTAATCGATCGAGATAATCCCTTAATGAAACACTCAATTTTCTTTACCTCACTCCTAACCTCCTCTGGTACAAACATAGATAAATTTATGAACTCATGTTCGTACTCAACAATCGACTTCGAACCTTGCTCCAAGTCCATATATTATCGCTTCTTCTCGTTCCTAAGTGCATACAGAAAATACTTAGTGTTAAACTTTATCAGAAAATCTGCATAACCCAACTGATCTCTATCTTTCGACGTGGTGGCACTCTCCCACCATTGTAGAGCATCCCTCGTCAACTTAAATGTTGCTAACGTATGCTTCTGCACATCTTTGCAGTCCACCATCCTCAAATGTATCTTCATGTCCCTCCTCCATTAGTGAGCAACCATTGGGTCAGATTCCTCTACGAAGGTGGGAGGGTTGCCCTTAAGAAAGCTCGTTCTCACCTTATACAAAGCCAAAACAGGTGTACCCTGCTGCTGTGCCTCTAAAGTCACCCATCTCTGTCTCCCCATATCTATACCGGCCATCGTGGCTTCACGAATGATAATCGCTAACTCCTCGACCTCCAAAACAATCTGCCGCTATCTCTCCTGAGTCACGGGACAAGAAACAGACTCCTCTCTCTTACTCCCAACCGTCCTTGTGTTTGCTATCTGAAAAGATATGAACAAAACAACATCAGACTCGGAATGACTAAGAGTACAAATCATCAGCGCGGCAACTAAGGCGGACTCATAAGCTACGAGACCTAGGACCATGCTCTGATACCATCCGTCACAACCAGCTAAATTCTGGCGTCGGCCGCTACCAAAACTAAGTCGGGCGTGAGTAAATAAAATACCATTCTTAGCATGAGACAAGTATGAGACATAAATAAATCAATCCACAAGATAAATAAATGAATCAATCCCAATTGATAATAATAACTGAACGATAAAATATCTCTCACAAGCTAAAACTTCGAATAAATCCAATCTCCAAAATGATTTAATGAAAACTGAGTGATAATCAATTGTGAATAATCCAACTAAAATCCTCTAACAACTTTGGAACCGAATCACTCAAAAAAACCCAAATAAAGTTTCATAATAAATACGACTGAAAAGAAAGTCTAACTAATTGAAGCGATAAAAATAATAAACTCCAGCTGCACCTTCAAACGATATCCAATAAATCCTATGCAGCTACTCCAGCACTAATACCTGAAAAAGTTAGTCAATGCACAAGGTTAGAGCCCCGAGCATGAATACACACTACTCCCCTCAAATAGGGTCCGTGAACCCAGCCAGTAGCATTATACGCAATAAATATCATAATAGAATATTTTACTTACGAATGTAATTAAACGCGGGCAAGATAAGTTACTAACCACCCCCAAAGATTCTGATAAATACACACAAATAACATTTTAATTATCCCACAACCCCAAAACATTAATTTAATTAAATTAACCCAAATTATCATTTTCTCAATTTATTTTCTAAGAATATCGGTCCTCGCGCCTCGGGTGATTTCTCCACCAAAATACACATCCCCTCGCCAAAACGCCAGCTGGTCCGTTTAAACTATCGACCCCTGCTACATGACGAGGTTACACACACGACACGACACGACATACACTGTCGGCCCTCGCCTCGCTGATTATGTCGTCAATATATTTTAATACCCGTTTTATTATCTTAGGTATTAAATTCTCAATTTCATAATTAATAACTTACCTCGCCCTTTTAATCGATGTGAGATCCTCAAAATATCCCTTAGTACTATAGCTAAGGATCCCCAAGTCACCAATACGTCCTACCCTATGTATAGGATGAATTTCTAACATAAATCTCAACTTAGTCTCATGCCTAGGCTAGCGTAATGACGATAAAGTATCAAAAATCAGCCCACCCCTAACATAATAAAGTCGTAATAATCTACCCTCACTAGTCCCATACCTAGAAGGCGTAAATCATCAAAATGCCTACCCACTAGTTCCATACCTAGAAGGCATCCTAAAATATAGGGAGAGCATAAATACCCAACAACCCGTCATCACAATGGCAATTTAATAATACCAACAAGTCACATAAACAAGCATAATTAATCAACGTATAAAATTACGCATAATAGTCCAATTCAATTAAATCTTAATCTAATTATCACAACGTCATAAAGAGGCAATTAATACCATTTAATTATTTAAATTAAATATACCGATATTTCATCATTCATACATCATATTGCCAACTTCATTATCTCTACAAAATTACATGAGTTATATGCCCCCAAATTCATTTAAATCAAAACTAAGATTTTTTTACATGCAAACTACACCAATAAAACTCCAAATCCACTCATGAATCCTACGTACCCACGGGTTATGAATATTATTCATATTAAAAATATTCATAAAAATAGCCCCAAGTTTTAGTGTCCACTTTCTCTAATTATATTGCTAATTGATTTTAATAAACACGTGAAATTAAGGTTTAGGCAACACATAAAACACATAATACTAAAGAAAAGGAATAGAGTATTCATGCCTGAGTGAAGATCGATTTGAAAATCTGATTAGAAATCTGGATTCCTCTAAAAAAATTAGCAAAAAGTTATTCTTGGACAAACTTGATTAAACTCCAATTAAGCCTTCAAAACTTGTGATAAAAACTTTATTATGTTGGATATTGATGATTATGGAGGAGAGGAAAAACTTTTGGAAGAGCTCTCTGGTAAAAAACTTGGGAAAAAGTGATTATGAGAAGTTCCCCCACGAATTAGAATTGTTAAATACCAATTAAGAATCCTAAACCAACTCAAACTCTACAAATAAAATCACTGAACCGTCTCAAATCTGGGCATAGTCAATCGATTGATCAGGTACACTGCCTAGGGGTGTGTAAAAAAACTGACAACCCGAAGAACCAAACCAAACCGACCTTCGTGGGTTGGGTTGGTTCGGTTTTTTTTCTCCATGGGGTGGTTTTGGTTCCAAAAAATTGAGAACCGAAGTGTTCGGTTCGATTCTCGATTTATACCTGAACCAAACTGAACCGAACCGAGAATTAAACCCATGGAGCCGAATCGAAAAACTGAACCAAAGAACCGACCCTAAGAACCAACTCGAGAACCGACCCATGAACCTGAACCATTAACTAGAACCATTAACCAGAACTATTAAGCAACCCGAGAACCAGAACCACGAACCAAAACCGCAAACCAGAACCACGACCTACACCGCGAAACAGAACCGCAAACCAAAACCATGAACCTACCGGAACCAAACCGAGAACCGATGGTTCGGTTCCGAACCGAACCGACCAATTTTGATTATGGTTCTGGTTCCAAAACCACGGAACCGATCAATTTCGGTTCTGGTTCTGGTTCTGTAGTGGAACTGAACCATGTGCACCCTTAACACTTCCTCTGCCAGAGCCCCTAGTTTAATTCTATTTAACTAAAAAAATATTTCCCATTAGTAACGGCCTAAATCCGTGACAAACGTTTTTAAAAATTTTAAAAATCCCATTATGACTCCGATTTTAATTTCGATTGAAGTTTTATTCTTCTAATATTAAGAGCAACATATTTACCTAATAAAAATTATTAAATCCAAAAATTTATTTTTTCTCGAATATTCTAATTAATTAATTAAATTAATTAATAAAAACACGGGGTGTTACATTTCAAAGGATTTCTGTGCCTTTTGAGAATGCTTCCAATGCTACGACTAGAGCCAACAACGATAAGGGTAAATAAAAGGTTACATCCGCTTGGGTACCTAAGCATGATGACAAAGCCCATATTATTCATGCTGTTTTTAAGGTCTAGCATTTTAGGATGTGGTTATCTTGAGATACTCAGAATTCCTAAGCTATGTAATGTGTTGTACGTCGAAGGGTTGAAAGCAAACTTAATTAACATAAGCTAACTATGAGATGCAAATTTTATGATAAAGTTTGACCAATCCGAATGCAACGTATATGATCAATTCGGTGCACTATTACTACAAGGAGTGAGGACCAAAGATAATTGCTATGGTATCATTCCAAATTCCTCATTTGTGTGCAACAATGCCACAATCTCATTTATGGACCTTTGGCATCAATGACTTGGTCATGTGAATTTTAGAGATCTTGAGAGATTAGTGAAGAAATACGTAGTTCATGGCTTACCATCACTTAGTAAACCAACTTCCTCTATTTGTGGTCCTTGCCAATAAGGAAAACAAATTCGAAGTCCCAATCGAAAGTTGAATACCATTTCCACCTCTCAAATGTTGGATTTGATACACATGGATCTTATGGGTTCGAGAGCATAGGTGGTAAGAGACACATACTCGTGATGGTTGATAACTTTTTAAGATACTCTAGCGTATTTTTTTAGAGAAAATTCTGATGCAATTGAGTTCCCAACAACCAAGTATTGTGTCCTACAAAACCAACACGGTGTCACTATTGATCAGATGCATAGTGACAAGGGCATAAAATTTAAATAATTTAGTGTGAATAGTTATTATGATGGATTGGGCATCAAATATGGGTTTTCGACTGTTCGTACTCCTCAACGTGCCAGACTTTTTTGGGCAGAGACGATTAATACCGCATGCCATACAATGAATCGGGTATATCTTTGTTCACACACGTTACACACGCCATATGAGTTGTGGATAGATAAGAAACCCACCCTATCATATTTTTATGTCTTTGGGAGTACTTGCAACATCTTTAGAGATAGAGAGCACTTAAGAAAGTTTGACTCCTGAAGCAACGAGAGAATATTTTTAGGTTATTCATCGTCGAGTAGCGCTTATAGGGTGTTTAAATTTCAAGCTATAAAGTTACGGAGTTAATAACTATCATGATTAGAGACGAAGATATGCTGACGTCTATTGACCTTAACCCCGAGTGTGGGAACGATACACCTCCAGTGATGATCCCATCGTTCCTCGTGCTACCTCGGTGGACCCTGTGCTTAATTTCAAGGATCCTACCTCTTGGGTTCGAAAGAATCATGATCTTTTCGCTATATTTGATGATCCCACACTAGGTGTCAAGACTCACGCTCAACTTAAGAATGTGGTTAGCTATTTTTGCTACATCTCCTTAGCAGATCCCAAAAATGTGAAAGAAGCATTCAAGGATGAGCATTAGATATTCACTATGCAAGATGAGTTGCTTCAGTTTTACAAGAACGATGTATATGAGTTACTCCCCCGACCTAGCGAGACTATTATGATTGGTATCAAATGGATTTATAAGAATAATATGGATGATAATGGTACCATAGTTCGCAATAAGGCTAGATTGGTCAATTAAGTGCACACACAAATTGTGGGTGTAGACTTTGACGAGACATTCGATTCTGTCACTAGGCTTGAGTTCATCCGCTTACTACTCGCCATAACATGTCATCTATGCTTCAAGTTATATCAAATGGATATCAAAAGTTCCTTCCTTAACGGCATTCTACAGGAGGAAGTGTACGTGGAACAACCAAAGGCATTCGAAGACCCAAAGCCGAAACACATCTATTATCTTAAACAGGCCTTGTATGGTTTGAATCAAGTACCCCATGCTTGGTACGAGAGTCTCACTTCTTATATCTTAGCTCTCGTCTTCAAGAGAGGGGAAGTGGATAAGACGTTTGTTGCCCAGAAAAATGACTTCTTTTAAAATAAACAGATTAGTTGATTATATTATGAAAATTAACTAATTAAAAATTAATCAATAAATTATTTTTAAAAAATATTCGAAAAAACTAGAAATGGTAGAAAGACAAAATATTATGCACAGTTTAAGCAATAAATAAGTGATAAAGAAATGGACAAGACTTATATTGGTTTGGGAAAAAACAGTGAGCCTACATCCATCCTTCAAGTTAACCTAGTCTCTTTGAGTTCCACTACCTTGATCCGTTGAGGGTGAGATTAAATCACTGCGTACAAATCATGTAGCTAATCCGAGCTACAAATTATAACTGAAATCTTTATAATCGAGATTCAATAATATTCAGATGTGTATAGTAATTTTTTGCGGGTTGACAATTAAAAGAAATACACTTTGAGTGAGTGTGTCGCTCTTAGAAAAATTCTACGTATTTGCTATTTCTGGTAGCTGCTGAGAATAATTTCTTGAATTGCTTTTTGCTCTTAGGAAAATCTCAGAATTATTGTGTTGTCTAATTTCTCTTGGTCTGGTATTTGTAAGCATCAAAATAAATCATATCATTTGGAGAAGAAAAATGAGATAGTGGTGCTCTATTCCAGAAATCATGCTTTAATGAGAAGTCTCGCACTTGATGACCTTAAAAACATCATTCCATAAAATTTGCAAAAGGGATTAGTGTAGATACAAAATAATACTATGCGCATGTTTTTTTCTCCGAAAAGATATGTCAACAACCATTTGATATTACACTGCTCAAGAGGTATATTTAAAACAATGTAATGGCAATCCCCTTTATCAAAATGAAAGAGCATATTTCGGCTAAAGTTAAAAACAAACATAGTGGAAATTAGTGGCTTTGGTTTTCTAAAGAATTCATATTTTATATAACGGGACAAAAGCTTTTTGTAACATCTATAAAAATTTCAACTTGAAGTTTTGGATTGATACTACATATGGTCAGTCAGAGAATATAATATATATATATATATAGACCCAGGCTCAGGTGCGGACTTCCCGTGCGGACTTTTCGTGCGGACTTTGTCCTTATCCCGAAAGTGGTCCCCCCGTGGTCCCAAAGACTTTTGTTATTTACTCTAGATGGTCCCCCTCTTGTTTTATACTAAAACTTTAGTTTAAGACTATATATTTAAAATATTTATAATTTAGACCCAAAATTGGTATCAAGACTTCATAGATTTTAGAACCTCACTAAATTCCGACCAAAACCCTAATTCTGGTATCAGAGCCATAAGACGTTCCTTTTAGACATACGATTAAAAGACTTTAATGCCCTTGGGATTTATCCCTCGCATTTACCAACATATTTTTGGATCCAACCCAGACTACCAACCTATACCCATAACTAATTTAGATTCAGAAGGTTGTTTAATTACACACAAAGACGGTTGTTCACATATTGAACATATCCCAGCCAAACACGCAGACAGTAGACAAGTTACTGCTAGTGCTATTAATAGCATAATATACCAAAATAAGTGTATACTGCTTATATTAAAACAATTAATAAAAGACACTCAAACTTTAGAAACAGAGATAAAAAATATCTCTAAAAGATTATTAGACATAGATAATCAAATCCCAATAGATTTAGTACACGTGTTACAAGAAATAAATATTAAGACTAATCATATAGAAGTCCTTAACAAAGACATTTTAGAAATTAAGACTTTAATTAAAAATCAAGACAGTGAGTTAATTAAACTTACTAAAGAACAAGCTAAGATTATCCCTAGACTTGATAATTATCTTCCTAATGGAGATAGTTAGATCAGACTGGAATGAGGTATCAAAAGACCTCTCCATTCAGACCTTAACAGAATTTTATCAAAGAATTTTAGAAAAGATAAATGATGATAGATTTTATTACAAGATAAATGAAAATGAGATTGCCAACGCAGCTAAGGCAACTAGACTTATATTAGAAAGATTAAATTTAATTTCTACATCTATAGCAGCTACCCAAGACTATAATAGTAGCTTTGTTAAAGACTTGCATTTAGACTTAAAGGCTAAGACAGAAGGATTAACTACCTTCTACACAGACTTTGTTAAATTCCAACAGAATTTAGCAAATTACCTTAATAATATGGAAAGACATAATCTATCTAAAATGGATAGTATTATTAATGAACTTAGAATAGACATGGCCCAAGTAGAAGAAAAATACAGTGAAATTATAAACGGAATTAAAGCCGTATATAATAAACCTTCCCAAGCAGAAATAGACTCTCCTTTTATTCTAACTAGGTTAGATAAAATTGAAAAGACTGTAGAAGCCATAGAAGTTAGAACTATGCAACAACTAGAAAAAGATAATGAAGTAAAAGACTATATCACTAACGTTGGTAAAACCATCGTTAATTCTCTAGCTAGACATAGTGAAGAAACTTCTGAAATGACTAGAAAAGAGAATAAGAATTTTAAAGAAGAAATCCTTAATCAGATAAAAAGATAAAAAGATTATTCAGACTTCTTAGAGAAAATTGAAAAAAGACTTGAACAGATACTGGTAACCACCTGTAAGTTTAAAGAATCCCTTCCCATAGAAACTAGAGAAAGGAATACCATAGGTAGACGAGTCATAAATGACGGATTAGATAAGACTAGCATGATAGCCAGCTCTATCCCAAATATTGGACAGAGTAATCATATGCTCCAAAGACTTAAAGATTCATCCTCCAATGTTAGGACATGGTGGAAAGAGAGAAATGTGACACCCCGACTAATTAAATACCGGGTAGCTACTCCTTTATTAAATTAATTCAAAATGCCAAGTTGGTCCAGTTAATAGCATCACTGTCGAAAACATTTTAATGATTACTAACCACCTAGTATTTAAAAAAGTAAGTTGCCAAATTTTAATTTAAGTCTGATTAACATGCAACAAGTGTAATGAAGATTAATAACACCATTCACCATAACGAAGTAAATAGAATAACCATCACATAATGTAAATAAAGTCTGGAGGAAAACTCCTCACTACAAATCCCACAACTGAAATAAATAAAGGAATACTGAATCAATACATGACAAAGTATGAAACTGAAATGGAAAGATGTCTCTAAAAGAAATGGGCAACATGCCCTACAACTGATAAATACTGAATCAGGAATCCAAATGATAGAAGCGTCTAAAGCAAATCCCTGTAGCTTCCACAAACAGCTACAGCTCGTCACCTGAATGAGTATCCTATGCATGGTGTCCTTGTGGCTGGGCACCTAAAATGGTTTTACAAGAAAAATAGATTTGAAAGCAAACGGGTCAGAGCCCGAATGTGGAGATATTTTAAAAACCTGCAAGTGCTTTAACAACATTTAAAACATTAAATGCAAAGTACATGTTAGGACGTGCACTCACATGATATTCTCACCTCTCGTCTAACTGTGCACTCCTAACGTAAGTACCCATCTACAACGACACAAACCACTAGCTAAGTGACTTTATATCTAGCTAGACTGTCATAGGTCCTACCCTTATTACTCGGTTCTATTAACATTTTAACGCTCGTAATTAAATAGGGGTTTAACGTAAACTCAGATGCTCATTATGCAATATATTTCACTATCAGCTAACCCGTTATGTTTCTCGAGACAATACCGTAATTATTTCCACAACATTAACATGAAGGTTCCCATTAATTAAGTGTATATTATTCACATCATAAATATACAATACAAGCACCCCGAGAACTAAGCTGCGGTGCACACATACTCTGCTATCCATCCCGGTACATCACGTACATAAGGATTACATATTCCGAATCTCTCAGGAATAGTTCACAATAACAATCATCACAAATAATGGAGGCGAACACAGTCACATCACATGGGTCATGCACATACCTACGCTCCCACGATCAGCGGACTTATTAATATCCCAATAAGTCTTTCTATGACCTATGTTCATCAAGGTAACCAGTCTAAATCCGGGAAACACAAGGATTAGAGGGCCCTAAGCGAACGCAAACCTCCCGTGATAGCAAGTATGGTAGGTATGTCATACACACAAATCATATAGCAATACTAAGTATACACACGTCTTAGTAATCCCGTAGTTAAATAGTAGTACTATTCTCATTCTAGTACCAATATATAGTTTACACACTTTATACGATTTCGGTTTATAATCATACGCGCCATAATTTATTCTCACGTCGTAGTAAACACTCACGTCTCAACCCAAACGGTCCATTGATTAAATCACTCGTATATAATTTACTACTCATAATAACCCAAAAGTTCCAAATCTATCAATACATCATCAAAGGAATGTTGTCTCTACCCTCGAACAAGTTTACGGGACTCCCAAAATCAAAATAGGCCAAAAGGCCTAAACTGCCAGCTCGTTAGAAGTCTCGTTCGAACGAGGCTGTTCGAACGAGATTCTAGTTCGTTCGAACGAACTGTACCTTCTAACGACATCTCGTTCGAACGAATGTATCGAACTAAATACAGTTCGTTCGAATGAAGGTATCGAACGAAGTCTCCCCTCATTAGAAGCGACTGGTCAACTCGTTAGAAGCTCGTTCGAACGAGCTCTTTCGAATGACCTGGGAAGGTCTTCTAACGAGGGACCAGTTTCGGCCCAGAATTTCTTAGTTACGATTTTTCATCAATTCTTACTCCTCAAATCTCCTCTAAAATTCGTTCCAACAATGTTTTAAGTTCTCTAATCATCCTAAAACATGCTAAGGTCATATACTAACATCTTTTAAGGAATTAATACATCCTAAACAACATTAAATCACAAGTTTCTACATTTTTCCTCAATTTCTCAAGAACATGAACCCTAAACTTTTAAGTTCCCAATTAGTCCATTCTAAATCCGTTTTTCTTACATCCAACATATATTAATATCAGAATAATCATCTCTATATGATTCTACATGCAATTTGTCCTCAATATTCAAGTTCTATGTCTAAACAACATGGGTTTTCATTTATCTTCCAAGAACAATTGTAAATCTTCAAATTATCTAACATGGAGGAAACATTCTCTGAATTAAAAGAGATTAAATCACTTGCCTCGATTGTCTCTGAATTTGGTGTTGATTTTGTAAAGGTTTTCTGCAGGATTCCTTCTCCTTCTCTCCCTCTCTAAGCTTTCTTCTCCAAAGGTGGCTATGGTGGCTAGGGTTTTCTTTGGGAAAGTTGGAAACCTAAATGATAACCTCCGTAGCTTATTGGGTCATTAAGGGTTGGTTAGTGGGTTTAGTGGGTCTATTCCCAATCAGATAAAGACTCCTAATTTTCGTCATTTTTAATTCCTAAAAGTACGAAATTACCAAAATACCCTTTATATTGCCGGTATGGCCTAAAAATACCCCGGAACCCAAACTACACCCCCGGCTAGTGTTTTCTGACTATCTCGACCCTTCCGGATGCGTTGGCGCACTCCAAATGACCATACGGTTTATATAATTTAAATTCACTTTATAAATAAAATAATACACCATGACGCGGCGGTCACACGCCGTCTCAACAAAATTCCCAAAATGCAGTATATCAATCTTACGACAAATTTTTCATAATTCAATATTCATATAAAAACATGTATGCACATAATCAAATACCAACTCGCATCTCGTTAGTATTTTTAACCCGGATTAATTTCCAATTAATACGCATTTAATTAATTAATCCCAAAAATAAATATAGCCAAAAGTACGGGGTATTACAAGAAATTTCACCAATCCTCTTCAATGGAAAGAATGGGGTGAAGTTGACTGGAAGATTGTTGAAAACTCCATTCATAATGGACAACTTGCAGCCATTAGATACATAGACTTATTTAAAGAAGGTGCCACTCCTAAGACTCCCAATTATAACATGACCTACCATTGTAGAAATCATGTGTTAGACAAATCCTATACTGAGCTCCAAGTATTTGACTCATAATGGCTTAGATCTAGAGGAACTGATAGGAAGTTCCAATTCCTAACCTTTGGACTCTTCCAAGCAAGAATCCAAGGATTACATAGTCCCTAGAGTAATATCAACATATTATATTGTTTAGTAGACAAAAGATGGAAAGACTTTGAGAAAAGTCTTATTGGGATAGCCCAATTAAAAATGTCAGACAACATAGGATACTTTAATGTCATTCCGGCATTTACAGTAACCGTAGACACAGCCAAACATTTTAAGTTAATCTTATATGCTAGTGGCTATGAAGACTATATTATCCCAGACGCTAATATAAACATAGAATTTCAAATCTATGTGAAGTTCTCCCAATTTCCTTATGAAGGAATGCAATCGGGAATTCCTAGCGGTAGACTTAATGAAGAAATCTTAGTTAGAACCAATGTATCAGACTATAATCATACTTACAGTATTAGGAATACTGGACCTATGAAAGAGAAAGCTAAGACTCTCTGGCAATTTCCAGAATTTCAAGAAACTAAGACTATACAAAATAAACCCTTGTTTATTAATCAAGACGACGTCACTGGAAATGTTACCATCCAGTTTGGTCCCCCTAAGATTGTCAATAAGAATATCCAGACAGAAGAAATTAGATTTAGGAATATGGGAGAAGCCATAATCAATGATCCTTGAGAAGGAGAATGTAGTAGTAAGACTAGTGCTAGTTTACTTAGACAAGCTTCGATAATTAGACATAGAAGATCATTTGAACAAAAAGACTTAGTTAAAGAAAAAGATAGGATCCAAAACTTTGGACATGAGCCCTCAGAATTGGATATGAAGACATTTAAAGATAACCTTAAGAAAAGTCATTCTGTTAGGTTTCAAGAAAGGGAAAGATTTAATATGACCAAGACCGCATATTAAAACTAAAAGAATCTAAGAATACTAAAGAACTTCTTAGAAACTTAAGACTAATAGAAGAAGGAGAACAAAGACTAATGCCAGCTACACAAGTAGAGCCTAGCAAACAAGAGATAGGAAGTAGTAGTAGGCTAGAAGATGCTCCTAGACTTTTTAGTAAACCAATAGGAATAAATATTCCTATATACTCTAGCACCATAGTTAAGACTAAACCTGATTATATAAAAGACTTCCCAACTAGTGACAAGAGTTTCACTCCTGTTAAGACTATGGCAAGCCAAGCCATAAATCCTGTAGGTATATACCTCAACCTAGACAATGTGCAAGATAGGAAGAAAGCCTTAGAAGAATGGCGTAATCAGATGAACATGTGTTTTGCATCTAATGAACAATGGGATGCAAGTTCATGTAAGCAGTACGCTGAGTAATCCATTAGAGGTATTGCAAAAGACTACTTAGATAGTTTAAGAAAGGCTACAGATGAAGACTCCTTAGCTAAGATTGAGAAGATGAAGGAAAACCTAGAAGAAAGATCAATTGAAGAATACATTCAATTGTTCACTTCAGAATTCATTGGAGCTGGACATCTAGCTCAGATCAATGAACAAGACCTAGCAAAAACTAAGTTAGCCCTCCTTAGCATTTGCAAGTTAGATAAGATAACTGAATATAGCAATAATTATGAACAACTATATTACCAAATTAAAGAATTTGGAGAGACCTTAAAAGATGAATACTTTAGAAAGATACCAGCCATAGGACAAATCCTAATTAATGAATATAGGAATTGGCCAGGAGTATCTAGAGTTAAGAATAACTCCCTTGGCGAAAGAATCAATTTTGCAAAAGACTATATCATATCTAAGAGACGTGATATAACCCAAGGAAAGTTGATAGAAGAGACTTTCAAGCAGATCCCTCCAATCAAAGACGAAAGAGAAATCGCTCCAATCCAATGGGGATGTGGAAGTGAATCTAAGAAATTCAAAAAGAAAGTAGAATGGAAACATAGTAAGTTTAAGACTAGATGTTTAGGATTTCCAAAGAAGTATAAAATTAGACAATCTACTACCTTTAGGGAAAAGAATCCTAAGACTAAGAAAAATAGATTTAACCAAAGAAGATACTTTAAGAAGAATACTAGTAAGTATAAGAAGGTTCCTAATTATAGGAAAGAAAAAGACGTAGCTCAATCTAAGACTGCCACCAAAGAATGTTGGACTTGCGGCAAAGAAGAACACTTTGCTAAAGACTGCCCTAATAAGAAAGATAAAGAAAGTATTAAAATCATTAATACAATATTAGACTATGCAGATCAAGAAGAATTAGATATCCTATATGCTATAGAAATATCATATATAGAAGATGATGATAGCACTAGTATCTATAGTGTTTACACAGACAGTGATTCAGAAGACTATAGTGATAATGATGAGTATGAAGACTCTCAGGATACCCTAGACTTATACATGATGCAGACTAATCAAGAAGATCCAGATGATGAATATATAGATTTTGAAGACGCTTGGTATAAGTGTATATTAAGCCCCTTTTTGAAGAAAAGATGGACTGTTAGTAATCCTGAATTACTAACCTATATACCTAGATGTTACTTTGATGAAAGACATTATTACACATTTGAAATGAAATGTAGCAAAAAAGACTTTAGATGTGTAGAATGCTTTGGGATTATACAAACAGAATTGTTTCTAGTTTGTATTATTTGTCAACTACACTACCATAAAGACTTTTGGAGAACTAGATTTAGAGCAATTTATACTAGCCAGTATGACGCTCAAATAGACTTAGATATTAAAACCTATTATCAAGACATTGATAGGAATATAGCCAAAAGACTGCAAGAAAATGAAGACTTCAAAGGAAAAGGAATTTCCTATGACTTAGACGAATACCATTCTGATGATAGTTCAGAAGACCAAATACCCTTAGATTTTATAGATAAACCTCAGAAAGGAATATCTATTTTAGAAAAGAATAATTTAGGCATTTCTACTAAACCACATGCTTGTTTTGTAGAATTATTTGTTCAAAATAAAGACTATCCTAAAAGACTTTCAGCCTTTATAGATACAGGGTGCTCTCAGAGTATTTGTAAGGCTAATGCCTTCCCTGAAGACTACTTTTTAGAAAGTACTCAAGAAATCTATGGTAAAGTGGCTAATGGAGATCCATTTACCTTATATTTCCAGACTATTCCTATATACTTTAAATTAGGAAATCAGACCAACAAAATCGTTAATCATCGGTTTTGGATAATGGATCCTCGTCCTAGTTTCACAGGAAACATTATTTTAGGACAAGACTTTATTAGTAAATATCATCCTTATATTCAGTATAATGATAAGATACTAATTAGTGACCAAGAGGAATTTAATATTAAAGCTCCTCTAATAGATCATAAGACTGCCTTTGACGTTATGCAGGTCAAGCCCAGTTATAGACCCATCAAACATCAGAGTTCTTCAGCTGAGCATGGTGGACCTAGACCTACAACCCAACAAGAAGCCTTAGAAATAACTAAACCCATACAAAAAGAGTGTAAGTGTCCAGACCAAAAGTGTTATAAGCAAATAGCGCTTATAAGCCAAGACATTTTAGATCAAGCCCAACAGACCTTATTACAGGTGCAAGCTATATCCAAACAAAAGAAAATGGATATAGAAGTAGAAAAGGAAAATATTAGGCAACTAGCAGAGCCTACTTTAGGAGAAAATCCCATCGCTAAGTGGGATAAAGACCAAAGCTATTGTGAAATCATCCCTATTAACCCAGACGCCACTATTAATGGTGGAACCTATAAGAAAGGATACTCACAAGAAGATAAGTAAGAATTCAAGAAAGACGTAGACGAAATGCTTAAGTTAGGCATTATTAGAGAAAGTAAAAGTAGACATAATAGCCTAGCCTTCTATGTTCAAAATGAATCTGAACGTAAAAGAGGAAAAAGACGTATGGTTATAGATTATAGACAATTAAATAAGAATTGTGAATTTGATTCTTATAAGATACTAGACAAGAATAATTTGATTAATTTAATCGAAGATAGAATTATATTCAGTAAGTTTGATTGCAAATCAGGCTTCTGGCAAATTAAGATGCATCCAGACAGTATTACTTGGACAACCTTTAGTGTGCCCCAAGGAAAATACGAATGGCTAGTTATGCCATTTGGATACTTGAATGCTCCTCAAGTTTTCCAAAGAAGAATGGATAATATATTTAGACCTTATTCAGAATTTTGTCTTGTTTACATAGATGATATTCTTGTAGCCAGTAAGACTGAGATAGAGCATGTAGACCATCTTAAAAAAGATTATTCTAGAATTAGACAAGCATGGTATTGTTATTTCCGAAAGGAAAATGCAATTATTTCAGACTGAGATAGACTTTGTGGGAATGCATATTAATAAAGGAAAATTGTCCTTAGCAGAACACATAACCAAAAAGATTCTTGAGTTCCCAGACCAACTCAAAGATAGAAAACAATTACAATCATTTTTAGCATTGCTTAATTGTGCTGCAGATTTTATTAAAGACCTTGCTTCAAAAAGACAAAGCTTAACATCCAAATTAAAAGGAACAGACAAAACTAATCCCTTTTATTGGACTAAAGATGATTTTGAAGTCATAAGACAAATTAAAGATACAGTAAAGAATATTCCTTTACTTGAACTGCCTAATGCAGAAGACCAGTTTATAGTAGAAACAGATGCCTCTGATAAGCAATGGGGAGCAGTGTACTTTGCCATTGATCATCAGACAAAAAAAAAGAAACTGTGTAGACATAGCTCTGGAACCTTTACAGACCCAGAAACAAGATACACTGCCCATGAAAAAGAAGTTTTAGCTATCGTAAGGGCAATAGAAAAATATATGTTGTTTCTTAGACCTAAGCATTTTACTGTTTATACTGACTCTTCTTATGCAGTAAAATTCAGAGATCTAGACTTATCCAAGTCAAGGACTAATAGACTAATTAGATGGCAACAATTGCTTAATGGTTATGACTTCTCTGTTATACATGTTAAGGGAAGTAAAAATACCATTCCAGACATTATATCAAGAGAGCCAATGTTTGCTAACACTAATATAATTTCATGTTTTATGTTGCAAACAAAAGACCCAGAAGACATGAGTTCCTCTGGAATAAATAGACTGAACAGGGAAGACGTTGCTGACTATCTTGGACGCGTAAGACCAAATGCTGGTATAACGCAAAGACAGACTCATATTCAAGACTCTCAAGAAAGACCAATCCTAGAGAACCTTAATGATATCTTAGTTCCTCCTGGAAAATCTAGACAAGAGATCATTTCTCAAAATAGACTCATTGGGAAGATGTATTTCCCCCAATATAGACCTGATCAAAGATACCCAGACTTGATCAAATTTAGACGAGAATTCTCAGAAGACGAAAATACCCTTGTAGATGCCATATGGTGGAACGTGAAGAATAGACTATGGATCGAGTTCAAACAAAATTTGGTAGCTATTGACAGATTTATGAGAACTCAAAGACTTGCAGTTACCCAACTCAGTGGTACTGCTATACCTAGACCTAAGACGCAAACCTATGCTCAGACTCTTGGAGAATCCTCCAAAGCTAGACCCACTGATAATTTTTGTTATCAGAAAAAGACCTTTAAGACTAAGATTGTTATACCTTTTGGTCATAATAATCTTCCATCAACAGATGACTATAAGAAAGAATCTAATAGCATTATTGAACATTTCAATATGTTATTATATGAGACTAATGGAGATGCCTTAATAATAAAAGGTTTCTTCAAAGACCTTCCAAAGATTTATCTTGCTGGGAAAGCAGAAATTGCCCAGATAACTTTAGCAGACTATGGGTTCATTGGACTCATCCAAATTGAGACTATAGAAGACTCTGTTGCTCTTGGAAAAATAGTCCATGAGTACGTTAAAAAGGTAGAAGATTTCCTTCCTTTATTTGCTAGAATTTATCAGATTGCTCCAAGTTCCTGCGGAGGAATGAGGGTGGAAGGATTTAGACTTGTTAGATTTTCTAATTATACATTTAAAGATATTGAGATCCTATCTGAAGACGAGACTAAAGATTTAATTGTTGATAAGTCCAAACTCCAGATCGCTCAGGCAATGGAAACAATTGATATCATGGAATTATTAACAGGAGAAGACAGGTGGTACACTGCCTACAACAAAGAAGACTTGATAATCCAAGCTAATGAGCCATTCAATGGAAGGCTCAAGAAATAATCCAAAGAAATGGTAGAGATAGCTTTGCCAGCCAGCCTAAGAACGGTAGGCCTTATTGATGAATTTTTCAATAATACCCTCCCAAATCAAGACAAGGCAGAAGAAGACCCAGACACAACAAAGAAGGGCCCCTCAGTGGTGGATGAATTAATAAAGACGGAAGAATCATTTACCTAGACCATGCTTTCCATAAAGCAAAAAGACCCATGCCCCACATGGACCACCAGACTGATGAAAAAGATGAAGACTTTATTTGATGCTCTTGCATTATTACAAAACGACAAGACCATAATGAGGACTTGGCACGCCTTTCCTTTTTTTTTGAAGAAAGAGGTTCCCCCATTATCAAAAGAAGATAAAAGATTGTAGACCCAGCTGTGAAGATTCGGAAGACAATGTTACTTTAATAATTAGATGCTTTCAACCGGATTGGTTTTGGTAGCCGGTTACCAATCATATTGTAGTGCCCTTGATCTATAAAAGGGAGCATCCATTTGTGTTTTAGACATCAGGAGTTAGAGAGAGAGATTGTTAGACTTTCAGAGAGAGTATGCTTGTAGAGAGTAATATGTATATGAGTGAATAAACCTCTCATAGTTAGGGGAGATGGGAGAGTTGTATTTACTTATGCAATGCAATAAAAGTATTTTCCTTTCCAGCAATCTCTTATGCTAAGTTGTTATTATTGTCCAAATTGTCTCCAACTTTCTGTTCATAGAGGACTATTGTGTGGAACCTCTGGTGTAGCACATAAGGTGTTATACTGGTGAACCGCCATCAGGTGCCGATTAGCCGTGAGTCGTTAGCCAGGTGGGTGTTAGGCGTGAAGGCGTACAGGCAGGAAACGGGTCAACCGCCAAAGTAGTGGATTGAGGTGCGACACATAAAGAGAGAGTTGTAGGAGGCCGAGACCGGAGAAGAATAGTAGCAAGGCTGAAGAGACAAAGGGAAGAAGATAAAGATATTGCAGACCAGAAGGAAGGTATAAACTCGAACCAAACCCTTAATTATTTTACATATTATTGTTTTAAGAAGAATCTTATATGAGCTTACAAATCACTAAAGACTTTTTAGAATTTGTTAATCAAACAAGCTTAGACTTAACTAGAGAAATTCAAGACTGGACTCTTACAGACCCTAAAGATAAAGAACTTATAGAATCGGCTTTAGTATATGCAGGTGGTACTTTTAAATACATAGACCAGATCATTGAGTGGTTAGGAAGAGAAATACCTAGAATAGAAATAATTAGAACAGGGATCCGAGATCTCTTTAGACAAAAATTAAGAACTGAAGATTTTGCAGAAGAACTATCAAGACCTAAAAAATATCAAGAATACACTAGGATACTTGAAGACAGTATAGACGTATTAAAATTTATTAGACGTAAAAGGTTAGCTGAAACAAAGGCTACTTTAATTAGAGCCAGAGGAATCCGCCCTCTCCTTAAAAACGTAGAAACAGCTGCCCCTAGAACATACCGTAGATTTTTGTCATCTTATGGTGATAATAATTTAGACGAATTTATAGATAACGATATAATTGATATTGTTAATCAAATATATAAAGAAACTAGACAGATAAATCCACGATACCGTATAAGGTATTTAAGACTAGAATATTTTCCATCAAGACCTATTTCAATTTCTAGACTCCCTGAAGAAATTATTTATATAGATAATCCTCGCTATTCAGAATTCTAGTACGTGACGAAAGAAGCTTGAGAAGTAGCAGTAGCCCTGAAACTTCCACACTTAGACTTCCAGATTAATTAAGCGTTAAAATAAGCTTAAAAGACCTTAGAAATCATTGGGGTAAGAATTGATATTCCCCAAAACTTAGAAGAAGTTAAAAGACATTGCGGTCCCAAAAGGTGGTCCTAAAAAGACAAAACGGTCCCTAGATAAATCTTGGACGGTAGCGGTCCGTAAACTAGGTCCGTATACGATCCGGCCTCTCTCTCTCTGTCTCTCTCTCTCTCTCTCTCTCTATATATATATATATATATATATATATATATATACAGATAAGCTCAGTTACAGACTTCCCGTGCGGACTTTTCGTGCGGACTTTGTCCTTATCCCGAAAGTGGTCCTCTCGTGGTCCCAAAGACTTTTGTTATTTACACTAGATGGTCCCCCTCTTGTCTTATACTAAAACCTTAGTTTAAGACTATATAATTAAAAGATTTATAATTTAGACCTGAAATTGGTATCAAGACCTTAAAGATTTTAGAAACTCACCAAATTCCGACAAAACCCTAATTCTGGTATCAGAGCCATAAGACGTTCCTTTTAGACATATGGTAAAAAGACTTTAATGCCCTTGGGATTTATCCCTCGCATTTACCAAGATATTTTTGGATCCAACCCAGATTACCAACCTATACCCATAATTGATTTAGACTTAGAAGGTTGTTTAACCACACACATAGACGGTTGTTCACACATTGAACACATCCCAGCCAAACACGCAGACAATAGACAAGTTACTGCTAGTGCTATTAATAGCATAATAGACCAAAATAAGTGTATACTGCTTATATTAAGACAATTAATAAAAGACACTCAAACCTTAGAAATAGAGATAAAAAATATCTCTAAAAGATTATTAGACATAGATAATCAAATCCCAATAGACTTAGTTCATGTTTTACAAGAAATAAATATTAAGACTAATCATATAGAAGTCCTTAACAAAGACCTTTTAGAAATTAAGACTTTAATTAAAAATCAAGACAGTGAGTTAATTAAACTTACTAAAGAACAAGCTAAGCTTATCCCTAGACTAGATAGTTATCTTCCTAATGGAGATAGTTAGATCAGACCGGAATGAGGTATCAAAAGATCTCTCCATTCAGACCTTATCAGAATTTTATCAAAGGATTTTTAGAAAAGATAAATGATGATAGATTTTATTATAAGATAAATGAAAATGAGATTGCCAACGCAGCTAAAGCAACTAGACTTATATTAGAAAGATTAAATTTAATTTCTACATCTATAGCAGCTACCCAAGACTATAATAGTAGCTTTGTTAAAGACTTGCATTTAGACTTAAAAGCTAAGACAGAAGGATTAACCACCTTCTATACAGACTTTGTTAAATTCCAACAAAATTTAGCAAATTACCTCAATAATAGGGAAAGCCATAACCTATCCAAAATGGATAGTATTATTAATGAACTTAGACTAGACATGGCCCAAGTAGAAGAAAAATACAAAGAAATTATAAACGGAATTAAGGTCGTATACAATAAACCTTCTCAAGCAGAAATAAACTCTCCTTTTATTCTAACTAGGTTAGATAAAATTGAAAAGACTGTAGAAGCCATATAAGTTAGAACTATGCAACAACTAGAAAAAGATAATGAAATAAAAGACTATATTACAAATGTTGCAAAATCCCTAGTTAATTCTCTAGCGAGACATAGTGAAGAAATTTCCGAGAAGACTAGAAAAGAGAATAAGAATTCTAAAGAAGAAATCCTTAGTCAGATAAAAAGACAAAAAGATTATTCAGACTTCTTAGAAAGAATTAAAAAAGACTTGAATAAAAACAGGTATCCACCTGTAAATTTAGAGAACCTCCTCACCTCCTCATATAGAGACTAGAGAAGGGAAGACTATAGGTAGAAGAATCATAAATGATGGATTAGATAAGACTAGTAAGATAGTTAGCTCTATCCCAAACATTAGATAGAGTAATCATATGCTCCAAAGACTTAAGGACTCATCCTCCAATGTTAGAACATGGTGGAAAGAGAGAAATTTCATCAATCCTCTCAAATGGAAAGAATGGGGTGAAGTTGACTGGAAGATTGTTGAAGATTCCATTCATAATGGACAACTTCCAGCCGTTAGATACATAGATTTGTTTAAATAAGGTGCCACTCCTAAGACTCCTAATTATAACATAACTTACCATTGTAGGAATCATGTGTTAGACAAATCCTATACTGAGCTCCAAGTGTTTGACTTAGAATGGCTTAGATCTAGAGGAACTGATAGGAAGTTCCAATTCCTAACCTTTGGACTCTTTCAAGCAAGAATCCAAGGATTACATAGACCTCAAAACAATATCAACATATTATGTTGTTTAGTACATAAAAGATGGAAAGATTTTGAGAAAAGATTTATTGGGATAACCCAATTAGAAATGTCAGACAACATAGGATACTTTAATGTTATTCCGATATTTACAGTAATCATAGACACAACCAAACATTTTAAGTTAATCTTATATGCTAGTGGATATGAAGACTATATAATCCGAGACGCTAATATAAATATAGAATTTCAAAGCTATGTGAAGTTCTCTCAATTTCCTTATGAAGGAGTGCAGTTAGGAATTCCTAGCGGTAGACTTAATGAAGAAATCTTAGTTAGAACTAATGTGTCAGACTACAATCATACTTACAGTATTAGGAATACTGAACCTATGAGAAAAAAAGCTAAGACTCTCTGGCAATTGCCAGAATTTCAAGAAACTAAGACTATACAAAATAAACCCTTGTTTATTAATCAAGACGACGTCACTGGAAATGTTACCATCCAGTTTGGTCCCCCTAAGATTGTCAATAAGAATATCCAGACCGAAGAAATTAGATTTAGGAATATGGGAGAAGCCATAATCAATGATCCTTCAGAAGGAGAATGTAGTAGTAAGACTAGTGCTAGTTGTAATTAGACCTAGAATATCATTTGAACAAAAAGACTTAATTAAAGAAAAAGCTAGGATCCAAAACTTTGGACATAAACCCTCAGAATTGGATATGAAGACATTTAAAGATAACCTTAAGAAAAGTCATTCTGTTAGATTTCAAGAAAGAGAAAGATTTAATATGATAGCCCAAGACCGCATATTAAAATTAAAAGAATCTAAGAACACTAAAGAACTTCTTAGAAACTTAAGACTAATAGAAGAAGGAGAACAAAGACTAATGCCAGCTACACAAGTAGAACCTAGTAAACAAGAGATAAGAAGTAGTAGTAGGCTAGAAGATGCTCCTAGACTTTTTAGTAAACCAATAGGAATAAATATTCCTATATACTCGATCACCGTAGTAAAGACTAAACCTGATTATATAAAAGACTTCCCAACAAGTGACAAGTGTTTAAATCCTGTTAAGACTATGGCAAGCCAACCCATAAATCTAGTAGGTATATACCTTAACTTAAACAATGTTCAAGATAGGAAAAAAGCCTTAGACGAATGGAGAAACCAGATGAACATGTGTTTTGCATCTAATGAACAATGGGATGCAAGTTCATGTAAGCAGTACGCTGAGCAATCCATTAGAGGTATTGCAAAAGATTACTTAGACAGTTTAAGAAAGGCTACAGAAGAAGACTCCTTGGCAAAGGTTGAGAAGATGAAAGAAAACTTAGAAGAAAGATCAATTGAAGAATATATTCAGTTGTTCACATCGGAATTCATTGGAGCTGGACATCTAGCTCAGATCAATGAACAAGACTTAGCAAAAACTAAGTTAGCCCTCCTTAGAATTTGCAAATTAGATAAGATAAATGAATATAGCAATAATTACGAGCAGCTATATTACCAAATTAAAGAATTTGGAGAGACCTTAAAAGACGAATACTTTAGAAAGATACCAGCCATATGACAAATCCTAATTAATGAATATAGGAATTGTCCAGGTGTAGCAGGAGTTAAGAACAACTCCCTTGGTGAAAGAATCAATTTCTCCAAAGACTATATCATATCTAAGAGACGTGATATAACCCAAGAAAAGTTGATAGAAGAAACTTTCAAGCAGATCCCTCCAATCAAAGATGAAAGAGACATCGCTCCAATCCAATGGGGATGTGGAAGTGAATCTAAGAAATTTAAAAAAAAATTAGAATGGAAACATAGGAAGTTTAATACTAGACCTTTAGGATTGCCAAAAAAGTATAAATTTAGACGATCTACTACCTTTAGGGAAAAGAATCATAAGACTAAGAAAAATAGATTTAACCAAAGAAGATACTTTAAGAAGAATACTAGTAAGTATAAGAAGGTCCCTAATTATAGGAAAGTAAAAGATGTAGCTCAATCTAAGACTGCCATCAAAGAATGTTGGACTTGCGGCAAAGAAGGACACTTTGCTAAAGACTGCCCTAATAAGAAAGGTAAAGAAAGTATTAAGATTATTAATACAATATTAGACTATGCAGATCAAGAAGAATTAGATATCCTATATGCTATAGAAATATCAGACATAGAAGATGATGATAATACTAGTATCTATAGTGTATACACAGACAGTGATTCAGAAGACTATAGTGATACTGATGAGTATGAAGACTCTCAGGATACCTTAGACTTATATATGATGCAGACTGATCAAGGCGATCTAGCTGATGAATATATAGACTTTGAAGACGATTGGTATAATTGTATATTAAGCCCATTCTTGAAGAAAAGATGCACAGTTAGTAATCCTGAGTTACTAACCTATATACCTAGATGTTACTTTGATGAAAGACATTATTGCACGTTTGAGATGAAATGTTGCAAGAAAGACTTTAGATGTGTAGAATGCTTTGAGATTATACAAACGGAATTATTTATGGTTTGTATTATTTGTCAATTGCACTACCATGAAGACTGTTGGAGAACTAAATTTAGAGCAATTTATACTAGCCAGTATGACGCTCAAATAGACTTAGACATTAAAATATATTATCAAGATATTGATAGAAATATAGCCAAAAGATTGCAAGAAAATGAAGACTTCAAAGGAAAAGGAATTTCCTATGATTTAGAAGAATATCATTTTGATAGTAGTTCAGAAGACCAAATACCCTTAGATTTTATAGATAAACCTCAGAAAGGAATATCTATTTTAGAAAAGAATAATTTAGGAATTTCTACTAAACCACATGCTTGTTTTGTAGAATTATTTGTTCAACATATAGACTATCCTAAAAGACTTTCAGCTTTTATAGATACAGGGTGCTCTCCGAGTATTTGCAAGGCTAATGCCTTCCCTGAAGACTATTTTTTAGAAAGTACTCAAGAAATCTATGGTAAAGTGGATAATGGAGATCCATTTACCTTATATTTCTAGACTATTCCTATTTATTTTAAATTAGGAAATCAGACCAACAAAATCGTTAATCATCGATTTTGGATAATGGACCCTCGTCCTAGTTTCACAGGAAACCTTATTTTAGGACAAGACTTTATTAGTAAATATCATCCTTATACTCAGTATAATGATAAGATATTAATTACTGATCAAGAGGAATTTAATATTAAAGCCCCTCTAATAGATCATAAGACTGCCTTTGACCTTATTCAGGTCAAACCCAATTATAGACCCATTAAACATCAGAGTTCTTCAGCTGAGCATGGTGGACCTAGACCTACAACCTAACAAGAAGCCTTAGATATCACTAAACCCTTATAACAAAAGTGTAAGTGTCCAGACTAAAAGTGTTATAAGCAAATAGCGCTTATACAACAAGACATTTTAGATCATGCCCAACATACCTTATTACAGGTTCAAGCTATATCCAAACAGAAGAAGATGGTTATAGAAGTAGAAAAGGAAAAGATTAGGCAACTAGCTGAGCCTACTTTAGGAGAAAATCCCATCGCTAAGTGGGATAAATACAAAAGCTTTTGTGAAATCATCCCTATTAACCCAGATGCCACTATTAATGGTGGAACCTATAAGAAAGGATACTCACAAGAAGATAGGGAAGAATTCAAGAAAGACATAGACGAAATGCTTAAGTTAGGCATTATTAGAGAAAGTAAAAGTAGACATAATAGTTTAGCCTTCTATGTTCAAAATGAATCTGAACGTAAAAGAGGAAAAAGACGCATGGTTATAGACTATAGACAATTAAATAAGAATTGTGAATTTGATTCTTATAAGATACCAGATAAGAATAATCTGATTAATTTAATCGAAGACAGAGCTATAGTCAGTAAGTTTGATTGCAAATCAGGCTTCTGGCAAATTAAGATGCATCCAGACAGTATTACTTGGACAACCTTTAGTGTGCCCCAAGGAAAATACGAATGGCTTGTAATGCCATTTGGATACTTGAATGCTCCTCAAGTCTTCCAAAGAAGAATGGATAATATATTTAGACCTTATTCAGAATTTTGCCTTGTTTACATAGATGATATACTTGTAGCAAGTAAGACTGAGACAGAGCATGTAGACCATCTTAAAAAGATTTTCTTAGAATTAGATAAACATGGTATTGTTATTTTCGAAAGGAAAATGAAATTATTCCAGACTGAAATAGACTTTGTGGGAATGCATATTAATAAAGGAAAATTATCCTTAGCTGAACACATAACTAAAAAGATTCTTGAGTTTCCAGATCAACTCAAAGATAGAAAATAATTACAATCATTTTTAGGATTGCTTAATTGTGTTGCAGACTTTATTAAAGATCTTGCTTCAAAAAGACAAAGATTAACATCCAAATTAAAAGGAACAGACAAAACCAATCCCTTTTATTGGACTAAAGATGACTTTGAAGTAATAAGACAAATTAAAGATGCAGTCAAGAATATTACTTTACTTGAACTGTCTAATGCAGAAGACCAATTTATAGTAGAAACAGACGCCTCTGGTAAACAATGGGGAGCAGTATACTTTGCCATTGATCATCAGACAAAAAAGAAGAAACTTTGTAGACATAGTTCTGGAACCTTTACAAACCCAGAAATAAGATACACTGCCCATGAAAAAGAAGTTTTAGCCATAGTAAGGGCAATAGAAAAATATATGCTGTTTCTTAGACCTAAACATTTTACTGGTTATACTGACTCTTCTTATGCAGTAAAATTTAGAGATTTAGACTTGTCCAAATCAAGGACTAATAGAATAATTAGATGGCAACAATTGCTTAATGGTTATGACTTCTCTGTTATACATATTAAGGGAAGTAAAAATACCATTCCAGACATTATATCAAAAGAACCAATGTTTGCTAACACTAATATGATTTCATATTTTATGTTGCAAACAGAATACCCAGAAGACATGAGTTCCTCTGGAACGAATAGACTGAACAGGGAAGACGTTGCAGACTATCTTAGACGCGTAAGACCAAATGCTGGTGTAACGCAAAGACAGTCTCATATTCAAGACTCTCAAGAAAGACCAATCTTAGAGAACTTTGATGATATCTTAGTTCCTCCTGGAAAATCTAGACAAGAGATTATTTCTCAAAATAGACTCATTGGGAAGATGTATTTTCCCCAATATAGACCTGATCAAAGATACCCAGACTTGAAAAATTTAGAAGAGAATTCTCAGAAGATGAAAATACCCTCATAGATGCCATATGGTGGAACGTGAAGAATAGACTTTGGATCGAGTTCAAACAAAATTTGGTAGCTATTGCCAGATTTATGAGGACTCAAAGACTTGTAGTTACCCAACTCAGTGGTACTGCTATGCCTAGACCACAGACTCAAACCTATGCTCAGACTCTTGGATAATCCTCCAAAGCTAGACCCACTGATAATTTTTGTTATCAGAAAAAGACTTTTAAGACTAAGATTGTTATACCATTTGGTCATAATAATCTTCCATTAACTGAAGACTATAAGAAAGAATATCATAGCATTATTGAACATTTCAATATGTTATTATCTGAGACTAATGGAGATGCTTTAATAATGAAAGGTTTCTTCAAAGACGTTCCAAAGATTTATCTTGCTGGGAAAGCAGAAATTGCCCAGATAACCTTAGCAGACTATGGGTTCATGGGACTCATTCAAATTGAGACTATAGAAGACTCGGTTGCTTTTGGAAAGATAGTCCATGAGTATGTTAAAAAGGTAGGAGATTTCCTTCCTTTATTCGCTAGAATTTATCAGATTGCTCCAAGTTCCTGCGGAGGAATGAGAGTGGAAGGATTTAATCTTGTTAGATTTTCTAATTATACATTTGAAGATTTTGAGATCCTATCAGAAGATGAGATTAAGGATTTAATTATTGATAAGTCCAAGCTCCAGATCTCTCAAGCCATGGAGATAATTGAAATCATGGAGTTATTAACAGGAGAAGACAGGTGGTATACTGCCTACCACAAATAAGACCTAATAATCCAAGCTGATGAGCCATTAAATGGAAGGCTCAAGAAAGAATCCAAAGAAATGGTAGAGATAGCTTTGCCAGCTAGCCTTAGAACGGTAGGCCTTATTGATGAGTTTTTCAATAATACCCTCCCAAACCAGGACAAGGCAGAAGAAGACACAAACACAAAGAAGGGTCCCTTAGTGGTGGATGAATTATTAAAGACGGAAGAATCGTTTGCCTAGACTATGCTTTCCACAAGGCATAAAGATGCTTGCCCCACATGGGCCACCAGACTGATAAAAAAGACGAAGACTTTGTTTGATTCTCTTGCATTATTACAAAACGACAAGACTATGATGAAGACTTGACACGCCTTTCCTTTTATAAAGAAAGAGGTCCCCCCAATTATCAAAAGACGATAAAAGCCTGTAGACCCTGCTGATAAGATTCGGAAGATAATGTTGCTTTAATAATTGATGCTTTCAACCGGATTGCTTTTGACAACCGGTTACCAATCATTTTGTAGTGCCCTTGATCTATAAAAGGGAGCGTCCATTTATGTTTTAGACATCAGGAGTTAGAGAGAGAGATTGTTAGACTTTCAGAGAGAGTATGCTTGTAGAGAGTAATATGTATATGAGTGAATAAACCTCTCATAGTTAGGGGAGAGGGGAGAGTTGTATTTACTTATGCAATGCAATAAAAGTATTTTCCTTTCCAGCAATCTCTTATGCTAAGTTGTTATTATTGTCCAAATTGTCTCCAACTTTCTGTTCATAGAGGACTATTGTGTGGAACCTCTGGTGTAGCACATAAGGTGTTATACTGGTGAACCGCCATCAGGTGCCGATTAGCCGTGAGTCGTTAGCCAGGTGGGCGTTAGGCGTGAAGGCGTACAGGCAGGAAACGGGTCAACCGCCAAAGTAGTGGATTGAGGTGCGACACATAAAGAGAGAGTTGTAGGAGGCCGAGACCGGAGAAGAATAGTAGCAAGGCTGAAGAGACAAAGGGAAGAAGATAAAGATATTGCAGACCAGAAGGAAGGTATAAACTCGAACCAAACCCTTAATTATTTTACATATTATTGTTTTAAGAAGAATCTTATATGAGCTTACAAATCACTAAAGACTTTTTAGAATTTGTTAATCAAACAAGCTTAGACTTAACTAGAGAAATTCAAGACTGGACTCTTACAGACCCTAAAGATAAAGAACTTATAGAATCGGCTTTAGTATATGCAGGTGGTACTTTTAAATACATAGACCAGATCATTGAGTGGTTAGGAAGAGAAGTACCTAGAATAGAAATAATTAGAACAGGGATCCGAGATCTCTTTAGACAAAAATTAAGAACTGAAGATTTTGTAGAAGAACTATCAAGACCTGAAAAATATCAAGAATACACTAGGATACTCGAAGACAGTATAGACGTATTAAAATTTGTTAGACGTAAACGGTTAGCTGAAACAAAGACTACTTTAATTAGAGCCGAAGGAATCCGCCCTCTCCTTAAAAACGTAGAGACAGCAGCCCCTAGAACATACCGAAGATTTTTATCATCTTATGGTGATAATAATTTAGACGAATTTATAGACAACGATATAATTGATATTATTAATCAAATATATAAAGAAACTAGACAGATAAACCCGCGATACCGTATAAGGTATTTAAGACTAGAATATTTTCCCTCAAAACCTATTTCAATTCTAGACTCCCTGAAGAAACAATTTATATAGATAATCCTCGCTATTCAGAACTCCAGTACGATAGTGACGGAAGAAGCTTAAGAAGTAGCAGCAGCCCTGAAACTTCTACACTTAGACTTCCAGATTAATTAGGCTTTAAACTAAGCTTAAAAGACCTTAGAAATCATTGGGGTAAGAATTGATATTCCCCAAAACTTAGAAGAAGTTAAAAGACATCGCGGTCCCAAAAGCTGGTCCTAAAAAGACAAAACGGTCCCTAGATAATTCTTGAACGGTAGCGGTCCATAAACTAGGTCCGTATACGATCCAGCCTCTCTCTCTCTCTCTCTCTATATATATATATATATATATATATATATATATATAACAATAAATATATATAAAAAATGGGAGCAACAAAGCCTATTGACATTGAACGCCTTCGCATAGTGTGTGCTCGACAAAAGAGGATATATACGTAATTAAGACAAACCTACATCATACCCATAACAAGAAGGAAGGAAATATATATAATGGTATGTGTTATATAGCAATATATATTAGTAATATATATATAAGAAAAAACTGTAGTTCTTTGGTTTAAGAGGTGCGAGGTTCTTTTAACAGATATATATATATATATATATATATATATATATATATATATATATATATATATATATATATATATATATATAGAGAGAGAGAGAGAGAGAGAGAGTAAAGTATCTCTTTGGCCCCTAAACTATTAAGGTTTGGCCAATTTAATCCCTAAACTTTTTATTTGATCAATTTAGTCCCTAAACTACTAATTTTGACCGATTTAGTCCCTAAACTACTCATTTTAGCCGATTTAGTCCCTAAACTACTAATTTTGGCCGATTTAATCCCTAAAATCTGTTTTTTAATAAATATAAAACAATTTTAAATATAAAAACAGTTTTAATAAAATACAGTTTTAATTAAAAAAAAATAGCCTTCTATTAATTTTTTTTTTAATAAAATACAATGGAATAAAAAACTGTTTTAAATAGGATAAAAAAAAGTTTTTACTTTTTAAATAGGAAAAAAACCTGTTTTTTTATATAGGATAAAAACAGTTTCTAAAATAGGATAAAAAAGAGTTTTTTAAGATAAAACCTGTTTTTTAAATAGGATAAAACAGTTTTTTTCATATTAAAAAACAGTTTTTAAATAAAGAAAAACATTTTTTAAATTTAAAAAAGCAAACAGTTTTTTATCCTACTTAAAAACTGTTTTTAAATTTAATAAAACAGTTTTTTATCCTTTTAAAAGAAATGTTTTTTTTTTAAATTTAAAAACTGTTTTTTTTAATTAAAACAGTTTTAATTAAAACTGTCTTTATTAAAACAGTTTTAATTAAAACAGTTTTTTTAATTAGAAATGTTTTTTGATTAAAATTTATATTTTATTAAAAATGTTTTTTTTAATAAAAGGCTGTTTTTTTAAATTAAAATGATTTTTATTAAAACTGTATTTTATTAAAACTGTTTTTATATTTAAAATTGTTTTATATTTATTAAAAATCAGATTTGAAGGACTAAATCGGCCAAAATTAATAGTTTAGGGACTAAATCGGTCAAAATTAATAATTTAGGGACTAAATTGGCCAAATTAATAATTTAGGAACTAAATTGACCAAACCTCAATAGTTTAGGGGCCAAAGGGGTACTTTACTCATATGTGTATATATATATATCACCAACTTTGGTTTACAAAAAGAAACGGAAAAATGTTAGCTTTTGACACAGATATACGTGCATAATATAATAGTTATATATATATAATATGGCACACAAAAGAGGAACATAGAAAGATAACAATGCATGCCATAAGCCTTTAGTAGCAAGACATGCCTGGTCAGATAAGGGGCCCAAAATATCGGTGTACAAAAGTAAAAAAAATGTTAGGAACAAGAAAAGACACTACAGGATGAGGCTTTGGTTTAGAAATAAAAGGCAACCTTGTTTCGTTTGTATTGCATATAGGTTCTCACAAAAAGAAAGTTAGATTCATTTGGTTTAGTAAACAACGGGGTTCAGTTTGAGATACCAAAGGAATGGTATATGACCAGCTTAAGATAACCGCTTGAGTATATTGCTATATATGTAATAAGATACATCCAATATAAATGCATGACTTCAAGATAATTTGTTTACGTAAATTTTTGTCTTGGATTTGTTCAACAGAACTGAACCAAAAAGATTGTATATGTGATATATTATATACAACAGTGTATATATATAGTAATAGTAATAGTAATAGTAATAGTAATAGTAATAGTAATAGTTGTATATAAAAAGAATAAAAGTTATGTAATGTGATAATATGTGCTAAAAATATTAATTACAAGGATTTTATAAAGGTTCATAAAATAAAAAGATTGTTATATCTTTTAAGCAAAAAAACTAATAAACTAAGTATATATACATATTTTATAAGATATAAAATAGTAAAATGTATACGTATATTTTGATAAAAAAATAGACTTTAAATAGTTTGTTATCATATAAGAAAAATTAGTATAAACATTTGTTTGTTATCATCAAAATAAATATACCAAAATATCTAAATTACTATTTAATAAATACTAAATAAATAATATAAAAAGGGTTTTTTCAGATATGCTTTAACAATCTTCCTTTTTTTGAGGATGGCAAAAATAATTTAGGAGAATAGATAAATTGATAATTTTCTTTTCAAAAGCGAATCACAAATATTTCTCCCCCTTTAAAAAAATATTTTATAAGGCTCATGTCAAGAGTAAAAAACTATTTCCCCCCCCCCCCCCCCTCCCCCCTATCAAAAATAATGTATACACGTAATTTCATAAGTAGGGGTGTGCATCAAAACCGACAATTCGAAGAACCGAACCAAACCAACCTTTGCTGGTAAGGTTGGTTCATTTTTTTCTCCATGAGTTGATTCTGGTTCCAAAATATTGAGAACCAAAGTGTTCAGTTCGATTCTCGATTTTATACCTGAGCCAAACAGAATAGAACCGAGAACCAAACCCATGGAATCGAACCAAAGAATCGAACCAAATAACCGACCCTAATAACCAGCCCAAGAATCGACACGGTCAGTTGCTTAAATACTTTATCATTTATGTTCGGTATCTATTGTGCTACATGAAAATGCTTCTATTTTTATTTTTATTTGATATTTTAGTCATGATGTAATGAAATTACATAATTTGTTTTTGCCAAATTGTGGCTGTGTGCGTGATATTTTTTTAAATAAATTATTTGAGTAAAATATGTTAATTGAGAAAAATAAAGCAGGTTAAAAATTTGATGATTTGACTAATATTTAATGACCATGGATAATTAATATTTGCCATCTTTTAATTTTTTATTTATTTATTAAAAAATGATTTTAGGGAACAATTATTAATTGTAAAAATAATGCAGAATTGCGAACCAGAATCATGAACTAGAACTGCGAACTAAAACCATGAACCAGAACCGTGAACCGTCCCAAACCAAATCGAGAACCGATGGTTCGATTCGGTTCGATTCTGGTAGGGTATCAATTCTGGTTCTATTTTTAAAACCACATAATCGACCAACTTCAGTTTTGGTTCTGATTCCGTAGTTGAAACGAATCGAACCGACCCATATGCACCCCTATTTAGAAGCATGAGTATCATTTAACTTGAAATCTGTCAAGGATAAATAATCACCATTTAAAAACATATAATCTGAAAATTCATAATACGTGAATACCAATATTATATAGATATGCAATACAAGCTCAACATGAGAAAACACACTAGAATTAAAATGACATGGAATAACCATTAAATCTTCAAATTATTAACCATATTACAAACAACCTTAGCATGACCTTCAATCGTAATTTTCTTTCCCTTTTCTTCCAAAATAACATTTTTTTTAAAGGAAATTATCCCCCTGTAATTTTATTAAAGAAAGAAAGAAGAGATAAGCTTACATGAAAAACTGATGACTTTATAGAAACAGTCACCTTTACAAAAATCAGAGAAACACTAATAGACTCTAAAATTGGGAAATCCCCAAGCATCCATGTTTATGAGACCTTTCAATTCTTTTGGAAAGCCATCTAGAGAACTTGATTCAGTATGTCTTTGAGAAGACCAGCCATAAGAAGCAAGCAAATCGGCACATTTGTTTCCCTCCCTCAGAATATGACAAAACTACACATTATGCTCTTGAATCTTGTCTTTAATCTTTGCAATATATGGCATAATACTCCACGGACATTTTAATTGATCATTCAACACTTGGATAACAATAAGAGAATCTGATTCTATAATTATGCCCTCATTCAAAATAGACTCACACATTTCCATACCTCGAAGAATCGATAGAACTTCTGCAATAATATTAGTACCATTACCAAAACTAGAGGCAAAAGCTTTTATGAGCTTTCCTGAAGCATTTCTAAGAACTCCTCCTCCTCCCATAGGACCTGGATTTCCTTTACAACATCCATCTACATTTAGCTTGAACATATTTCCCCCTGGGGGCCTCCATTGAACCATTCTAATTGGTTGAATCTGCTTCTTTTGATGCATTCTTGTAGGACGGTTCTGAAAAATATCCACTCCTGTGTATAAAGTAATAAGAGAATGTATCTCTTTTATGGCTCTGGAAGGTTGCATTCTCACATCTTCAAATCTCCATTTATTTCTAGCTTTCCATATACCCCAGTTTATGAAGGCAGGAATGACTTTGTGAACTTTATCAGAATGAGACATAGAATCTGAAGACCACCATGCAATCAATCTACCTCTGATTGTGGAATTAGTGTTATGAACCCCACAAAGATTGTTAAAATGATTCCACACATCTTTGGAAAAATCACTGTTACCAAATAGATGGTCTGCAGATTCTATTTGAGGATTAGAACAATAGCCACATTTTAAGGGGCATCGAATACCAATTATCTTTATAGCCTCATCTACTGGAAGGCTATCTTTGAGGAGTCTTAAAAGAAAGAAAGAAATTTTTATAGGAATCATCTTATTCCATATGAAGACATTTGTCCAAGCTGAACAATGATGCTGTCTTATAACATTCCATGCAGAATTTAGAGTAAAGATCCCATCATAATTAGGCATCCATATTAATTTATCTAAGTATTTTCTTCCCATCACTTCTACTTTGGAACACTTAGATGCAATATTATGAGGCAGCAACTGGCTAATCTTATTGGTGTCCCACTCTCCTGTTCTCTGAAGCAGATCTGCGATTTTAAGATTCTTGGGAATGTCAGATGTATCAAAACTGCTTTCTCCTGACCAATTATCCCATTTCACATTGATTTCACCTTCACCTATGATCCATTTGCTGTTGTTTTCTGTCAATTCTCTGGCTAACACCATTCTTTTCCATACATGGGATCCTCTAGATGCCCTCACCACCATAGGGTGATGAATTCTGCAGTATTTATTCTTCATGAACTGAGACCATAAAGACTTTTGGTTTCTGAAGTTCCACCAGAGTTTTATACTGAAAGCTTCCACTATCTCTTTCAATTCTTTGAAATCTAGACCACCCTCCTTTACTGGTCTGCATAACTCCTGCCACGCAATCCATTGATGTTTTTTTTATACCTTCTGAATCTCCCCATAAGAAGTTTGCCATGATTTTCTCTATAACTGAGAGAACTTTCTTTGGAGGTTGCATTGCAGCTAGAGTGTAAATGGGAATTGATTGAAGCACATGCTTTATTAAGATGATTTTACCACCCATTGAGAGAAAATTAGATTTCCAACCTTCTAGTTTACCTCTAACTTTTCTTATCAGGTTCTCGAAGAGTGAACATTTCATTCTCCCATTATATATCGGTCACCCCAAATACTCCAAAGGAAGCTTCTTAATTGGCATTTGCATAATCCTGGAGACTTTCATTATCTTGGCATGATCCATCTTCTTAGAGCAGAATAAAGAACTCTTAGCCTTGTTCACTTCTTGGCCTGAACTAGTTTCATATTTGTCTATCACTGATCTGATTCTTTTTATGGCTTTGGTGCTCCCAGATGAGAAAATTATTAAGTCGTCTGCATAAGCTAGGTGAGACACAATAGGACAGTTGATAGGAGTTTTAAACTTTCTTATGGAAGATGATTGGAATACTTTATCAAGATTTCTGCTCAAAACTTCAGCACATATTAAAAATAAGGCTGGTGAAAGGGGGTCTCCTTGCCTCAAGCCTTTTAAAGATTGGAAAAATCCACAAGTATCCCCATTAATCATCACTGAGAAGAAGTTCTTTGAAATTAGCCTCCAAATTAAGTCTATGCAGACCTCATTAAATCCAAATTTCCTCAAAACTTTCATAAAAAATAACCAGGACACTTTGTCATATGCTTTATGCTTATCAATTTTGATGGCTACATTACTCCCTTCATTCTTAGAGTTTATCATTGAGAACATCTCTTGGGCTAAGAGAATATTATCAACAATGCCTCTATCTTTGACAAAACCACTTTGATTAGGAGAAATAATTTTTGGGATAATAAAAGATAGTCTTGAGGTTATGATTTTTGAAAGAATTTTGTTAAAGAAGGTGCATAAACTTATAGGCCTATATTCAGCAAAAGATTGAGGTGTAGGTATGTAAAGAAGAACTAGATGTTGCATCGTTTACATGGTTGGACGATGTAGGTATGTAAGAATTAACACTGAAAGGTAAAATATAAGGCCAAGACAGTGGGTTTACCCTCGGTGCGTGAGGTGGAGGCTTTGAAATAGTATCAAAAGCAGAAGAAATTGAGGAATATTTTTATATTTTGAGTTGGTCACACCTTTGATTTATCACAATCAACCCAAGAAGCATAAATTTCGGTTTGTTTTCGAGTCAAACAACATAATAATTGATCATGGAGAGAAACTTAGAGAGAGAAAGGAGTGAGTGTAAGGAGTGTATATGAGGTGTGTATTTATAGACAAGTGGTAGTAAGTGTGCAATACATGACACCCATAGAAGGACAAAAGATATTATAAGTCCCAAAGTCTAGTCATTCCCAATTCTCGTCCAAAATTACATTAGCTAATTTCTTGAAGGGGTTTTGTGAAAATATTCCCTCATTGATTTTCAGTTTTGATAAGTTCAAGTTGGACATCTCCCTTTTGAATGTGGTCTCTAAGAAAATAATGTCTAATTTCAATATGATTTTGTTCTAGAATGTTGAATAGGATTTTTAGCTAAACAAATTATACGTGTATTATCGCACATAATAGGAATATTATTCACTAAAATTTTGAAATCTTCCAATCGTTGATTCATATATAAGGTTTGAGCACAACAATTACCTGTGATAATATATTCATCTTCGTCTGTAGATAATGCAACGTAATTTTATTCCTTACTGGGCTAAGAAACTAGAGAGTGTCCGAGAAATTGCCAAGAGTCACTAGTGCTTTTTCTATCATATGTGCATCCGACAAATTCAGCATTTGAGTAAATAATTAATTCAAAAGAGGTAAAATGAGGATACTGTAACAACCCAGGCTTTTGAGCGGCTATTTTATATTATTTTGCCCGATGGGCAAATTCTATAAAATAGGGGAAGTTGGAGTAAATATTATTTCCCGTGATAGTAAGGGATAATATTTACTATGTTTTGCCTATTTACCGTATGAGAAGGTAAATGGCATTATATTGTGATATGTTGCGTCGAGATATGTAAAACGACGGTTATGGATCATATTTAAATTGTGGTATAATTAATGAAATAAAATAAAATTGGAACATAAAAATAGTTCACATTTTCCCGAATGCCAAAATAGGGGGTGCGATTGTTTTTAGAATAGTTGTGATAGTCGAAATAGGTGCCATGTTGTATTTTTGGGTGTCGGGCACTATTAACGCATTATGACTCAATTAAGTGGTTACGAGTCATTTTAATGGTGTATTAGCAATTAAAAGAGGGAATTTATGTTTTAAGACCCGTTTAAGTTCCCCCACCCCTTTTTCTTTCTTCATTTGTGTTAGAAGCCAAAGGAGAGAGAGAGAGTTGGGAGAAAATGGGAGAAAAGAGAGAAAATGAAGATTTGGGCCGGATTTCCGTTGCTACCGGAGGTGGATCAGAGACTACGAACTCGAGGCAAGTTTCTTACTTGCTAGATGTGATTTAATGTGATAAATTGCATGTGTAGTTAAGTTTTGGAGATTTAAACCCTAAATGGGTATTTATTGATTTTGGTGATTAAACCCTTAAATCTTAGTTTTGATTTGATTTGAGGATAAATTATTAGTTATTATTGGTGTAGAATGATTTGGGAGAATTAGATGTTGTTGGTGTTGGATAAATCAAAGATTGGAGGTTTTGGGATTTTAGGGTTCATACAACCCGTAGCCCAAATTGGGAAAAATTTCAGGGGTGAATCGATTAGGATAAGGGGTAGGCTACAGGTCTGGCCAACCGAATCGATTCGGGTTAAGACCGAATCGATTTGGACAATTACAGAGAGTCAGTTTTGCTCACCGAATCGATTCGGCTGTTCAGCGAATCGATTCGCAAGGGCGAATTGATTCGGCCCAAGGGGCGAATCGATTCGGTCTCCCTGTTTTTGTGAGATTTTTCCTAGTTTGATTTTTAGCCCTTTTTATTTTAGGTCCAAGGTTTAGGGACCTTCCTTTAAGGATTAATGGGGAGTCCTAGAGGGTAGTTTTGGGTAGTCTAATTCCCTAGGATTTAATGGGATGTTTGGGGTTACCCCGAGGGCTAGTTGCGTAGGTTAATATCCGAATGAAATAGGAGATTAACCGAAGGATAAATTGAAGATAAAATATTAATGTTGAGACATTTGGGAGACACACCTTGAGGGAGATTCATTTTAAATGGTTTATGATATTATATTGAAGTCTTGGGGACTAGTTGAGGTTAATGGCACTTCGGCTCTTAAGTCATTAATAAAATATGACTCTAAGAATAAGAAATATATATTATTAAATGTTGTACTAATAAATAGTATAAATGATTTTGTGAATGTAAAATCGAATGATTTCAAAAGGAAAAATTAATGGTGTTTATAAATGTTAAAAGGTATGGATACACACCCTCTCTAAATCTCTATCTTAAGGGAAGTTTGCGCGTTGTGGTGATGCCCCCTGACAAATTAACGCAGGGTGGATATAGTCCCTAGGCCATGTGAGCGCTTGTGATTGTATATTTTCTGCGATGCGTAGGAGATTCCGGGTGTGGTCTTGACTATCCCGTAGGCACATGGCCGCTTCTCGACTTTTGGTAGGATCCCAAGTTGTCTAAATAACAGGCCCTGGAAGAAGATAGCCATTTAGGGGCGCGCACAGTGGGGAAACCCGGACGGGCGGTCTTAGAATTGTTATATATATATGTAATTATAACTATTCTAAATCAAGTTGGACTTGATGTATATGAGTTCCACAAAGAGCACAATTAAAATGCCATAAAAAGAATGATGAAAGTGCCACAAAGAGCACGATGAAAATGCCACAAAGAGCATATGATGATGATTATATTCCTGATAAGGAAGATATTCTTACAAAGTGTATAATTGAGATGAAAATGCCACAAAGAGCATAAAAAAAACTATGATTATATTTCCTGATAAGGAATGTGACTGTGAAATGAAATTGTATACGATGAAATTGATTAGTAATTATTTGATAAAATGTTGTACCATTTATATATATTCCTAAAGAATAAATGGGAATTATGTTTTTGATGGTGAATGGATATAATTATATATATCCTTGAGTAGTAGTAGATGAGACCTCTCACATACATATATATATATATATATATATATATATATATATATATAATATTGTGCTAAGGGTCTAATGTATCTCTACGATCAACCTTGCCTAGTAGTAGTGTATCGGGGGGGGGGGGGTCCTTATTTGGATTTCGCTTTGCGAGACACCCCACACACGAATAAGGGCATAGTGTTATGACTGGGGAGAAACTAGCCTTTAGTACTTGAATTAATTAGGACAGGATCTAATGTATCTCGACGATCAACCTTGCCTAGTAGTAGTGTATCGGGGGGGTTCCTTGTTTGGATTTCGCTTTGCGAGACACTCCACTCACGAATAAGGGCATAGTGTTGAGACTGGGGAGAAGTTAGCCTTCTGTTCTTTCTTTAAGCTGAGCATCATTTATATTACGCTAGGTTGTTTTTAGATTGAGAGGTGAGAAATATTATTGTTATATGCGAGAGAATTACGTACTTAACTGTCATTCATTTTATTCACATGGGAATCATATCAAACCGGGCCCTGACCCGTATCTATATTTCTTTGTTTCTGCACATATTATTGCCGTTACAGGTGCTCTATCGCATGGACACCCGTGTTTACATTTCCATTCCGGTTGTCATGGAGCTACAGCATATTGCGGATGTTGTAGGTTATTGGTATTAAACGCTTCTTTCCATTGTACTTTAGTTAGGTTCAGTTTATTTATTCGGGCGTCTTTGCCCAAGCGTTGCACTCGTCTACTATATTGTAAGTATTGAAATGAGATACTCGGTGTAACTATTTGTAGTAGTATGTGCACCGATAACTTATTCGGTGATTCTTTATGATATTTGTCGTTCTTCATTATCGATTTTTGATATCCACCGTTTTCGCAAATGGGATTGTCTAAGTGTTTTCTTTTATTTACAAAATTTTCTTTTATTGACAATCCGTTTTCTAAAATGATTGGTGGTTATCTCGTACTATTATTTTAATCGACAGTGATGCTGAGAATTGACCATTTATGATTTCTGTGATTATTAGAGTATTGGGTTGGCCACCTATTATTTTAGTTGGCGGTTTGTAACAGATACCATTGTTCTAACTCCACAGTGCCAAGAAGATATCTAAAATTGTGTTTAACGGCACACAAGTGAGACTATTTAGGATTAGATTGAAATCATGCACATAAACAAACACAAAACATAATATTCGACCTATTTGCCGTTAGGTAGATTAAGGTACCAATCATACCACGATATAGTGTCATATCTACAAATTTTTCATTTTCATCTTTGTCAAGCTTGAGAGATGAACTCATAGGAGTTCCAAGAGATTTAACATTATCTATTCCACATTTGTAAAGAAGATCTTTAATATATTTCAATTGGTTTATGAAAATACCATTTTTTATTTCGCTTAATTTGTAATCTAAAAAGGAAATTTAGTTCACCTATCATACTCATTTCAAATTATTTTTGCATAAAGTTAGCAAAATCTCTATATAAATATTCATTAATAAAATAAAAAATAATGTCATCTACATAGATTTGAGCGATAAGCATATCTTTTTCATGAAATTTAATAAATATAGTGGTATCCATTTTTCCTCCAACAAAATCATTTTGTAGTATAAATCCACTTAATCTTTTGTACCAAGCTTTAGCTGCTTATTTCAAACCATATAAGGCTTTGTTTAATTTAAATACATGTTTTGGAAATGAATGATTTTCAAAATCGAGAGGTTGTTTTACATAAACTTCTTCGAAAATATAATCATTTATAAATGCGCTTTTAACATCCATTGGAAATAGGCAAAATTTTTTGTAACAAGCAAAGGCAAGTAATATACAAATAGCTTCAAATCTAGTAACACGAGCACAAGTTTCTTCATGATCGATCCCTTCTTCTTGATTTTATCCTTGTGATACTAACCTATCTTTATTTTTAATAATTATTCCAGATTCATCCTTTTTAATTATAAAAATCCATTTTGTTTCAATAATTGTATTGTCTTGAGGTTTAGGTACTAAAGTCCAAATATTATTCCTTTCGAATTGCGTCAATTCTTCATGCATTACCATTAACCAAAATTCATCATTTTCGGCTTCATTTATATTTATGGGTTCAATTTGTGAAACAAATTCCAAGTTATTACACACATTTTTAATAGATGATCTAGTTAGTATGTCACTATAAGGTTCACCCAAATTTGATCAATAAGATGATTATGTACAAATTTCTAGTTTTTATGCAAAGTATCATTAGCATTTTCATCCTTAATATCAAGATCCAAATTTGTAGTTTGCATGCTACTAGAGGGGATATTAATGACATTATTATCATTCTTATTCAAATCAATTTTATAAACACCTTGTTTCAATATTTCAACATCTTCATCGTCGTCATTCTTTTTACATGTACAAAAGTTACATGTATAGATTCTTGAACAACTAAGGTTCATTTATTAAAGACTCTATAATCCTTACTGTTCAAAGCAAAACCAAAAAAATACTTTCATCCGAATTGGCATCAAATTTTTCCAATTTATCTCTATCATTAAGTATAAAACATTTACAACCAAAGACTTCAAACTTAATTAATACTAGGTCTTTTATTTTTTTCAAAGTTCATAAGGTGTTTTGTCTAAGTCTTTTCTACTGACAACATGATTGATTATATAATAAGAAGTGTTAACGGCTTTGGTCTTAATATATTCTGGGAACTTGTGTTCATTAAGCATAGTTCTTGCCATTTCTTGATCCATTTTTCCTTTTAACTACACCATTTTGTTGGGGTGATTTAGGATCTAAAAAATTATGTTCAAAACCATTTTCGTTATAAAAGCTTTCAACATTTTTATTATCAAATTGTCTTTCTCTATCACTTCTAACACATGTAATACTATAACCTTTTTCCTTTTTAACTTTTCTAAAAAATTTGGCAAAAACATGGTGAGTTTCACTTTTATGAGCAAGGAAAAAATACCCAAGTAAATCTAGAAAAACCATTGATAATAACAAAAGCATAATATTTTTGGGGCCAAATAAATCCATGTGTAACAATTCCAAAGGGCCACATGTTATAATCTTTTTTTTTAAATTATGTTTTGGTTTATTTACCAAGTTGACATGCATTGGTAATTTTATCTTTAACAAAGTTAGTATTAGGTAAGCCTCAAACTAAATCATTTTTAGATAATGTATGAATTAATTCCATATTAGCATGTACTAATCTTCTATGCCACAGCCAACTTGTTTCATTTATAGTTGCTAGGCTTGTCACACCCTAATTTCTCTGGGTCGAGTTTTATCTTAAAATAATGCTATATAATAAATGATCCATGTATACTAAGATGACTAAGAATTTATAAATACTACACTATCTTACACTGTAGTTTAAAAGCTTATCCTTCTATGACTTCTCTGCATATCTCAAACTGTTGCACTATAATTCTTGAAGTGTTCATCATGTCCTAAACATACCTGTGCAAAATAACTGAAAAAAAATGAATCAACAAAGTTGCTGAGTAGGTTTTAACCAGTCTTATAATAAGTATATATATAGAGACATAGGGAGTGTATATGGAATTAACTGTTTGTCAAAGGAAGCGTAATAAAATGTTTCTTACAAAAACTTTAAGGATCATATAAAGAAATCCAAGGATCTTTGAACTGATAACCCCATACTTACCATCTCATTAAGAGATATAGAATTAGGTAAGCCATCAGTATAACCAAATAATATCAACTCAAAAACTTTAAAATAAAAGTAACCGGCTAGGCACACAAAAGTGGCACTCATACATATGTAGCAATAATAAAGGCCCTCAAACATCTGAGACCATAGGCCAAGTAAAAAATTTCGTTGGCTAACACGACAGTCTACTCCCTAGTTAATACTGATGCTTATAGAATAAACATTGCACAGAGGTGTAGGGGTGAACTGATTCAATAGGGAACATGACATCTGTTATTAGGTGAGAGGGGTTAAATTGATCCATAGGATTCAAATATCAATGATATTTAATAAAATATGCAGTATGGTAGTAATATAACATGAACATACTAAAAATAAACAAGGGATATCACAACGTGATATCAATAGGAGTATGACAAATATGCTGAATGTAATAGTGAAAAGATAACACTTACCTTTGAGTAGAGTAGTCTGATTTGGTATGGTTCTGTGTTTTCTTGTTATATTCGGCTGTAACTGTTAACGCAAGTGTTATTACAAGTAATAAAAAATAAAGGATTTACTCTATACGTAGCTTTGGTTCGTAATTAATTTAGACTGACATGGGTATTTGGGTAGTGTAATACCCCGCATTTTTGTAGAATAAATAAAACTATAAATTTTTGGAATAAAATAAAACTTGTGGACAATTGAATTAAATCGGTGAATTTAATTTATTAATTGCGAACCAGTAATTTGTTGTTATGTCATAATCATGTGTGGTTGATTTTATGCTAATAATTACGGTGGAAAAATAATTGCAGGTCTAGTAAGTAATTAATGTATGATATACGACTCACTTATAAATACAATTTTTGGGATAAAATATGTGGGATGTGTTCCGGGATGTATATGGGCTCGTTTAGGTGCTTTAAACATTTAGAAATAGTCCCGAGGTATAGGTGTATAAGTTGGGAGACTTTTGGGCTAGTCTGATTATGGGTTCGGGGCCATTTGGGGGTCTAAACTTTGGGAAATAAATCCAACTCGGGGTTAATGATCTAATTACTTATATTAAGAGGTGAATAAACTCCTTGGAGATTACATCCAAGAACCCTATCCTAAACCACGGAGAGAGAGTGAGAAGGCAAGAAACCACAATAAGGAATTGAAGAGGGAAATTCAATAACCGCGTATCCAGGTAAGAATTTTCTTGCTTATTTAAATGTTCAATGTGCTTCTTGATTCATCGTAGTAAATCCCATATGATTTTTGGACTTTAGGTTGTAATTTGGTGATTTGATGTTAGGGATTAATCTTATGCATATAAAGGATTAATTGGAATATAAATTGCTAACCCAGAAATCTAGGATAATCGACATCTTGAATTTGAAGATAGAGGCTTTAGGGTTCTTGGAATAAATGTCGAGAATCTAAAATCACATGTACAAGATTTGATGCATGTTTATGATCTAAAAATTTATGACTTTGAACCCATGTTATATGCCCCAAATCTGATTTATATATAGTTGGAACTTTTGTAGAAAATCGGGGTTAGGAATCTTAATTTACTCACATAAATTCTGGGATTTGGGGAAGGCAATTAACGTTAATATACGAAATTAATGGTTCGAAGATGAGTAACTAAGTGGTAAAGACTTGTTCATAGGTTTATGAAAAGTTTTTAACAATTAAAAGAGATCATGGGAAGAAATCAAGAAATCCCACATTGGAAAACCGTAACAGATCTGGGCTTGAGCCCATGTCTGAATCGATTCGGTTGCTGTACAAATCGATTTGCCTAAATGAATAATCGATTCGGTTCTGGGGGCAGGTTGAGTTGGAACTGAGGTTAGTTTCAGATATTTTTAGAAGTCCATACGTATTGTTGGGACAGTGCTTGGGTCAACGATGAATTTATTAAAAAATCAAATGTGGCACATATATTTATTGAAAAATCATATTTAACTAGTTGGTTAAATAATCTTTTTAAAGAAGAAGGAAATTAAGAATTAACTACAAGGTCAATTATTAATGAATGAATATTTGTGAACATCATGTGGACTACATTAGGTAATTATAGTGTAATTACTGGCACATATTATATGGGAATAATAATATGTATTAAATACATACCAATGTTCGTGGACGGTTCTATCGCCTTGGGGCTTTACGTGTTCAGGACCGTAGCTCACGTCGATATAGGTTCGCTAGACGTTGTGTAGGTAATTTATAGGTACTACGTATCGGCACCATCTACGAGAGGTAAGTGTAGGTGCTGGGATCCTTTGTCATGGCTGGGTATGAGCCGTGAACTGGTGTACTGCGTAAGGACCACCCCACTTATGTGTGTTTTATGATGTCTGACTTGGGTAGAGATTCCTTCGGACTTGTCGATAGAGCACGAACGAGACACCACTAGTAAATGCCATTAAGTGTCGCATATATGAAAGGACATATATAAAAAGTACCCTGATTAAATGAGATTAATTAATTAATTGGTCTAAAAATGTAGATATAAATTACATACCCGTACTATATTGTGCATGATAGATGTTTATGTCACCTTCATGAGATATATGAGACTAGGATACCTTGGGAATTGATAATATGAATGTAGAGGATTACGTTGTATCCTGTTGACTATAGTTAATGCATTTAGTATTAATTGGCAAAGTTGCCACTTATTATTTCGGGATTTGTTGGGATATGACTAATATCACACTTAGATGAGGGGTGAGATGTTAATCGTATGTGAGTGACGATGGAGGATATTTACTTTGAATCGACTGTATTTATTATAATTTAAATTAAATAAGTTAATTCTTGCAAATCTAGGGTTGTGACCCATATTTAAATGTTTTCTCCCTCCAGGTGCTCCTAGAGAGGGATATCGGGACTGTTGATGTATCAGCCTTGCAGTCACTTTTTTCTCCTAAGACATTTTAGATTTATTGATTCTATCTTAGGTGCTATTCAACTCCAGTTACTTATTTCATTTGAGATTTTTGTATGGGAATCAGGCCGGGATTTACTTATTTTGTGTTGGTTTGGATATTTTTTTACTGTTATGCTGGATTTATCATACGATTTGTGATTGATGGGATTTTATTACCGTGGGATTTTAATTTAAACTCAGTTATGTCTTATTAATATATGCTTGATATGATTTTGATGTTGAGAATGGTATTGCTGGACAAACAAGCCCCATCTTTGGTGTATTGTGCCCGACCAAGTTTTATGTGAGAAAATAGGGTTATTACTGTTGGTATCAAAGCATCCAGGTTCTAATGCCCTTAGGATTTGTGTTGTATTCATTACGTTTCGCATTTCATCCTTTGATATGTGGAGCCTATGTTTAGGGTTCCTGGTATTCTTACGACTTATACTAACTCGAACCTTGTTTACATTATAATGGCAAACGAACGTAGAGGTAGACTTAGACATGTAGTCGCACCTACCACCGAGGAGGAGGCTCAGTCGGAGCCACAATAGAAGTCGTAAGTCCCACCATCCCCATAATTGATTACTCCAGTAGAGATCATCACTATTATGACCCAAGGGGTTTCCATTGCCATAGCGGTAATGATCCAGCATTTCTCATTGCCACAGGCTTAGCAAGAGCCACCACCACCACCACAGCAGGTGGTCGTACCAGCCCAGGCACTGAGGTTTTGGGACTGGGTAAGGGAGGCCTCGTAAAGGGCCAACCTCCAGAGTTTTAGATATTCTAGTAGCAAGTAGGTGGAAGAAAGATATACAGAGGCCTTTATGGATGTTAGAGTGCACGCCAGTGAAAAAGAAGATATTAGCTTCATTTCAGTTAGTGAGGGCGGCACTCCAGCGGTGGGAGTCGATTATGTCGATTGCAAAGAGGGATAACTTGACGATTGATGAGTTCTGGAGAGAGATTTGAGGGGAAGTATTTTCCCCAAGCTATGAAGTCTCAAATAAGGAGCCTATTTGTGGAGCTCAAGTAGGAGGGATGTATTGTGGATGAGTACGAGGAGGATTTTACTTCCCTTTCGTACTTTGCAAAAGAAGATGTGAATACTGAACAAAGGAAGATGGATAGATTCAAAGCGAGGACATCCTGGCACATTAGGAAGGCTCTTTTGGGTAACCCGACCTTTACCATGTATAATCAGTTGGTGATCGCCGCAATTATCCATTGTCTGGATCACAGGACCTTCCAGAAAAATAAGGGTGAGAAGAAACAAGGAGCCGAGTCGTCGATCCTATAGGGTAAGACGAGTGGGGGTAGCGAATCCGGGACCTAGTAGTTCAGGGGTACTTCATCCACAGATCAACATAAGAGATTTTAGGGTTTCGATGATCAAACAAATAAGGGCAGCAGGGCCTGGGGCAGTCGGGATAGGGCCAGTAGGTCCAGCAGCACATAGGTTATCAGGGCCACGGGCAATAGGGTCGAGGCCAACAGGGCCGATAGGCAAAGCGGCACCCATTTCACGGGAATTGTTTCACTTGTGGAGAGAGGGGCCATACGTCGAGGCGATATCTTCGAGGTAATCAAACAACTCAGGAGTAGGGGGTAAGAGGGGACATCAGGCGCCACAGGGATAACGCCCACCATTACTAGCTCTAGGAGTTGCTGCACCAGCCGCTCCAGCACCCGTCGCCCCACCTTAGGGACAACCACCACTTTAGTACGGATGGGTTTATCACATTGCGCTCGTAGAGGGGACAACATCAACTCAGGTAGTTAAGGGTATGTTCCTTATCTTTGGAAATGTAGGTTGCATTTTATTTGACACAAGGTCATCTCACTCATTTATTAACATGTGTTTTGCATGGAAGACTGGGATGATAGACTTTTCTTTCAATATCGTACTGAACATAGATTCACCGGTGGGTAGAGGGGAACCCATACATTCAGTATGTTGGGGTATAGGTATTGAGATAGGGCTACTCACTTTTGTAGCCGACTTACTAGTACTTACTATGTTAATTTAAGGATGGACTGGCTAGGTACATACAAAGACCGTGTTGATTATTTTGGTAGGTCCATCATCTTCACCATCTGAGAAGGAGATGTACCTGGTTATGATACTGCACCCTGGGGATGGGTCAAGCATGCACTTATTCCATATTGAGGAGGATACTTCTTCAGAGGTTATAGCGATGCTATATTTTATCCATGTAGTTAGCAAGTTTTCATATGTGTTTGGGGAGATCCCATAGTTGCCACCTAGTCGGGGGATAGACTTCACGATCGACATAATTTAGGGAACGAGACCCATTACACGTACACCATATCGGATTTCTCCTCTGGAGATGAGGGATATTTGGGATCAGATTAAGCAGTTATTAGGATAGGGGTTCATTAGGAGGAGTACTTTGCCATGGGGTGCTCCAGTTTTGTTTGTTAAGAACAAGGACGGATCATTATGACTTTGTATTGACCATAGAGATTTGAACAAAGTCACCATACGAAATAAATATTTGTTGCCCCACATTGATGATTTGTTTGACCAGCTGAGAGGTGCTGGGTATTTCTTTAAGATTTACTTGAGATCGAGTTATCATCAGTTGAGAGTCCGGAAGCAAGACATCTCGAAGACGACATTTCCTACGAGATACGGGTCGTATGAGTTTTTGGTTATGCCTTTTGGGCTGACCAACGCACCGATGGTATTTATAGATTTGATGAATCGGACGTTCAGAGATTATTTGGATTGGTTCGTCATAGTGTTTATCGACGACATCCTAATTTATTCTCAAACTGCGGAGGAGCACACACAGCATTTACGAGTAGTCTTACAAACACTACGGGACCACCGGTTGTATGCTAAGTTTGAGAAATGCAATTTTTTGGTTGAGAGAGGTGTAGTTCTTGGGCCATACTGTGACTGAGAGGGGGATATCAATGGACCAGGGGAAGGTTTCTGCAGTGATGGAGTAGGGATAACCCACTACACCCACCGATGTACACAAGTTTCTAGGATAATTCAGGTGCTACTATCGATTCATTTAGGGCTTCTCCAAGATATTTGAGCCCATAACAAATTTTATAAGGAAAGGAGTGCTGTTTGGATGGGATGACTTGTTATATCAGGCATTTGATGAAGTGAATACTAAGTTGACTACAACACCGATTCTGGCACTACCTCGGGCAGGGCAGACTATGAGGTCTTCACGGATGCATCCTTGGGAGGACTTGAAGGGGTTTTGATGCAGGAGGAGAGGCTGATAGATTATGCTTCACAAAATCTTAAGCCTCACGAGGGACATTACCCCACTCATGACTTATAGTTAGCAACCGTGTTTTTTGCATTCCGAGTGTGGAGGCATTATCTCCCAAGGGAGAAGTTCTGGCTATTCACAGACTATAAGATCCTACATTATTTATTCACGCATCAGAAGGAACATGATGTATAGGAGGTGGCTAGAGTTTGTGAAATACTACCAGCTCGACATTCAGTATTACCCGGGGAAAGCAAATGCTGTAGCGGATGCTTCGAGCCGCAAGCCGATGTTAGAGTTAGTAGCAGTGTGGAAGGCGAAGTGGAAATCACTTCGTGGGGATGACGACCTGACCCATGCATTTATAGCAGTTCTTACCATTACACTCGAGATTATTATTCTGGTGGTGAAGGCACAGGCAAGAGATCAATTTTGTTAGGAGCGAGTTAGACAGTTGTTAGCCGAGGGAGCGAAGCATTAGTCTATTGGGTTGGATGGTGGATTGAGATTCTAGGGCAGATTAATTATCCCAGATGACGAGGAGTTGAGGTGAGCCGTTATGTTAAGGCTCACGGTTGATGCTTTACGATACATCCTAAAGGGGATAAGATGTATCACGACATGTGACGACAATATTAGTGGGCCGGGATGAAGAGGGACATAGCTAATTTTATGTCCAAGTGTGCTACATGTCAACTGGTGAAGGTGGACCATCAGCGTCCTACAAGTGTGTTATAACCATTGGATATACCGATGTGGAAATTGGAGAGCATCTCCATAAACTTCATCACTGGGCTACCTACATCATAGAGTGGGCATGATTCTATTTGGGTCATCGTCGACAGTATGACGAAAGTGGCTCAATTTTTATCAGTCCAGACAGATTACATCTCAGAGCAGTATGCTAGATTTTTCCTCACAGATATTGTAAAGTTGCATGGGGCACCGCTCAACATTGTGTCAGATAAGGACAGGAAGTTTGTGTCCCATTTTTAGAGGAGCTTTCAGCCGACTTTGGGGATAAAGTTTAGATTGAGCACCTCATATCATCCTCAGATCGACAAGTAGACGGATAAGGTGAATTTGATGTTGGAGAACATGTTATGGATGTGCATTTTAGATTTTAAGGGGAGCTAGGAGCAGTATTTTCCTTTGGTAGAGTTTGTGTACAACAACAGCTACCAGTTCATGATTGGGATGGCACCATTTGAGGCGTTTTACGGGAGACCTTATTGTTCACCCTCATGCTGGTTGGAGGTGGGGGAGAACAAAATACTTGGGCCAGATTTCATTCAAGACACCTCAAAGAAGGTAGAGATGATTCAAGCCAGGATACAAATTACCCAGGATAGGCAAAAGAGCTATGTGGATGCGGGACAGAGACACTTAGACCTTGATGCCGGGGTCCAGGTGTTGATTAAAGTGTCTACCGTGAAGGTAGTGATGAGGTTTGGTAAGAAAGGGAAACGGTCTCCCCGGTACGTGGGACCATTCCCTATTCTTGAGAGCACTGGGCCTATGACATATCGGTTCGGATTATCGGACCACTTGCAGCGGATGCACGACTTTTTCCATATATCCGTATTGCGGAGATTCCTTTGAGATGAGATAGCCTACCAGTACATTGATATTGATGAGATAGATCTCCATCCATATTCTACCTACGATGAGAGACCTGTAGCCATTATGGACCGTTGAGAGCGTCGACTTCAATATAAGGTTGTTCCTTCAATTTGGGTGAAGTGGGGACACCATCAGAAGGATGAGTCGACTTGGTAGAGGGAGGAAACAATGCGCGTGAAATATCCTAAACTCTTCTAGCTAGTATGTACTCTTATAGATTCCGAGGACGGAATCCAATTATTAGGGGGAAGAATGTAATACCCTGTATTTTTCTAAAATAAATAAAACTATTTATTTTTGGAATAAAATAAAACTTGTGGACAATTGAATTAAATTGGTGAATTATTAATTGTGAACCAGTAATTTGTTGTTATGTCATAATCATGTGTGGTTGGTTTTATGCTAATAATTACAATGAAAAAAATAATTGCACGTGTAGTAAGTAATTAATGTATGATGCACGACTAACTTATATATATAATTTTTAGGAAAAAATAATTGAGACGTATTTCAAAAAGTATATGGGCTCGTTTAGGTATTTTAAATCTTTAGAAATAGTTCCGGGGTATAGGTATATGAGTTGGGAGACTTTTGGGCTAGTCTGATTATGGGTTCAGGACCATTTTGGGGTCCAAACTTTGGGAAATAAATCCAACTCGGGATTAATGATCTAATTACCTATATTAAAATATGAATGAACTCCATGGAGATTATATCTAAAAACCTTAGCCTAAACCACTGAGGGAGAGAAGGCAAGAAGCCACAACAAGGAATAGAAGAGGGAGATCCAATGGGGAATTCATCAATCGCGTATCAAGGCAAGCATTTTCTTGCTTAATTTAAATGTTCAATATGCTTCTTGATTCATCGTAGTAAACCCCATACGATTTCTGGATTTTAGGTTGTAATTTGGTGATTTGATGTTAGGGATTAATCTTATGCATGTAGAGGATTAATTGGAATATATATTGCTAACCTAGAAATCTAGTATAATCGACATCTTGAATTTGAAGATAGATGCTTTAGGGTTCTTGGAATAAATGTGGCGAATTTGAAATCGCATGTAGAGGTTTTGATGCATGTTTATGATCTAAAAATTTATGACTTTGAACCCATGTTATATGCCCCAAATATGATTTGTATATAGTTGGAACTTTGGTATAAAATCTGGTGTAAGGGTCTTGATTTACTCGCATAGATTCTGGGATTTGGGGAAGGCAATTAACGTTAATATAAGAAATTAATGGTTATGTGACGAGTAACTAAGTGGTAAAGATTTGTTCATAAGTTTATGAAAAGGCATTAAAATTATAAGAGATCATGGGAAGAAATTAAGAAATCCCGTATTGGAAAACCATAGCAGATCTGGGCTTCAACCCAGGTCCGAATTGATTCGGCCAAAGGGTGAATCGATTCAGTTCTGGAGGCAGTTTGAGTTGGAATCGGGGATAGTTCCAGAGTATTTTTAGAAGTCCATACGAGTTGGTGGGACGATGTTTGGGTCAACGATGAATTTATTAAAAATGCAAATGTGGCACATATATTTATTGGAAAGTCATATTTAACTAGATGGTTAAATAATCTTTTAAAGAAAAAGGAAATTAATAATTAACTAGATGGTCAATTATTAATGGATGAATATTTGTGGACATAATGTGGACTACTTTAGGTAATTATAGTGTAATTACCTACACATATTATATGGGAATAATAATATATATTTATATTTAATTATGTGGACATATCAATGTTCGTGGACGATCTTATCGGTTTGGGGTTTCGCGCGTTAGGGATCATAGAACACGTCGGCACACGTAGTCTAGACGTTGTGTAGGTCATTTATAGGTACTACGTAGCAGCGCCATCTACGAGAGGTAAGTGTAGATGCTGGGATCCTTTGTCACCGCTGGGAATGGGTCGTGAACTAGTGTATTACGTAGGGATCGCTCCACTTATGTGTGTTTTATGATGTGTGACATGGATAGAGATCCATTCAGACTTGCCGATAGAGAACGAACGAGACACCAATAGTAGATTCCGTTAAGTCTCGCATATATGAAGGGACATACATATAAATTACCCGGATTAAATGAGATTAATTAATTAATTGGTCTAAGAATGTTGACATAAATTACAGACCCATACTATATTGTGCATAATAGATGTTTATATCACATTCACGAGATATATGAGACTGTAATACCTTAGGAATTGATAATATGAATGTAGAGGATTGCGTTTTATCCTATTGACTATACTTGATGCATTTAGTATCAATTGGCACAGTTGCCACCTATTATTTCGGAACTTGTTAGGAAACGGCTAATATCACTTAGATGGGGGGTGAGATGTTAATCGTATGTGAGTGGGGACGGGGGATATTTACTTTGAATCGACTTTATTTATTGAACTTTAAATTAAATAAGTTAATTCTTGCAAATCTTGAGCTCTGACCAAAATTTAAATGTTTTCTCACTCTAGGTGATCCTAGGCAGGGATAACAGGACTGTTGACGTATCGGCCTTGCAGTCTCTTTTTGCTCCTAAGACATTTCAGATTTATTGATTTTATCTTAGGTGCTATTCATCTCCAGTTACTTATTTCATGTGAGATATTTGTATGGGCATAAGCTCGGGATTTATTTATTTTGTGTCGGTTTGGATATTCACTGTCATGCTTGATTTATAATACGATTTGTGATTGATGGGAATTTAATTCAAACTCAGCTATGTCTTATTAATATATGCTTTATATTATTTTGATGCTGAGAATGATATTGATTGACAGACAAGCCCCATCTTCGGCGTATCGTGCCTGGCCATCCTTTACGTGACGAAATGGAAGTCGTTACAGGTAGCGAACTCGTATTTATATATAACTCATGTACGATCTGAGCTACAATATTTTCTTAATTATTATAACATATCGGACAATTTTTTAGGAAAACTAACATAAAATAATATTACAACGGTTATTAGGATCCCTTAATTAACACAACGACCCAATTTTGACATTGTACAAAGTAGTGTTGAATTAAAAATATTTTTATACCAAAATGTTTTATTCGACACTGCGAGTCTAACGGTATGTGCCGTGTATTTTTCTGATTAACGATTTAAAAGTTATGAATTTTCAAAGTTTGAAAAGCTAGCATTTTAACGCGTCGACTTATAGTCACCATTTGGTTTTAAGAGAACACTATCTATCTTTCTCGACAATATATATATATATATATATATATATATATATATATATATATATATATATATATATATATATATATATGTATGTATATATTTTATTCCAAATATTAATACGTCATTTTTGTCTCGAATTTATGTATTTTTTTCGTGACACACGCGTGTATACCTAGATAGATATACCTATATCTACACCATTATATAAACACACACAAACACATTCTTATATATACATATCGTATATATCTACATAATTTTTTTCGTGACACACGTGTGTATACCTAGATAGATATACCTATATCTACACCCTTATATAAACACACACAAACACATTCTTATATATACATATCGTTTATATCTACATATTTAAAAATAAACTCACACACACACACACTGTTATACATACATACATATATATACACACACACACACACACACACATGCTTCCATAACTGTTTTTTTTTAAATCCATACAAATCCATGTGTTTTGTACAACATAGTTTATATAGTTATATATAACCACCAAACCAACTTATACCCATTTGAACACACATATATAAGCATATACATCCGGTTATATATACATAAATAGATAGATAAATACACCCACCGTATATGTATATATACTTGCTAACCTCCCATGGCTACCCACACAAGGCTTTTAAAACCCATTTGCTAATATATGTGTATATACGACCATATATATATAAACAATTTTATAAAATAGATAAAAAAGAAGTGAAAAGATTATACATGTTCAAAGCTTTACTTGTTAGGAAAGGTTTTAGTTTCTTTGTGCTTGAGATTGTTTGGTCCAAGTTATATATAATAGGGAGAAGGCCGTTTAAGTTTGTAATTTCATTTTTTTTGTTATTTTTTGCCCTTTAAACCGAATGGGATAAGAAGGGGTAGGGCGGTTAGGTGTAGATTTCTTTTTTTTCCCCTTTTTATTAATCTTGTAGAAGTGGCGGTTTAGGTTCCAAGATATTTTGTTTAGGAAAATGATATGTGTACTAAGTGTTTACATTAAAAGTGCTTTATTAAGTGCATTAAACTGTTGTACCTGCAGTGATGTACAACAGTTTAATGCACTCCATAAACCACTTTTGATGTAAAAACTTGATACGTATTTCATTGTCCTTTTGTTTAGCTTTTGTTTTATATTTCTCTCTCTTAAAGTTTAAGTTTAGAATTTTATATTTTATACCCTTTATGTTTATATTTTTTTTTAATTTAAAAGCAAACTAATTTTGAATCCTTTTGTTTTAATGCAAATTGGCACATTAAAATTTAATTTAAATACATAAAATATTTGACACATGAATAATTTATAAGAAAAATGTCTACTTGGTAATTCACTTGGTTAAAAATTATTATTTAATTTGTCGACTTAATTTTAATATAATAAAAATGTCACTTCAACAAATAAATAATTTTTAATTTTCTATGCTAAAATAAAATTTAGGGTGTTGCAATCTACTTACTTAAAAAAACATTCGTGCTTGAAATTTCTATATTCCTAGAGTTTCAAATTCTCGTAGTGCTTACGTTGTCTAAAGTATACCGTAAAAATGATATCTCATTAGTTCAAGGTATTAAGCTTATCATGCAGCTTTGACGGTTTTACTTACGTCGTTCTTTCGTGATTTGCAGGTTATGTAACACAACTACATAACGAACACTGATGTAACCAGTATGGGAAATAAGTGAGGTGTTCGAAAATCAATTGACATTTCTACAAGCTTTGCATGTATCTTATATCATAGCAAAGTTTTTATAACGAGGTTTTACGTACAATCTCGATGTATGAAGTTCGTTTCACATACCAATAATCTCATGCTATGAAGATGGTGGTATCGGTAAAAGGACACCATAGTTTTTACAATGAACTTGAAGTAACAATGTTTCACATTCATTTTCGCAATAGGTAAGTAGGAGTATACGTTCTTTTGAGGAAGGTAGGTCTACAGTTTATACTCGAACTGTTAAAAGTTGGCTTCTTTCATTCGACTAAAACGACGGTTACGATAACTGAATTGTAATTTACGGTTCCCAAAAATATGTAGAATTCTCGTATAAAGAAATCATTTTTCTATAGAAAATTACTAAGTTTACTATCGAAATTTCAATTTCTACTCTTGTAATATAATGCTTGTTTTTCCAATTGGTATCTCTATGGATAGCCGGTAATCCGGGGGATTAGTAGATGGTTTACTATGGTTGTGAAGTAATGTGTTGGCTTAATCAAAAAAATATACATTGACTGTTTATTAATTACTCCGAAAGAGGTTTATTGAGAAATTTTGGATAGTAGATGTATCTAGTATTTTGATGTGGGGTTTACTTAGTTTCCTACACACCAGAATAATGTATATGTAGGATTTTACTTTCTATTGGGCCAATATCTTTGGGAAAAAGGTAATGTCTGATAGTCTTGGGTATTTGAAATAGGATTGTTAGTTCGATTGGTTCCCAGGTTTGCACGGTCTTATTAAGAATCATAACATGTGATGTGTCTAATATTGTAGAATTCATCTCATGGAATCTACCATAGACATACAAAGGTAAAAGGATTTAAATATAGTTTATATAATTATGTGAAATAGGTTATTATCATCGATATTGTTTAACTGGATGATACTATTGTTTGGGGTATATAGAGTCTAAATAATGATGTTTATGAAGTCGTATGGAATGATGTTTGGAACCTTAATAGAAATAATTGGTGCATTCAAGGTAGGATAACGTTTAGGTATAATGATGTTCATTCTAAATCATTCACTTGGAGTGGGGTTTTACAATCTAAAAGCACGTCCTTATTCTAATATTCGATGAAATCTGAGCTTCTAGGTACATCAACTGTGTTGTTAATTTTTATAATCTTACTACGAATCCTACTACTGAACTTTTGAAATGAACAAATAGTTTCCATTCGAAAAACTGGTAGACTTGGTGAGTCAATTTATTAACATCCATACAAAATTGTATCTTCGGGACGTACGAAGTAGTATCCCATTTCCATTTTGGGATCGAAAGAGCTTGGAAAGTTCAATACTGATGTAGACACCCCATTCTAATACCCCCTAACCTCTCCTTAGGTCCCTAGCACCTCCCTTCATCATTGCAAACACAAGTCATACCCCGGGTACTGACCTAAAGGCCACCAGGCACTCCCAGGCTCTGTTTGACCAAAAGTTAAACTCTTCAGCTCAATTGAGACTGAATGAATCTTCGGAGGGAACTGAACCCCCTTTCCAACGGTCCATCCCGTGCACGATTCTGACTTACCATACGGACGAACGACCCATTTTTCCTCAAAACTCGATCAGGAGGCCATTGGGCGCTCTCGGGCTCCGTTTGACCAAAGTTAACCCTTTAGCTCGATCGAGTCTGAGTGAATCTTCAAAGGGCACTGAAACACCTTTCCAAAGGTCCATCCCGTGCGCGATTCTGACTTACAGTACGAACGAACGATCCGTTTCACTCCGAAAGGTCACCAAGTGCTTCCAGGGTACGGTTGACCAAAGTCAACTGCCTAAACCAGATCAAACTCTTTGGAATGTAGAAGTACATATCCTAACCTTTCTAAAGGTCTACCCTGTGCACGATTCTGACTTACCATGCGGATGAACGATCCATTTGCGTCCGATAATTCCCCGTCCGAAGGACTAACGAGCGCTTCCAAGCCACATTTGACCCAAAGTCAACTCCCGGACCGGGGAGTAGTCCAAACGACTTTCGAAGGTCACTGAATTACCTTTCTAAAGGTTTATCCCATGTGCAATTCGGATCAACGGTAGGTTCCAGACCCTGCCTATCGGTAGTGTGTATAAACACACCTGTCGATTGGCAGGACAAGGGCTATGTCGATCATCAATGCCCCGGGCCTATAAAAAGGAGGGCCTAAACCTCATTTTAGGGGAGCCCAAATCTGAAATACATCACTCTCAGCGAATCCAAAAAACCTCTCTCGAAGTCAGCGTGATTTCCACGTCCAAATCCCTTTCCAACCTTCACTTTTCATCACCCTTTTCATCAAACTTGGTCAATTAACTATCCTCCATCATCATCCTTGTACAAGGGCTTGCTCTCCAACATTCAAGATCAAGCTCAAGATCTTCAAGAAGGTCCAATTTTCTCAACTCTCTTATTAAATTCTCATAAATTCGCATTAACTTGTTTTATTACTTAGCGTTTCTATTCTCCTATCTCACAGATCCTAATATACTTTTTATTTAGTATTATTGCACATCTTTTATTTTCATATAAATAAAAAACCCAAAAAAATAAGAAAAAGAGGGTTTGCTCATTAATTCCAAATGGGAATTCTCACACTTTTCTCACAACTAAAACACTTTTTTCACACACACACACACACACATAAGAGAAGTCCCCGATTAGGTATATGGGATAAACCCCACCCCTCGTTTTGTATGCAAACTACGTGGACTTTGATGCCTCTATAGGCTACATAGGTGTCTCGGGGTAAAACCCGAGACTCGAGTCCTATTCTTACTTCTTCTCTCATTTTCTATTTCCTATAAACTCAATTATCTTATATCATATATATGTTTGTTCTTAGGGCCGTATTATTCCACATGCGTTATCATTCCCTTATAATGATTAACGCTGGGATAAGCGCATAAATCCTATTTTCTAATATTATTTCTTAGGAACATTCCTGTGGATGATTCGCTTTATCTCTTCCATGATACAAGTCTATGATTCCTATCTCCAATACGTATACACATGCACACATATCACGGGAAAATAAAGGAAAATAACAATGACACATGAGAGACCGTAAGGGCGGAATGGGTGCCTAACACCTTCCCATTTCGTAACTTAGCCTCCGGACCCTTTTCGAATCATTTTCGTTTCATATGTATCAGTATGTCTTTGGATGCTGTCCCTCGGGATGGCTCCCTTTTCTTTTGTCTGTTTTGAGTAAAATAGACTCGCGACTCCATCTCTCTACATTTTTCACCTCATCAATGACGCCGACTGAAGCGCTCCCGAGAAGGACGTGCGGGACCTAGGATACTCTCGCTCCCACCCGCTGCGAGGATCGGGGATGGCCACAGTGGCGACTCCGCTAGGGATTATTTATTTTGAGGGCTAGACTTTATTTACATGGGTGTTATGCTTGTTTATATTTTCCCCCATTTTTTCATGTCCCCCTTTTCTATGTGTACCCCATACTTATGTTTTTATTCACACACTTGTAAAAAATTCTCCATGTACACTTCGCACCACGTGCACCTAGGATCACATATATCCACATGTTGGACGCATCACCCATCCATACATGGTGTACCATTGGTACTTGTACTTCTCTCCCTATTTGGCAAAATAAAAAAAATACATTCTCATCATAAGATACTAAGAAGAGAACCATGCATGATTCACAGGACATCACCAAAGTGCATTGTTATTGACCAAATTCTACCCAGTAACTGGAGGGTCACTTCATGATGGGTGCTGGTCCGGCAGGACGCAGTTAGCTTAAGCGATATGACTCTCACCTCCATTGTCTAAGTACCTTCGACGTATATGGAACGGTTCTCCCGCATCGTATCGCTTGACCGAAATCATGACGGGAGGTATATCGCAGGGAACTCGTTTACGTACGCCGAGTATATCAAATTCTCTCTCACACGTACCTTCCCGATGAGGTATATGGTGAGGCAATTTACGTACACTCAGGTATATCAAATGATTTGTCCACACGTACCGATTGCCCACAAGAGCAAGACATATATCGGGGAAGTCACGCCAAAGGGTGGGGGAACCCTTTTCGATTCACCCAACCAACTGCATTCCTGCATATAGGTGTCAAGCCTAGGACACACATGTTAGATTGTCAGTTTTTACCCGAAACTCTGCCGAAATTTCGGGTCGGCCTGCCACCCAAAATTTTTGCCCATTTTTAAAAGGAGACCCTGTCCGTGAGCCTGGTTACAAGTCCAGCCATAGCTTTACATATATTACAAACCCAACCTTTCCAGGCTCGGGTCCTGTTCGACATTTCATTTTTCATTTAGGAAAATTTTATACAAGTGAGAACATAATAATTATAATAATCATGCTGAGTTCCGTCTCCCAAAAACATTGTTCCTCCCTTTATAAAAAATCCAAAAATATTTCTCCATTCTTTATCAAAAATCCAAAAACATGTCTTCCCTTCTTAATAAAAAATCCAAAAATATTTTGTCTTCCCATCTACAAAAAATGTCAAAAATATTTTCATTCTTTTTCTAAAAAATAAATCCCATTTTACGCCTTCTCAGGTCGATCGTATGCCCTTGGCCTGTATCCCTATTGACTTCGATCTTCAATCAAATCAACCCGAAGTTCCGTCCGTTCCCCTGTTACTTCTTTCGAGTCCAAAATCCATCCGCTTTCCATAGAGAATACAAATCAAGTACCCGTTGTGCAGCCGGATCTGACGGCAGTCCTAACTCAGCTTGTGTTCAAGATTAACAACCTCCAAATCGAGGTTCGAGAAATGCAACGAAACTAGGTTCCCGTTCCTCAAGAGCCCGAGGCCCTATTTCCTCTCTCTATGGTTCCACCCAAGCTTATTTGGGTCCCCGAAGAATATCAGCACGCTCCCTGTGTCCCTCCTGTTAATGGGCCGCCGCCTGCCCAGCTTCCTATGCCAAACCTTGCCCAGCCTGGGGCTAACTTGTCTGTGATCGTTGATCCGAAAGAGGAAGAGTTGAAGAAGGTCAAAGAAGATCTCAAGATGCTGACTAAGAAGTTTGACCAAGTCAGAATCTATGGAAATTACATGAACTACACCCTCATGTCTCCTTATCCCAAGGCAAGGTTACCCGAGAAGTTCAAGATGCCGAATATCGAGAAATTTGCAGGAAATGGACCCCCAATTGTCCATCTTCGCAGTTATCACCGTGCCATGACTCTCCTAGAGGATTTTAAAGGAGCGATGGCCCAATTATTTCAGCAAACTTTGAAGGATAGTGCCCTTCGATGGTTTTTTATCTCTCGAGGTGTCCAGGATCCGTAGTTGTGAGGGCGTGGCCCGAGAATTCATGTCACAATATAAATACAACGAAGAGCTTGAGGTCACCCACCATGATTGAGAGCTACTAAAAAAAACTCAGAGGAATCAGTTAGTAACTTCATAGCCCGATAGAGGAAAAAAGCAACTACCATGACCAATCGGCCTTCCGAGGAAGAACAAGTCAACATAGTGAAGAAGAACTTCTTACCCCATATCCGAGCAACCATGGGAGGATAATACTGCCCCCACTTCCAAGATCTTAGAGAAGCAGGAGTAGAAATCGAGGAGGGTATGACTAAAATAGATGTTGAACCAAGATGGTGTCTGGACAATTCACCCCCAGAAAATATGACAAACCTGCCGGTGCTACAGTCTCAACCATCAATAATATCTCTCAACCGGCCACATCATGGGCACCAGAAAATTTCCCTGTCCGAGTCCGAAAAGAGTACACCGAGCTTTATGCTCCCCTCTTCAAAGTTTATCAAGCCCTGTTAATCCGAAACCTTATCAAACCCTTAAATCCCCGTCCATTGCCAAATCCACTCACAAGAAACTTCAAGGTAGATGCCCATTTCTCCTTTCACCAAACGATTGGCTATACCACCGACCAACGCTTTCACCTCCGAAACATAATCCAAGGTCTAATTGATCGGGGTACCATTGCCCCACCAGCCAATCCTAATCCAAACACTACTCACAACCCACTCCCAAATCATGCAAATGCCATCTTCTTAAAAGAGAACAAATAATTTGATCCCTCAACTCAAATCACACCTATATACTCTCATAAACCTCTCCAAACTTGCCCATATTTCCTTTTACACCCTATTAGCCTCACTGATCAGACACTGTCACTCCTTACCAGAGCATGCATCGCTGTCCGCACCCGTTCTGAAAATGGAGGTATGGAATTATTAGAAGTATTAAATTAACTCCTAGAGTTCGGGCTGAAATTGCCCTCACAGATGATCATTGATTGCCAGAGGTGCAATATGCTATTCTTAGAATCACAAAAATGGGCCCGAGAGTCAGACCGTTGGGTAGTACCGAACGATGAAGTCAACCTGGATGATGTTGTTTAAATTATGGCATAAATAATCACGCAAACCAATAATGTTTGTAGTATGAACGAGTTACTTGATACTCTGAAGATACAAGGGATCCTGGTCCCTTCACCCTTACATATCCCCACAGAATGGGAAGACCTGTATAAAGAAGCTGCTGAAGTTTTGGAATGTATTGACTTTACATGGCAAGACATAATTGTTGCCACCGGATGGGGGGAAGAATTCAGAGATTCGAACGAAGAGCAAGCTTCAGAGAAAACTAGCCCGATAGCCGACATGTGTGGGATGATATCATTTGAGTAGCTCCTCGAAGAAATAAATAAGGTGGAAGAATAACCCGAGATTAACGAGGAAACATGATTCATGTTCTTCCCTTCTTCAGTAAATCACATGACCAGATCAGGGAGGCATTACCAGATCCCAAGATCATTACCAGCAAATAACAAAGGGAAGGGCATTGAAAACCTTCCTATGCTAGAAATGACCCTCGAGGAGAGTAAGATACTCGATTAACTAAAGAAAACTCAAGGTAACATCACTCTATGGGGACTTTTCATGTCTTCTCAACTGCACAAAATTGCTTTGATCAAGCTGCTCACTGGACCCACAGTTCCTCCTTTTACCACACCAGAAGAAGCAATAAATTTGGTCGGATCCTTGAACTCTACCCAAATGCTATCATTTTCCGAAGAAGAAATCCCCAAAATTGGGCCAAACCACAATCATGCACTCAACATCTCCGTCGAAATTATGAGGAAGGTTGTACCACTCTCTCTTTTCGGTAATGAATTCGCCTTGAATGTTTGCCCACTAAGAACCTTCAAATGCTTAGGACTGAAGGAAAGTGAACTCGCTCCAACCTCCACTACTGTACATGCCTACGATAATACCCGTCGGGAGGTGATGGGATCCATAAAGCTTATAATAAGGGCTGGCCCTATAAACCCTATCATAGAATTCCAAGTTATCGACATCCCAGCTTGTTTCAACATGTTACTGGGATGACGTTGGCTCCACAGTATCAAGGGTGTGTCTTCCTTACTCCATTAAAAATTGAAGTTCTTCGTCGATGGACGGGTCATCACCATCTTAGGGCGACAATAAAAACACCGAGGGTGCAAGTACCAGCAGTCTAATCCTTAAGATACAACATGGGTAAAATGATATGCTTCTATATGGATTTCGAGTTGAGCCACCTCTACTCCCGGCAGGAGACGACTTTAAAGAAAGGGATTATTCGAAATACGAACCTCATAGAAATGTCAATGTGATTCAGATGTTCAGAAGCATGCACTTCATGCCCAGGCTGGGGCTAGGATAAAGACAGTAAGGGATATTTGAGCCTATTGAGCTGAAGAAGGCTTTCCATCCTTATAGTTTGGGGTATCAACCGTCAGAACAAGAGCTAAGAATGATCTGCCAATATCAACCAAAGAGAAGACTAGACTGCCTCCAAATTATCCCATGTGACTCCTTGAATGAACGATTCATCAAAGAGGGTGAAGGCTTCCCTTTTTACGGCTTTTCAGAACCATAGTATGACCATACAGACAAGAAGATAAAGCCTGGAATTGAGATCTTTTTCCAAGATAGCTACCTATGGGACGAAAGTTCCCAACACCATGTACAACCGCTCATAAAAGATAACGAAGAGATTGAGGAAAGTGACTCTGAGGATTCGTTCAATTTACAAACACTGGGGCTGACACTATGTATGATTCATTTAGGCACTACATCACTAGATCCATCCCACCTGATTAAAGCTGCCGATACACCTCTCCTTAACTGGCATGTTGTGCCAGTTCTACCTGTTGAAATCCCCCATAGTCCCAATGTTTACCCTATTTCTTCTTCTGATGTCTATCCTTGCTCAAATGTAAAATGAGACCTCCTTTGATGAGGTTCTCAATGTTGTTTTTCCTATCAATGAAATAAATGAAGATTTTGACTCTAATCAAACTTTTGATGATGATGATTTTGCCAATGAATAATTCTTAACTTATCTTAATAAGGTTAATAACAAATAACATAACCGTGTTCACGTTAATGAAGAAGAGACTGTTATTATTAAACTTGGTTCTAGTAGCCAACTGCGCGAGATTAGGATAGGGGCTACCCTCGACAAGCATGAGCGCGCACAACTTGAAGAATTATTGAAGGAATTATTGGATGTCTTCGCATGGTCCTATGGCGATATGCCCGTCATTGATCCTGAAATAGCTCAACATGAGATCCCCACTCTTTACAAGCCGATTAAGGAAAAGTTAAAAAAGCTCTGCACCGAATGGTCGCTCAAAGTCAAAGAAGAGGTGGTCAAATAACTGAACATGGGTTTCATTAGTGTGATCGAATATCCCACTTAGCTAGCCAACATAGTGCATGTGCCGAAATCAGGAGGGAAGGTTCAGATGTGTGTAGACTACCGGGATTTAAATAAAGGCTCTCCCAAGGATGATTATCCGCTACCCAATATCGACATGATCGTGGATAACACAACCAATCATGCTATTAAGTCATTCATCGATAGGTTTTTCGGATACAACCAAACCAAAATGCACCCAGACCACCAAGAAAAGACCGCGTTCATCACCCCATGGGGAACCTTTTGCTACACTGTTATGCCATTTGGTCTCAAGAATGATGGGGCTACCTACCAGAGGGCTGCCATGACCATCTTGTATGATCTAATTCATAAAGAAGTCGAGGTCTATGTGGATGATATGATTATCAAATCAAAAACTAGAGAAGTACATGTTCCCGCTCTCTGAAAGTTCTTCGAACGACTGTGACAGTATCAGATGAGACTCAATCCACATAAATATGTCTTCAACGTTACAAAGGAAAAACTCTTGGGATTCATGGTCAACGAGAAAGGGATAGAAGCAGATCCTACCAAGCCGAAGGCCATACTTGAGATGCCACCTCCCCGAACAGAGAAAGAAGTTCGTGGTTTCCTTGGGAAATTGTAGTACATCAGCCGGTTCATCAACCAACTAACCTCCATCTGCGAAACTTTCTTCAAACTACTCCGAAAGGATTCAACCAAGGTTTGGAACGAGGCCTGCCAAGAAGATTTTGATCGAATCAAGTAAAATCTGACCCAACCCCCGGTACTCATGCCACCACAACCTGATCTCCCTTTGCTCCATACCTAACCATAACCGACGTTGCAGCTAGGGCTTTGCTAGACCAATACCTTGAAGATTCCCACAAAGAAAGATCCATCTATTATGCCAATCGCAAATTGGTCAGATACGAAATCAACTACACTACTTTGGAAAAGGCATGTGTCGCGCTTATCTGGATCACCCAAAAGTTATGGCACTACATGCTCGCCTTCCCCATCAAACTTATATCCCGAATGAACCCCATCAAATACCTTCTTGAGAAACCCGTCTTATCCAATTTAATGACCTAGTGGTTGATGCTCCTAGTCGAGTTCGATATCGTATACATTATGCAGAAAGCCATGAAAGGAAGATCCATCTCTGACTACCTCGCTTACTACCCCGTGAAAGAGGCTAATGTCCGGGTCTCCGAATTCCCAGATGAAAACATCCTCTTCGCTGCTCAAGACGACCTTCGATGGAAAATGTTCTTTGACGGTGCTGCCAACAAAAAGGGATATGGCATTGGGATACTTCTAATTGCCCCAGATGACTCCCACACTCCCCTCGCCATCAAAATGGATTTCCCTTATACGAATAACATGACTGAATATGAGGCATACCCGGTAGGCCTCTAGGTTTCTATTAAAAAGGTATTCAATACCTAGATGTCTACGGGGATTCCGCCCTCATCATCGGTCAAGTGCTCAGAAAATGGGTCAAGGAAGAGAAGCTCCAACCTTTCCATGCCGACTTAGAAGAACTAGCCTCCCAATTCCAAGATATCACCTTCCATTACCTACCTCGAGCAAAGAATAACCTAGCCTATGACCTTGCTACCTTAGCTTCCATGGTCGATATGCCTGAAAGAATAATAATGACCCCCTTCCTGGTTTAAAAATAGGACAAACCAACCCACTGCTACCACATTAAGCTCGTCACCACAAAAGATACCAAGCTAGCCAATTGCTGGTACTATGATATCTAGAACTTCCTCAATCATGGTAGGTATCCTGAGGGTTCTAATAAGAAAGACCGATCAACCCTTCAAAAACTGGCCGCCCAATACATCATCTATCATAAAGCACAGTTCAAAAGGAACTTCAATGGAACTCATCTGCACTGTATCGCAGGGGCTAATATTAAAAAGATAATGCAAAAAATCCATAATGGAGAATGCGGGACCTACATAAATGGTTATATAATTGCCAAGAAGATCATTCGATAAGATTACTACTGGACTACCATGACCCGAGATTATACCGCCTATGTCCGAAGATGCCTCAAATGGCAAGAGTTTTCCAACCTTCAGCATCTGCCTCCGCGAGAATTATACAATATGACTTCTCCATGGTCGTTCTCCACCTGGGGCATCGACATCATAGGGAGGGTTACACCAAAGGTTTCCAACAGGCATGAGTTCATCCTAGTTTCCATTGATTACTTAACCAAATGGGTCGAAGCTGAGTCATACGCAGTGCTGAACGCTAAGAAAGTGGCCAAATTCATCAAGAAAAATATCATCTGTCGATATGGGGTCTCGCATGAGCTAATATCAGATAACGGGATGCATTTCGAACAGAAGTCATAGAAGTGGTCAATGAGTATGGGATCCAGAGACACAAATCTTCTCCCTGCCGACCTCAAACCAATGGTACAGTCGAAGCCACCAATAAGAACCTCAAGGCCATCATCAGTAAGATGACTAAAAGCTGTCGATATTGGGCCGACCGAATCCCTTACTCCCTCTAGGGCTACCCCTTACTCTCTAGTCTACGTCATGGAAGTAGTCCTACCTGTGGATCTGGAAATACCCTCGCTGTAAATCATACTTGAAAGCAAGGTCAACGAAGAAGACTGGTGCCAAAGACGTCTTGACGAGCTGACCCTCCTAGATAAAAGGAGACTAAAAGTGCTGCATCACATACAAGGGTACCATCGCTGAATACCGCGATCATTCAATAAGAGATTCAAGGACCGCGATGTCCGAGAGGGGGATTTATCCCTCAAAGAAATAATGGAACCTATCTGGGACCCCAAAGGGAAATTCAAGCCAAAATGGAGAGGCCCATACATTGTTAAGAAGATCTTGTCCCGCGGTGTCGCCCTGCTCACTCACGTAGATGGGGAGGAGATAGCTCGTCCAGTTGTGACACCCCGCCTAATTAAATACCGGGCGATCACTCCTTTATTAAATTTAATCAAGGTATAAAGTTGGTTCATTCTCAGCATCACTGTCGATAAAAATAATTTTTCCAATTTAACTCCCTAAATAATTAAGCTAAGTGTCAAAACCATTTTCATACATAACATTCCAAATTTTATTTAAAGAAAAACATTTAATTTATTTATTAACAACATTTCAACAATTAAGAATCACCCACAATAAACCTGGAACACAATCAAATTAATTTAAAACATTCGTCAATCGAATGTCAACGTGCGAAATATAAAGTAACACAATTCAAACTGAATAAATCCCATAGCGACAATACGAGAAATAACTGGAAATACAAATGTCCCAATAACAATGAAATCATGGAAAGGGCGACACATGCCCAATAAATGAGAATGCTAGAAGTGGAGTCAATAAAGGAAGCCGTCTACGCAAGTGACCTGCAACTCCCACCTAAGCTGCAGCTCGTTCCTTTCAAGGGATCCTAAGCAAGACGCCCCTGTGGCTGGGCACCTGAAATATATACATATATATACAAGAGAGAGAGAGAAACGGGTCAGAGCCCGGAAGTGTGTTTGATTTAAAATACGTTTAGCAAGTATTTAAATTGATACAGGACAATGCAACAACATATTAGAGCGACACTCTCTTGAGAAATTCTCACCTCTCTTATAATGTGCACGCCTATCGTACTAACCTTCCCAACGGGTTATCTTATCATTTATCACACGAATCTTCCCAATGATTTAACTTATCTTAGATTACTCGTAAGATTCATTGTTTAACGATTTCATTTCGAAAAGGGCATTTCAATTAGTAATCAAAGTTCTCCATTTTAACTTATAAAATCAATAAAGTTTTTCAGTGTCATATTATACTTTCTCAAAACAAGTATTTACCATTTGAGTCATCAACCATGTCCTACTTATCAAATCACAGTAGGCAGTTTCAAATTCCAAATCTCATATATATATTAACTACTCGAATAATATATATAAAATAACAGCACCCCAAATAAAACTATGGTGCGTGCATACTCTACTATCCAAAACCCCATATCACTCATATTAAGGGGAATACAATCGGAATCACTCTCGAATTGTATTAACAAAATACACAACAAAATTGAGGCGAAGAATAGATTCCAAGTCTCTAAGAGGATGGCACATGTCTGCGTCTCTTAGGACCGTCTGAACTATCACGTCGATAGCCTGTACCAAGGACATCTATCTTCTAGGGTACAAGTCAATATCCCCCATAAAGGTCCCATCGAGATAAGACTGTCCCAGCGCGGTAACCTCAGGGATAGCAAGTAGCGTGGGCATGATTTTCACATGTATATAATATATGCACACACAATCATATAAATATACCACTTTTATCATATTAATGTAGGTTCTCTCGTCACCCATAATTACAACATTTATCCTTAATTCCACATTATTAGTATTTCGTATAAAGTTTCATCTCTAACCTTAACTCGAAGGGTTTTCTCACTTATTTCGTGACACTCGTGGACTCTATTCTTCCAAGTAGAAAATTCAGTAGGTGTCACATTTACGTTTCATCGTAACTCTCTTACGCGCCTCACACTTTAATATATCAATTTACTAACCCTAAAGTAAACATCCCATAAATACCATTCTCGTCGAATATTAATGATTCCAACATTTATTTATACGCCCTACTGGTCCTCTATGTCTCCCAAATCATTATACTAAGAATGACCAAGAATTATATCCCGACAATTCGATTTTTAAATCATTTGCAAAGGGAAATAATAGTCTGCCAGGAGGGGTCGATCGATCGAGGTTTGGGGCTCGATCGATCGATTAAGCAGGTATTTCGATTTTCTGCAGAATTGCAGTTACGGGTTCTACCAATTTTCTTCATCCAAATACATGTTTTCCAACCCCAAACGTTCAAGAATTCTACTACTAACATTATAACAGTATACCAGATGTTTCTAACGTAAGGCATGTACATATTCATCATTTAAACATGGAATTTCCACCCAGAATTACATCTAATTATCAAGAACCCTAGAATTTTCTTAAACAGTTTTCTAACAAATCTTTCTCCAGAACTTCTTTCTTATAATCATCAAAATTTCGTGGTTAACTTCCTCTACATGGCAAGGGTTTCCAGAATCATCATAACAACCAATACTACATGGATTTTCCTATCACAAATTGGGTTTTCTTCTACATAATTCATCCCTAATCATTCCTAAACTAATATGAAGATTGCACTAACGAAAATAGAAAGTTAAACACTTGCCTGAGATTTTTAGAAGTCTGAATTGCGGCTGATTTTGGTGTGGTTGCGTTCCCCTTCTCGCGATCTACGCGTTGGTGGTGGCGGCGGTGCAAACCGGTGACTTTTTGGCCTTGAATTGCCTTGAGAGCTTTCCCTCTCTTCTCCAATGGTCGTACTAGGGTTTTCAGAATATTCTAACCCTAAATGACTAACCTAGATGGCTGATATAGGTTGCTGAAATTCGTGGGTTTAATTACCCAAATATGTAAAATGACTAAAATGCCCTCCCGGGGTACTAATTAGGCCTAAAAATGCCCCGAGATCCAAACTACACCCCCGGGTACACTTTTCTGACTATCTCGACCCTTCCGGACGCGTTGGCGCACTCAAAACGACCATACGAACAACTTATAAAATATTCACTTTTTATTTAACCAAATTTAGTCCCGACGCGACACGGGCGCGTCCCGATTCAAATTTCCAAAATTATCATTTTATTCACTCGTGACATTCAATATAATCAATAACATATATTACTTTGCTCATTAGTAATATTCAACAAATTTCCCATAATTACTAACTCTCGTCACGTTAATAATTATAACATTATTAATTTTCGAATTTTTGTTAAATAATTCATTCACATTAAATTTAATAAATTCCCAAATTAATATAGCATAAAAATACAGGGTATTACATACTAATAAATCCCCAAATTAATATAGCATAAAAATACGGGGTATTACACCAGTCAACCTGGACCGTCTCAAGAAATTCTACTCCTAGTCCGAAATCTCAATGCGATATGACTCTTCTCATCTCCCTTTTATTCTAAAAAAAATCTCTTCATTTCCCTCTACCCAGAACTACGTAGGCTTGATCCTCTGCAAAAATAATTTTCAAATAAATCAAAAAATTTCAAAAACCCCAGAGGTACGTAGGCATCTCATACATTTTACATGAGACCGACTCTTTCTTTTTCATAAAAATCTAATTCTTTTCTTATCTCCGAGAATGACGGTTCACTTTAACATACACTTGAACAAAAGGATTATGCATGCCTTAGCGATCGGTATAGATAAATTCAAAATACAAATTTCATCAAAAGGCACAACTAGATGATAAAAAAACTTATTTATTTCATTAATAAGAAATTACAGTGCAATTACATGAGAAAAGGAACGAATAATTCCCACCCCCTACCTTCCTAAAAAGCCAAATAAAATCCCCACACTTATTCTCCATTACAAAATAAACTGTCCAAGAGTCGTATCCACAGCTACCAGAGGAGCTTGTTCCGTCATCATCATCTACATCCTGGGGTCCCCAAGCTTCACCTGCCTGAATAGAGTGTCGCAGATGCTCCATGGACCGATAACCTCGAACCAGCTTCGAAAAACCATAACGCCCCCTTCCATGGTATTAAATAAGACAAGCCACCTTTGTCTAGTCTCCACTGCCAACATCTTATTAGCTACTATCCTCCACAACCACTTCATATAATCCCCAGGGATGTGCCAAACTCTCCCAACAGACTAAGAGGGACGGGTCGACGGACGCCGACTCTCCCATAAAGAGCCAAGACGCATGCGCAGACGTTCAATCAAATCTTCTACAGGAAAGAAATCTAGTGTCTGAAGTGGCACGATCTGCTCCCAGTCGAACTGGCATAGAAGTCGCCAAGGGAAATAAAAAGAGGTCTGTCTAAGACCAACCAACCGAACGTATGGATATTCTCCCAGCTCCAGAATAGGTAGCAATCGTTCCCACCAAGGAACCAACCAATACAGATTTAGAACCCCATGCTCCACGAACCAGTTCTCCCAGCTCTCAATATTCAGGCCAACACTGATGAAATGGCGTGTAAAGAAATTGGGTATAGTCGACAAAGGGTATTCTGGAGGAGTCACCATGCGGAGTCTTTCAAACAACCACATGAACAGAATCACGGGGCTACCCCTCAGAAAGTTCGAACGACCTTCTCGCCAGGCATCCAGGCCGTTTAAAGTCTCTGCCAGTATCACCGCCGCAGGATTACGATGGTAGGACATCCATGAAGTAATGGATACGAGTTGTGGGTCCACCAACAACAATTTTGAAACCAAGCCCAGAACAACGGCTCCGACATATCCAGTATCGCCAACCTCCTGCAAATGCACAGATTTCAACATCACCGAAAAGGAGATCATTCCTCCAGTAACTAGTGATCTATATGTCGAAGGCGAAATATGAAGAATCCTGGACAATAAATCCCTGGGAGAACGGGAAAACTCAGGTAGAACCGCAATAACGCTGGGATTTATCCACAGCAGGGTAGAAAATTCCTCGTAGGTAGGACAAATCTCATCCAACCCAAAGCAGAATACATGATATTTGGGGTTCCAAAATTGTACCACCGCCATCAGCATGTGCCACTCAATAGGCCGATTGTGCCATAAAGAAACTCGACGCATGTTGAAAGCATCGTAGTCGACATTATAAGAGAACATTGCCTCCAGGGCTTCGAGGTAGTTAGAAAACTCAATACTACCAGGGGTTGCCATCTTGCAAGACTAAAATATTGTAAGCAAGTAAGTAAGAATGTGAAGGTATGATGAAAACACTCCACCCTTACCCCTTTTTATACTTGAAAACCCTCATAAAAGACACAACCCCTGCAGAAATCGAAGGGAATCCTGTCCCACAAGGTACCAAAGGCTGGAGAGGGTTCCAATCAAAGCTTTGAATTGATGGGACTGGACTGACCTGCCAATAGATAGGATAAGGTGCTTACCGATCGGTAACCCCATGCTTATGGAAATTTTTCTTTTTCCTCTTTTGTTAAAATTCAGAAAACTCAAAATAAATTGATATTCTCAACATAATTTCAAAAATCCCCTCTACCCTTGCATAATTTCTTATTTTTAAAACTTTCCTCCCAAATCCCAAAAATATCTCTTTTTACGGTCTCAGTAGTTAAGTAAAAAGTGCATGTGCATGCATTCATTCACCACTATCAGAACATAATAAACAACTCCATTGCATTGCATATATAAGTTTTTTTGTGTTACATCAAAGTTTGCAGGAAATAGAGAAAAGCAAAAAAATGGGACACAGTCTGAACCCACATTCTTTCTCTCTCTCTCTCTCTCTCTCCCTCCCTCTAACCTAAACTTCACCCCTGCGACACGCTCTCTTTCCCTTGTGATGAGATGACTCACCACCACTACCCGAGCCAGAATCCTCCTCGGACGAAGCAGATGGCACCAAGTAAGAAGAACAGGAACTGCATCTCGAATATAGGCAGTCACCGAAGATATCCAGTCCTCGATGTCCCTTAGCCAAGTGGTCGACACCCGAACTTGCTGCAAGAAATGACAAATCAGTATCAAAGCAACAAAGAGACAAAAAAAGAGAGGAATAAAAAGGTATACTGCAGGATGAAGGACCTCCTCTGTTAACCCCAATTCCTTTGGATCCATCGCATGAGGACGATGCAACATAGGCACCATCCCGCCATCAGCCCGTCGGATGTTGTAAGAAGGGACATGCAACCGCACAAATGGAACCTCCAAAGTCGCCACCACCGCAGACATCGACGGACCGCCACCGTTATGGGAGGACCCCATCGGTCGACTCGAATTTGTAGAAGGGAAAGACAACGCATCATATTTGTTGGGAGCCATCAACCAACTCATCACAAAGTCCATATAGTCATATGGCACAGCCGTATTAATGTACAATAAGACTCATCGATCATCGCAGCAATCCTCTCATCCTCCGACAGTAGTCGCTCCTGCCTTATTGAAATAGGAGGCTATGCAGGTGGCACCACCACTTCCTCTTCAGCAATCTATTGAACCACCTTCTCCCCGAGGTACCATGAGTGGCCAAACTCATGTGCCAGTAAGCGCCGCAGCTATGCATTCACCCCAGTTAACCCCGTGCCCTGAATAGAAATCCCCCAAAGGTAAAAGGTCACCTGAAAATCCCCAGTAGGTATAAGTCAATACAGAATCAGAGCATACAAGGACCAAGACTGAAAAGGAAAAAGTCTTACCTTATAACTGGTCAGACCATCCAAGACCTGACGCACCCCCTCCAGAAAAAGAGATCTCTTCGACTGACGATTGGCCTTACGCCATCGGTACAATCGGCAGAAGTTCCCAAGACTCTCGTCCTTTAAAGACACCAGCTGGGTATTACACCCGATCACCTCATAGAACCATGTATGCCAAAGACAAGAATTTGCAATAAAAAAATGAAACGCAATAAGGAAAGTGCGATGCATGAAATGTGCAAAATGAATAATACCTCAAGAAGATACATGGCTCCAGTAAAAGTCTACCGGCAGCACCGGCTGAATGCATCCAGAGAAAAATAGAGGGTCGCCAAAGTCAGGCTCCCCCAATCATAAAAAGGCATGTTTGAAAACACCCTCAAGTAGGGGAAGAACCACAAGTGGATGACGTCACCACTCGACGCCACCATGAAGCCCCCCAACACAAACAAGATGAACAATCGGGCAATCTGTCTCACCTGCAGACTGTCCTCCACATCAACCACCCTACCCAGTAAGACATCCTTAAGTAGGGACAATTGAATGGAATCCCCAGATCCTATCCTCCCTACGTCACCAAGCGCTGCCCGCACTGCCTACGGCCTCACCCGTAGGGAGCGATCCATCTCTATCTGCTTCCCATCAAAATCCAGCCCTAGTAGCTGCTGCACATCAATGGGAGTCACGATCATCTCCCCAAATCTAAAATGAAAGGTGTAGGTAGTGTCCCACTATCTCTCCCCCAGAGCGCACAAGATTGCTATCGAACGAGGCATCTCATCTAGCATGGACGCTAATCTCCCAAAACCCGCTGATGATACCACCCAACACACCACAGGTGGAAGATGCTCCCAAATATTCTTAAGCCCCGTCATCCCTCGGGCACGCATGTTCGGCAGAGAGACATCAGACTATCAAAGGAAAATCTTGACAAAATTCAAGAAAAAAAAGAAGAAGAAGAAAGTTACCAAAAATAGAATGCCAAAAGTCATTTTACTCACATAGCCGCCGTGGTTCACCACCCTCGAAGAGCGATGACGCGATGGCTCCCGCAGAAAGGTTCGCTCATCCGCAACCGGCTCGAATGCGTCGAAGGAGTTCTCTCACCCCAAAGAAAGAGGCCTCTTGGCCCTTCATTCCACGTTCACCCAGTCATCAATAGTCAACCATTCCCTGTGTACTGCAGTGCTCACAAAAGCGACCATTTTTTAGAGACTGGAATGCTAGAACGATTCGCAGAAGAAAATTGTAGAAAGAGAAAAGGCAATAAGCTGTGAAAAATGAGGGGAATTTGCCCCCTTTATATAGGATGGCAAGGGTCATTCTGATCAGTATTGACCCCCCACCTACTGATCATCATTGCCCCTTTACCTTCCCGAGGCAGTCCAAAAGTCCATGCCACTACCGAATGGCACCCTCTGCATTATGTCGATCGACACCATCCTTAAAAATTCGTACAAAAAGTCCCAGAAAATATCAAAAAACCCTGAAAAATCCTTAGAAAATTCCTATAAATCCCAGGAGGAATTGAGAACATTTTCACCAAGAGAATTCCACACTCCCTCAAGGGGAACCCCTATTTACCAACGAAACTCTAAAAAGCCAAGTGAATCTCCTCCCGATAACATCCCAAGGATCAACTCCTATCCCCCAAAGGTCTCAATTTTCCCCTAGCCATAAGTCCAATGCCTGGTCCACCTAATCCCCTCCCCAGTGGAGTTTACATCATCAAAATTGGTTGTTTCCCCTATAAAATCTCCAAAGACATTAGAATTTCCCCAACAATTAGCTCCCCTGTTCGAATTAAAATCACGAGGTAATTTCCCCGACAGAGTTCCCTGAGGTCATCCCACCTTAAGCCCGCAGAATTAGCTTCGACCCACAGAATTGGTCATCTCACCTAAAGCCCGCAGAATTGGTTATCTCACCTAAAGCCCACAGAATTGGCTTCGATCCACAGAATTGGTCATCTCACCATAAGCTTGTAGAATTGGCTTCGATCCGTAGAATTGGTCATCTCAACATAAGCCCGCAGAATTAGCTTTGACCAGCAGAATTGGTCATCCCACCTTAAGCCCGCAGAATTGGATTCGACCCGCAGAATTTGTCATCCCACCTTATGCCCGCGGAATTGGCTTCGACCCGCATAATTGGTCATCTCACCTAAAGCCCGCAGAATTGGCTTCGACCCACATAATTGATTATCTCACCTAAAGCCCGCAAAATTGGCTTTGACTCGCATAATTGGTCATCCCACCTTAAGCCCGGAGAATTGGTCATCTCACTTAAAGCCCGCATAATTGGCTTCGACCCACAGAATAGGTCATCTCACCATAAGCCCATAGAATTGGCTTCGACCCGCAGAATTGGTCGTCTCAACATAAGCCCGTAGAATTGTCTTCAACCCGCAGAATTGGTCATCTCAACATAAGCCCACAGAATTGGCTTCGACCTGCAGAATTGTTCATCCCACCTTAAGCCCGCAGAATTGGCTTCGACCCGCAGAATTGGTCATCTTAACTTAAGCCCGCAGAATCGGCTTCGACCCGCAGAATTGGTCATCTCACCTAAAGATTGTAGAATTGGCTTCGACCCACAGAATTGGTCATCTCACCTAAAGCCCGCAGAATTGATTTTGACCCGCAAAATTGGTCATCTCGTCCTTAAGCCTGCAGAATTGGTCATCTCAATATAAGCCCGCAGAATTGGCTTCGACCCGCAGAATCGGTCATCACAACCTAAGCCCTCAGAATTGGCTTCGAACCGCATAATTGGTCACCCCCATCATTACTTTGGTCATCACTTCCTTTAGGACCATCCCCAGTATGTTACTTCAAACTCGCAGAATTAGTTTCGACCCGCAGAATTGGTCACCCTCATCTTTAAGCCCTCATAATCGGCTTCGACCCACAGAATCGGTTGTCATTATCATTAGGGCCTCAGAATTAACCTCGACCATCTGGTCATCCTCTTTCAAAGGCATCATCTGGTGTTTATTTGACGACTATCATTTGTTCCAAACTCACCCATAGAGGGGCTCTGTAGACACCCCATTCTAATACCCCCTAACCTCTCCTTAGGTTCCCAGCACGTCCCTTCATCATTACAAACCCAAGTCATACCCCGGGTACTGACCTAAAGGCCATCGGTCACTCCTAGGCCCCATTTGACCAAAAGTCAAACTCTTCATCTCGATCGAGACTGAATGAATCTTCAGAGGGCACTGAATCCCCTTTCCAACGGTCCGTCCTGTACGCGATTCTGACTTACCATATGGATGAACAAACTATTTTCCCCCGAAACTCGATCAGGAGGCCATCGATCGCTCATGGGCTCCGTTTGACCAAAGTCAACCCTTCAGCTCGACCGAGGCTAAATGAATCATCAAAGGGCATTGAAACCCCTTTCTAACGGTCCATCCCGTGCGTAATTCTGACTTACGGTATGGACGAATGATCCGTGTCACTTTGAGAGGTCATCGAGTGCTTCCAGGGTCTGGTTGAAAAAATTCAACTCTTCAAACCGGATCAAACTCTTTGGAATGTTGAAGTACATCTCCTAACCTTTCTAACAGTTTGCCCTGCGCACGATTCTGACTTACCATGCGGATGAACAATCCGTTTGCATCAGATAATTCCCCGTCCGAAGGACCAACGAGCGCTTCTAAGCCACATTTGACCCAAAGTCAACTCCCGGACCCAGGATTAGTCCTAAGGACTTTCGAAAGGAACTGAATTACCTTTCTAATGGTTTTTCTCATGCACGATTCGAATCAACGATTTGCACTCTGCGGCCAATTTTCCTAAAGGGCGTGAAAGACACTGCCAAACGACAGGTTCCAGACCTTGCCTATCGGTAGTGTGCCTAAACACACTTGTCGATTGACAGGACCAGGGAAATACCGATCGGTAATTCCCCGTGTCTATAAAAAGGAGGGACTAAACCTCATTTCACGGGGGATCCCAAATCTGAAATACATCACTCGCAGTGAATCCAGAAAACCTCTCTAAAAGTCAGCGTGATTTCCACATCCAAATCCCTTTCCAACCTTCACTTTTCATCACCCATTTCGTAAAACTCGGTGAATCAACTACCCTCCATCATCATCCAAGTGCAAGGGCTTTCTCTCCAACATTCAAGATCAAGCTCAAGATCTTCAAGAAGGTCCAATTTTCTCAACTCTCTCCTTAAATTCTCATAAATTTGCATAAACTTGTTTTATTACTTAGCGTTTCTATTCTCCCATCTCATAGATGTGACACCCCGCCTAATTAAATATCGGGCGATCACTCCTTTATTAAATTAAATCAAGGTGAACAGTTGGTCCATTCTTAGCATCACTGTCGAAAAACAAAATTTTTCAATTTAACACCCTAATTAATTAAGCTAAGTGTCAAAACCATTTTCATACATACTTTCCAAATTTTATTTAAAGAAAAATTATTTTTTTTATTAACAACATTCAATGAGTAAGAATCGCACCACATTAAATTCTGCAACATAATCCAATTAATTTAATACATTCGTCAATCGAATGTCAACATACGAAATCTAAAGTCACACATCCAATCTGAATAAATCCCATAGTAACAATACTGGAAATAACTGAAATACAAATGTCCAATAACAACGGAATAATGGAAAGAGCTACACATGCCCAACTAGATGAAATTACTAAGAGTGGATCCGAATGAACGAAGTCGTCTAATCAAGAGACCTGCAACTCCCACCTAAGTTGCAGCGCGTTCCTTCCAAGAGATCCTAAGCAAGACGCCCCTGTGGCTGGGCACCTGTAATACATACATATATATAAAAGAGAGAGAGAAAAAGAAACGGGTCAGAGCCCGATAGTGTGTATGATTTAAAATTCGTTTAGCAAGTATTTAAATTGATACAGGACAATGCAACAACATATTAGTGCGACACTCTCTTGAGAAATTCTCACCTCTCTTCTAATGTGCACACCTATCGCACTAACCTTCCCAATGGTTTGTCTTATCATTTATCGCACTAATCTTCCCAATGATTTAACTTATCTTAGATTACTCTTAAGATTCAAAATTTAACGATTCAATTGTTTGAAATGAACATTTCAATTAGTAACCAAAGTTCTCATTTTAACTTTATTAATCAATAAAGTTTTCTAGTGTCATATTATACTTTCTCAAAACAAGTATTTATAATTGAGTCATCAACCATGTCCTACATATCAATTCACAATAGGTAGTTCCAAATTTTAGAATTTCATATATATATTAACTACTCGTAAAATATATATATCATAACAGCACCCCAAATAATAACTATGGTACGGCCATACTCTACTATCCAAACCCCATATCACTCACATTAAGGGGAATACAAATTCGGAATCACTCTCGAATTGTATTAACACATACTCAAACAATATTGAGGCGGAGTATAGATTCCAAGTCTCGTAGGACCGTCTGAACTATCACTGCGATAGCCTGTACCAAGGATACTTATACACAAACAATATGAGGCGAAGCATAGATTCCAAGTCTCTAAGAGGAAAGCACATGCCCGTATCTCTTAGGACCGTCTGAACTATCATTCCAATAGCCTGTACCAAGGATATCTATCTTCTAGGGTACAAGTCAATATCCCCCATAAAGGTCCCATCGAGATAAGACTGTCCCAGTGCGGAAACCTCAGGGATAGCAAGTAGCGTGGGCATGATTTTCACACATAGATAGTATATGCATACACAATCATATAACTATACTAATATTACCATATCAATAATGGGTAAATTCTCAATTCCCATAATTACGTCATTCGTATTTATTTCACATTATATAGTTATCACGTATAACCATTCACATCTTACTTTAATTTGAGGAACTTTTCCACTTACTATATAACGCTTCATGGATTCTATCCTCCCAATTATAAAATTCATTAGGTATACACATTTGTCCCAAAGTAACTCTCTTACGTGACTCTCTCTTTAAATCTTAAATTTACCGACCCTTGTGTAATTCTCCCAAAATACAATCTTTGCCCGACATCAAGGGTCCCAAAATCTATTCACATGTCCTACAGGTCTTCCCTGTCTCCCAAAACATTTTATTAAGGATGCCCAAGAATTATCTCACAATAAATTGAATTTAAGTCATTTAAAAAGGAAATAGGAGTCTGCCAGGAGGGGTCGATCGATCGAAGTCTGGGGCTCGATCGATCGATCGAAGCTCTGGGCTGGATCGATCGATTAAGCAGGTCTGCGAAAACTGAAATTCAATAACCTTATATCATCTCCAAACTTCAATAATTTCCACATTTTCTAATCCCAATCGTCCCAGAATTGATACTACTAACCTTATATCATCATATTAGGTATTTTCAACGTAAAACATGTCAATTTACGTCACTAAACATGGATTAATCATGCCATAATTCATTTAAACATACAAGAACCCGAGAAATCTCTAAATCATGGTTCCAATATGTTTTTCCAGAAATTCCTTCTTATACTACATAAAAATTTCCTGGATTATTCTCCTACATCACCAACAATTTCCAGAATAAGGTTTAAGTCATCACTACATGCAAATTCCTATCACAATTTAGGTTTTCTTCAATGAAATTCATCCCTAATCATCCCTAAACTAATATGAAGGATGCACCAACGAAATAAGCAAGATAAACACTTGTCTGGGATTTTCGACGTTCTGATTTGCAGATGTTTTTGGTGTGGTTGCGTAGCCCGTTGCGCGATCTACGCGTTGGTGGTGGTTGCGGTGCAAACGGGTGGATTTCGGGCCTTGAATTTGCCTTGAGAGCTCTCTCCTTCCTCTTCTATGGCCGTCACTTGTGTTTTGAGTTTCTAACCCTAGATGACAATCCATATATCTGATATAACCCTTTGAATTTTCGTGGGTTTAATTACCCAAAAAGGTGAAATGTCCAAAACGCCCTCCCGGGGTACCAATTAGGCCTAAAAACGCCCCGATACCCAAACTAAACCTCCGGGTACACTTTTCTGACTCTCTCGACCCTTTCGGATGCGTTGGCACACTCAAAACGACTTATAAAATATTCACTTTTATTAATTCACATTTAGTCCCGACACGACACAGGCGCGTCCCGACTTAAAGTTCCACAATTGTCATTTTATTCACACGTGACACTATTATAAAAATAAATCTCATATATTACTATACTCATCCAGTAATATTCAACAAATAACAATTTCCAATAACTACTAACTCTTGTCACGCTAGTAAATATTTAAAACAACATTCCGGATTAAAAATTAAATTAATTTATCTCAATTAAATTTAATAAATCCTTAAATTTAAAAGCCATGAAAATACGGGGTATTACAATAGATCCTAATATACTTTTTATTTAGTATTATTGCACATCTTTTATTTTCATATAAATAAAAAACCCCAAAAATAAGAAAAAGAGGGTTTGCTCATAAATTCCAAACGGGAATTCTCACACTTTTCTTACACTTTTCTCACAACTAAAACACCTTTTTTACACACACACACACACACATAAGAGAAGTCCTCGATTGGATAAATGGGATAAACCCCACCCCTCGTTTTGTATGTGAACTACGTGGACTTTGATGCCTCTATAGGCTACGTAGGCGTCTCAGAGTAAAACCCGAGACTCGAGTCCTATTCTTACTTCTTCTCTCATTTTTTATTTCCTATAAACTCAATTCTCTTATATCCTATATATGTTTGTTCTTAGTGGCGTATTATTCCACACGCGTTATCATTCCCTTATAATGATTAGCGCTAGGATCAGGGCATAAATCCTATTTTCTACTACTATTTCTTAGGAACATTCCTATGGATGAATCGCTTTATCTCTTCCATGAAACAAGTCGATGATTCCTATTTACAGTATGTATACACATGCACACATATCACGGGAAAATAAAGGAAAATAACAATGACCCACGAGAGACCGTAAGGGCGGAATGGGTGCCTAACACCTTTTCATTTCATAACTTAGCCTCCGGAGCCTTTTCGAATCATTTTGGTTTCGTATGTATCAGTATGTATTTGGATGATGTCCCTCGGGATGGCTCCCTTTTCTTTTGTCTGTTTTGAGTAAAATAGATTAGTGACTCCATCTCTCTAAATTTTTCACCTCATCAATGACGCCAGCGGAATCGCTCCGGAGAGGGACGCGCGGGACCTAGGATCCTCTCTCTCCCACCCTCTGCGAGGATCGGGAATGGCCACAACTGACACTGGTGTTCTATTGATAATTAAGACATTTTATCACAAGGTTCTCAATCCCACTTCTTGTGTTGGGCCATCAATACCATTTCTTTAGTACATGATACATTTTGAGCTTTTGGGATGAATCTAGAACGATGAGTTTTTTGTAACACTTTATCTCGTAATGAAGGTTCATCAGGTACATAAAATATATCTTTAAGTTATAGACTTTTTTTCTTATCGTATGATACTCTCGAATGTACTTAGGGTTTGTTGTTTCATCCAAAAGTGATCTCAGGATGATTGTTCCAAAATTTTCTTTCTCAGGTTCGGGTAAGCAATGGGATTGGTGATTTTTAAGAAAAGCAAGGTTGGTTGAAAATCATATTGCTCTTATGGTTGCAGCGATGCCATAGGAAATCAGGTTGCTAAATCTTCCAACAGGGTTACGGCTTAAGGTGTTGGTCACAACGTTTTTTTTCCTTGATGATTGCCTAACTTGAATCTGTAATTCTCAAAATTCCATTCAACGTCTCAGTATCAAGTTCAAGTTCTTTTGGGTGAAGATGCATCTCAAAATTATGGGATCTGAATGTACCTTGGGATTCCTTATCGTATAATAAAAAATTAGGATTTCCTATATTAATGCAAAAGATGACATAAAGGATAATTAGGAACTACTTTTGAATTGGTACTAACTGACTATCTAAAAAACTTATAATATGATTAATGTAAATAATTTGGGACGGGGTTTGAATTGACTATTATTACTGCGTAAAACTCTAGAAGGTCATAGGGGTACTATGTTTTGAAGAAGTTTACCGGGAGGCAATGTAGAGAGACTTACAATGACATTCTGAAATTAATAGACTATCTAATTAAAACATTCCTTTTTGGGTCCAAGAACACTTACTGAGGGATCTTGTATAATTTAAAAGTAAAAAGAACTGTATAGAATCAAGAGCAGGCTAATGTTATGATGTAGCGGGAGTCTAAGTTTCCCACGATGGGTTTAATTGCAAGTGGTAAGTTGTCGATGTGGTTAGGGGTTCATTATAACTCAAGTATGAGATTCAAGTAAGTAGCTATATATCGATTTGTTATTAAGTAAGAATTTTCTGATGACTCATATTCCTTTCTATCTTATAACCTTCACCTGACGGTCTAAAATTTAAATAGGACATTCCTCAAATTCAGGGTTAGGCTGAACAAGAATTTATTCCAAGTAATGACATGTGTTAGGGTCTTGAATATATTAGTGCAATTGGGACAAATGGAACACATAATGAATATTAGACAATTTCACGAATACTTCTAATTGATAGGCCATAAAGCTAATATGTTTGGTCACACTGAAGGGTCCAGTGCCTTATTGGATATCTTGAGTCTTTCTTTAATCTGATGTATTTCCTCGATAGTTTCATGGGTTACTAAATAAGAAAAATACGAGTACTATGAGGATAAGGGTTTTAGATATGGCATGGTATGGTATAAAGGTCTCGTTGATTCAGATAAACAACTATTTATTTAGGACGAAAATTTTGACAGAATTGGGAGAGTATAGGAAGTTAAAATAACAATAATCTATTTGAAGCAGTATTCAATAGTCAATATGATGATGTTACTAAAATTAGAAATATCACATTTACAATGTTTAGGGTTGCGAATGGTTTCAAAAATAAATAATCCATAATTATGTGCTCTAGAGTCTTAGTGTTAATGCAAATACAAAATCGAACCAAAACCTTTGGAGATAAAGTAATAACTTCAAGCCAAAACTCCCAAGAGAGGCATTCATATGATAAATAAAACTAGGGACTCAATATTCCGAGTCCTACAAGCAAATAATATATCCGTGGATATAATGGTAGTTTATTTCCTAGTTATATTGCATGATATGTAGGAACAAGTTCAATGGAATCTTGAATTCATTGTTTCAAGATCAATATAGGGGTTTTAAAATCGAATTAAGTGTAACATACATTGAACTGCACGAAGGAGTTCATAAGATATTCGAGGTTATCACATAATGAGACGAGCATTTCGTGAAATAATACTGAATCAAATTCACCTACTATGGGTGAAAAATTATGCTTCTCATTAATAACATCATTTGGGTTTCATATTGGGGTTTCTTTAGAAAAATGTTTTTTAAGGGAATCGCATTTATGGTATCAAGGTCATTTAGAGGGTTCATGTTGTGACACCCCGCCTATTCTATTCCTGGGTGATCATTCCATTATTAAATTAAACTAGAATCATTAATGGTTTCATTCTTAGCATCACTGTTGAAATCCAATTAATTACTAATACCTTAATGGTCCGGTGTAAAAATTTTAATTCTTGTTATTAACATGCTATTAATATAATCTAAATAAATCACATTCACCATTTCCACACGAATAGTAATGAACGATAAGATAACGAAATAAATAAATATGTTTGGAATAACACTCCATATAAAACTCCCAATCTAACAATATACAATGTGAATCCATAGTCAATACATGAAATAGAATAAAAGTGCAATGTCTCTGACAATCATAATTAGCTAAAGATGGCCGACATGCCCGACTGAGATAGATATGCAAAATAGGAATGGATAAATGTGGAGGTGTCTACTACCAAGATCCTGCAACTTCCACATCCTCTGCAGCACGTCAAATGAAGGAACTCCTAAGCCTGGTGTCCCTGTGGCTGGGCACCTAAAATGTTTTTTTTTTACAAAAATGGATTTTAAATGGGTCAGAACCCAAGTAAAACAGTTTGAAAATATTTTAACAAGTACTTAAAAGTCATTAAAGAGTACATATTATATACATGTTAGACATGTGCTCTCACTTGATATCCTCACCTCTGAACTATTTGTGCACGCCTAACGTACTCTTCTAAACCCACCTAGTTACGATACCCGACATAACTAGTTTAACTTAAGCCATTTCCTGTCTATTAATTCACTGTGCCCACCCGTATTGCCGATACAATACGTTACTAAATTTCCAATCCCTTTTATTTATTGAGAGTTGCCAATTAATTATTAAATTCACACATACTGAGATTAATTTAGATATCACTATCTACAGTCTATACTAAAACACCTGTAGTAGAATAAATCACACTCACACACACACACATATATATATATACACCGCTTTTATAATATATATGTATACGACATCCCTAGGTGGAGACCTGCAATTCGGGCATACTCTGCTATCAAGTCCTGGTACATAACGTACTAAGTAAGAACATCGGTTCAGATATCACCCTCGAACCATAAATCAAATCACATATATTGGAGGCGAACATAGTCCTAAGCCTTTGGTCTACGCGCACACCCAACTCACCCAAATGACCGTCACACCCTTATTCACACAAGTGGTGCTCAATCCCTAAGTTCTATGTTCTGAGGTACAAGTCAAAATCCCCCCTATGGGCTCATCAGGATAAGACTATCCACGACGCGGAACCTCCTGTGATAACGAGTAACCTAGGTATGTTCACGCATAATAAATCAAACAATAGATATTCACACACACACACACATACACACACACACACACACACACACACATATATATATATATATATATATAATAAAGAAGGAGGAACTTTTTGTCCTCCCCAACTGATGGCTCAGATCGAAAGTTGATGAGTTGTTGTATATCAACTAATGGCTCACAATTTGGCACGCTTCACTCACAAGCTCTAGAAAAATCCGTCTGAGAGCACAAGGGCTGAGGTGGTATCTGCAGACATTTCTCTGCACTCTTGGACTGTGCAAAACTCTGACACATTTTTTAGATCCCCCCCTCTATTATCTCCCCACCACAAATCCCACCCCCTCCTTCGTTTCTTCATTACTGTCACTGTGAAAAATGTTTCTCTCTGGTACGCCTCTCTCTTTCACGCTCAACAACTAAAATGTTTTTGGTTCTAATATTTGGGACGTTTTGTATCCGTCCTAATCTCTGGGTGTGTTGAAAACATTGGTTTTGAATTTTTTGTTCTAATCTCTTGATTATCACTATCTCACCATTGTAGATCTGAATTAGTTGTTGTTGATCCTCACAAAAGTCATAGATCTGGATTAGTTGTTGTATTTCTCTTCAAAATACCCAACAGATCTGCAGCAATACACTACACTTAAAGCTTTATTTCAAGATTTGTTCCAGTACACTGCTTACTAAATCAACATTTCTCTACGAAGGTATTGTTTAGGTATGATATTTTACTAATAAATGGATCAATATTTTCTAGCAAACTTTGGTTCGAAGTTTTATTGGTCAGGTCAGTTGGGTGGTTCACGAAGTTTATTATGAAATCTAGAGAAATCACTCTCACTAACCTCTGAAATGAAAGCATAGGAGTAAGTGGAAATGGAAGCAGGTGTACATATTTAATATCACTATGAAAATCTTCCTTATGTTTTAATTTTATATATAGTTTTTTTTTGGGGTATGGATTGCTAACTAAGATTGTGACAGATTTTTTTTGGGTATGAAAATTTGGTTTGTTGTTATAGACTTATCTTAAAGTATGTCAGGTATTATTTGTTTGGGTATGAAAATTTGCCCACTGCATTATTTTTTCATTATATATTGCGTTTATTTAGTTTGCGAAGTCAGGTATACCCTACTCCCTCTCTTGGTTGTTTTCTTTGTCCAAAGTAAGATATATTTGTTTGTTGATTTATAGGGCCAAGTTGTTTGCCTTTTGTATTTATTTTCAGGTTTTTAATCAGGTTTATATTGATTTTGGGGATTCACACTTGCTCTAATTATGAATATATCATGTCGATCATTTAAGAGACTTCATTTAAGATCATCTCGGCGATCATATGAGACGATCACTATATGATTCACACTTGCAAAAGAGATGATCACTATGTGGTTCACTATTAGTAGAATGGTTAGAGCAAGGTACTTACGAATTTCTATATGATCATTATACATAATAATTCCCATGGATACGGATTATGTTCATTAATTGGACTATTTCATTTTCGTTTCTATACGCTTACTATGATTTTCATATTATGGCTGTAGATCAAGGTACTTACTAATTTCTGCATTTGTTGTCCATTGATATTAGCTGACATCCGATTTTGTGTTGGAATATATTCGTAAAAGGATTTTGATCTTTTGTGATGGAATGTATTTCTGTAACGAACCATTTTTTATCTTTTGTACTAGAATGTATTTCTGTAATAGCATTTTAATGCTGCCTCAAGCAACTGTTATTTAATGGCGAACTAGAACAAAAAAAACTGAGAAAAAGCTTCGTTTGTGAATCAATGCCATGACGATGAACAAGACGTTATTTAATGATTATTGGAATTTGGATATTGGAACATGATTGAGGTCATTAACAACACATCGCAGATTCCAAAGGTAAATCTTGGAAGGTAATTAGGTGTTGCCATAACGATGAATAGGTCTCTGTTTAATGGTTATTGGAATTAATACAAGGTTTAGCAGTAAAAAATGAAGAGATTCTATTTCGGCAACTTGAATGCCACAAAGAGAGAGAAGAAGGAATCTAGACTAAGAGAAGGGTATTATTATATGCTTTGAAAAAGAGAACAAAAAGCATGAAGAATTCTTGAGTCTGGATCAAGTTGAGGCCCACCTGTCAGCTAAGCTGGAGAAATATATTGCTACTACTGCTGTGTTATGGTATTTGCAAATGAGAGCATTGAAAAAAGAAACCCTTTGTGAGGTAATCTAAATGTATTTTTGCTTTAATTTTTATTTTCATCAACCAAAGGGGCTTGCCCCACTGGTTACCACCAACCCTTGCTTTGTAAGAGGTTGGGGGTTCAAGTCTCATCCCCTCCCCCTCCCCAAGACTTGAACCTAAAAAAAAATCATTCAAAGATTTCCCAGTGGAGAAACTTTGTATTTTTGTTTGTTCACTGTATATACAGATCTGAAGTGATGAAAGAGAGGAAAATGCAGACTTTGATGTTGAATCTACTGAACATGTACAATTTGTTGTTTAATAACTTTTATGCACAAAATTTTATTTATTGTTTTCATGTGTATCCTACGGGTAGAACATAACATCTTGGGTGTTGGTGTTCTCTCATTTATTATTACCTCAGGAGTCAAATTACATATTATGAATGTTCTAATTAGTCCAACATTCAAGTCAGGTCAAATTTTCCTACTTTTTTGAGTTTTTTTACTAAATATGCATAACTGGGTTTGAAAATTACATTCATATTTATAGTGTCGTTTATAAACTGTTGTGGTTGTGCCATGTAATTAGAAGAGGATGTTGTGCCGTGATGGGTCAAAACACTACCCAAAATTTGGATTACTGCCCCCCAATTTTTAGGTGTATCATTTGCCTCGCTTTTGCGTACCGAATCTTAATCCCATCCCCGGTCCGGTCAAAGATAGGCCGGAGGATTCACAAGAACACACCAACTCCATTGGTGGTTTGGCACCAAAAGCTACCAAGTTTGAAATTTTTCTTCCCTTTCTGTTTGGTTAGGCACTTTCTTCAAACTCTATAGGTCAAACAAATTTGGCACACATTCATATGGAAGAAACCTCTACAAAGCAGCAACAATATGAAAAAGATGAGAAATTTGTAAAAATCTTCATCGAGTATGTTATTCTTCTTTTTTTGTAATTCAATATTAATCACGGACGTTTGGATTTCAGAGATGTTTTAACATTTTAATATTCTAGAAAGAAAATTGACTTATGTTACATTTATTTTCAATTCAGTCACACTTATATTTGAATAAATTGAAAAGATATTATTATTTTCAACGTGATATCGGCATGGGCAAGTGTGACATGTTACATAATTGTTTTTAACATCGTTATTAAATAAGATGAAATTTAATCAGTATTTTTAAGTCTTTTCTTAAAGTGTAAAATACCATACTTAGGAGTGAGTGTGCTATAACAAAAAATAATCGGGAGCAAATTTATCACCGTGCCATCGGTACGGCTACACCCTAGTATGTATATATATATATACACACTAACCTATAACATATATATCCCGTAAGTAGTATAATAACTCTCGAATATTCTACGTATCATTACTTTACCATAATATTTCTCATCGTATTATCCCGAGTGTTTCTCAATATTCGAAAGGTTACCAATCGTCCCTTCAATTAATTCAGTAGATACCTCACTCGTATCCTACTGGTATAGGTCATACGTTCCCTTGATTTTTCGTGACAATATATCGTTCTATAAGGACATAATTTTATAAATGTCCGGGGTAGAATCTAAGAATTTTTTGTTTTTCCTAGATCACAGTTTGTATGTCTGATATCGCTACATTCGACACGTCTACATGATTATCCAGACGGCCTTTATCCGAATCCATGAATCTATCATCTTCACACTTGCATCATGCTACATGCGATATGCTGCTCAACTGTTTCCCACTACTCCACGACGCATTATTGGTAAAATGGTTTATTAGAGTTGTTTTATATTTGCATAAATATTTGGGAATTTTTCAGAAAATGTTTTTTTGAAGTCTGAAATATTTTTTATCGAAAGCAAAAAAAATTCTAAGTGTAGAAGCGGAGTGCCTCGATCGACGAGCTCGCTCAAACGACATAGCACTGCCGTTCGCGCGAGATAGGCATGTCGTGCGATCTCGTTCGAACAATAACTGTCCTTCGTTCGAGTGACATGCTATCTCGTTCGAACGCCGCCGCCGCCTCGATTTTTGTGTAAATACCAATGTGCTTTCTACACATTTTTCAAGCCTTTTTATAACATAATTTTTGCAAAAACTATCCAGAAAACAGACTTCACTTTTTAAGGTTTTAAGCCTTCTTTATTCACATAAACACTCCCATCTATGTATGTGAATCGTTAAACCTTCAAGAGAATCATTTACTCATCTGGAGTAATTTGTGGAGAAGCCGTTCTCTTCTTCATTGCTGCCCACCTGGAGTTCTTGCGGGAGATTCTAGTCGAGACATCGAAACCGACGCCTGAGGGTATTTCGTATGTCGCTCTTATTTTCATTGTAATCCGTGTAACCGTTTTTACAAATTATAGTGAAAATAAAAAGGTTTTACCCCTTTGGGGGATTTTTCCTCATTTGTGTGTTTCTTTTGTGATTGACTGTTATTGCATGATCATATTGATTTCAATCACACCTAGATGCATGTTTTAGGATTTAATTGAAAAACTGAGTTTAATTAAATAATTTCTTAATTTGAACACACGCGCACTCTTCACATTCTCCGAATTAGGTTTTACTATCCTATTAAACCCAATCAACTTTAGCCTTAAATTCTCCTCACATGACTAAGTCTCAATCCCATAATTAGCCTACTGGTAATCAAAATATCTCCCATCACATTTTAAAATTACTTCAAAGGTTAACCCAATCGTTTCCCATGAGTTCTAAGCAAAAAGGGGAAAAATTATCCAATTTCTAGGAAACCGGATTGATTCGGACAAGGAGGCGAATCGAATCGATTCGCTGTAACATGTATCATCTTCTTCCTTTAACTGTTATGGGATTTCACTATTTTCAATCCTCCAAACCACCATTACATGATACCAAACTCCCAACCAAAGGTAGAAAACATCATAGTAATAAGTATAAACAATTTTTAACATAATATAATCAGTAAATCATCAAAGAACACCTTTAAATTGAATAAATTCAAGATTAATTCTTAAAAAACCCTAGTTTATCATTTTTGTTCAAGAACTTCAAAAATAATCCAAAATTTTCCATAATTTCATTACACTAATTCATCAAATTCGTTCTACATGCATAAGGGATAAAGCATATCATGATTTCTACCCAAAAACATGGTTTACATATTCCAAATTAAGGCCAAAATTCATGAATTCAAGAGGTTATTCATCCTACACTAACATGGATGGTATACGTACTAATAATTCTGAAGATAAATACTTGCCTCAATTTGAAGGTCTAGTTTTTCGCAAAATTTTCCTTTCCTCCCGATTGACGCTCTGGTTGTGGTGGTGGTGCAAAATTGTGCGGGAGTGGCCTTACGACTCCTTTAGAACCCTTCCCCTTCCTCCTCTTATGGCCTCTCCGTGTTTATTATGATTTATACCTTAACTTCCCTCACGTAACTACATATATAACTATCTAGTTTCCGTAGGTCTCTTTTTCCCCAAATTTCAAAAGACAAAAATATCCCTCTGGGGTGTTGGTTTGGCCTAAAAATGCCCCGGGACCCAAACTAAACCCCCGAGTACACTTTTATGACGATTTTGACCCTTCCGAATACATTGGAGCACTAGAAATTACCATTTGAATTATCTAAAATGAAATTATATTTATCTCGTAAAATTTAGTCCCGACACAATTGACACACACCTGCCGACTTAAATTTACCGTAACAACTATATTTCTCACTCACACCAATCATAATATACTCTTGTCAATTTATTACTTATTCACAAAGTAATATTAAATACTAATAAATATTAACCCTTGTTTCGCTAATTAATATTTATTTTAATCTAGATTAATTTTCCATTTTAATTTTAATTAATCTCAATATAAAAATCATTAAAATTACGGGGTGTTACATACTTCCCCACCTAATAATGGAGTTTCATCCCAAAATTTGAAAAAAGTAAATACCTGGTATGAATAACTCTGAATATTTATCGTGCATCTCATCCTCGTGCTCCCAAGTAGACTCGTCGGCTTATGATGCCCTCATTAAACATGTACAAGTGGAACTACCTTCGGCCTCAATCTCCTCTCACTATGGTCTAGGATAGCAACTGGCATCTCCTCATATGAAATATTGGGCTGCAGATTAATCTCCTTCAACATAATGTGAGTGTGAGCTAACTAGTCTCGGAGGTATCGCCTCAGCGAAGAAATGGAAAATACATTGTGAATCCAATGCAAGTGCTCCGGCAACCCGAGTCTATATGCAAATGGCCTAATCCTCTCAATGATAGGTAATGGCCCTACATACCTTGGTGCCAAATTTCCTTTCTTCCCGAACCTTATTATACCCTTCATAGGAGTAGCAGCGCTTGGTCCCCCACACCAAACTCCAGGAAGAACCGCTCGATATCGGCATAACTCTTTAGTCTTTCCTGGGCGATTCGTATACGACCTCGAATCAACTCAATTTTGGCTGAAGTGTCCTGAATCACCTTCGGTCCGAGTAGCTTATTATCCCCCCACCTCTAACAAACAAGCGGGCGAATGACAAGGTCTACCATACAATGCCTCAAATGGTGCCATACCAATCATGAACTAGTAGGAGTTATTATATGCAAACTCAACCAGTGGAAGATACTGCTCCCAACCTCCCCTAAAATCAAGGATACACATTCGTAGCATATCTTTCAACATTTGATTAGTCTTCTCTGTCTGCCCATCCAGGTGATAGGCCGTACTCAATCGTAACTCGGTACCCATGCCCTCCTAAAAACTCTCCCAAAATCGATACCCAAAAATCTTATCCCTATCAGATATAATATCTAGTGGCACCCCATGCAACCTCACTATCTCAACAATGGAAATCTGGGCATACTGCCCCATAGGATAAATCGTCCGAATTGGTAGAAAGCGATCTACCTTGGTCAACCAATCCACTATCACTAATATGAAATCATGACCCCTCTATGAAGTAGGCAACCTAGTGATAAAATCCATGGAAATGTTTTCCCATTTCCACATAGAAATCTCTAATGGTTGTAGAACCCCTACTGGCAACTGATGATCCACCTTCACCATCTCACAAGTGGTATACCTCGAGACAAACTCGATAATGTATTTCCTTATCCCACTCCACCAATACTGCCATCTCATATCTTGGTACATCTTATCCACTTTAGGATGTACCACAAATCATAACTCGTGAGACTCTTCCATCACCACGTGTCACAAATCCTCCCCCTCTGGGACAATCAACTTCCTGTTGAATCATAACCATCCCTCTGAACTCACATAGTATGACTCGACTCCCTCGGCTAAAAGATATCTAATTTGATCCTGATAAAATGAATCAATTGCTTATGCTTGTACCACCCTTGTGACAATCTGTGGGTGACAGTCATAACCGACATAAATGACCTATAACTTCATCCTGATATCCTAACTCCTTCCATTTCGCATTCCAAACTTCAGCTACATCCCCTACTAGCCTGCGGCTCAACATGTCTTCCACCACCTTATCCTTTCCTGAGTGATAATGGATGTCAAATTGGTAATCTTTCACAAATTCCAGCCACATACGCTGGCGCATATTCAACTCTCTCTTAGTGAATAAGTACTATAGTGATTTATGATCTGTGAATATGCAAAGCCTCTCCCCCAGTAGATAATGTCTCCAAATCTGCAACGCAAACACGACTATCGTTAACTCTAAGTCGTGGGTAGGTTAATTCCTCTTGTGAGGCTTAATCTGGTGTGAAACATAAGCTATAGCCTGATCCTCCTGCTGTAGCACACCACCAAGTCCCTATAAGGACGCATTTTTAAAAACAAGATACTCCACTCCCACCTTGGGTAGTGGGAGTATGGGTGCTAAAGTCAACTTGTCCTTCAGCTCATCGAAAGACAACTGACAAGTGTCATCCTAGATAAACGGTACGCCTTTGCGAGTCAGATTAGTCAATGAAATTGCAATCTTTGAAAATCCCCGAATAAACTATCTGTAGTACATGGATAACCCTAAGAAACTGTGCACCTCCGTCGGTGTCATCGGCTGTCCCCACTCGTTCACCACTGACACCTTACTTGGATCCACCGATATCCCCCTAGCAGATACGATATGACCCAAAAATTGAACCTTACGCAGCAAAAAACCCGTATTTCTCCAATTTAGCGTACAACTAGTGCTCACGCAAAGTCTGCAAAACATGAAGCAGATGCTCGACATGCTTCCCCTCAGTATGAGAATAAACTAGCTTGTCATCAATAAAGATAATGACAAACTGATCCAGGAACTCCCTGAACACCTTATTCATTAAGTCCATAAATATAGCTGTCGCGTTGGTTAGACCAAACGGCATAACTTGAAACTCGTAAGACCCATATCTCATCAGAAAGGAAACCTTAGACACATCTTGCTCATGGATGCGCAACTGGTCATACCTGGATCTCAAATCTACCTTAGAGAAGTAGGCAACTCCTCTCAACTGGTCAAATAAGTCATCGAGTCAGGGCAATAGATACTTATTATGTATCGTGACTTTATTCAACTCCCGGTAATCCACACACAGGCATAAAGAACCATCCCTTTTCTTCACAAACAACACTGGGGAACCCCAAGGTGAAGTACTTTGATGGATAAAGTCCCGCCCGAAGAGATGCTCAATCTGTTCCTGTAGCTCCCTCTTTTCCATAGGAGCTATACGATATAGTTCCCGAGCTTTCGACCGAGTTCCCAGTGCTAAATCAATGACAAACTCTATCTCTCTGCTAGGCGGTAATCCTGGTATCTCCTTAAATAAGTCTACAAACTCTCACACAACTGGAATCGAATCCAGGGAAATCACTACCCCCTTAAAGGTCTCCTCCTCTATACAATACATATGAGTCGACAATCCTCCTTCAGGACGAGGTATCGCCATAAAGAACGTCTCCTGGCCAAGAATTGCAAACACCATGCCCCAATTATAACAGTTAATTATGGCCCTATACGCTGCTAGCCAATCCATGCCAATAATGGCATCATACTCTGACATATCTAACACAAGCATATTGGCGGGAAAAACTAGTCTCCCAATATCTATACTCACACCCCGATAATTAAAGAAGATAAGTGTCCCGCTACCCAGTGGTGAGTCTACATACGTGACTATACTATCGGTCGTATCTAATAATCCCGCGGCACGTACAAATCTAGTGGTTATGAACGAGTGTGAAGCCCCAGTGTCAAACAAAATGCTCCCTAAAATCCCATGTATAAGAAACATATCCTCAACTGGGGGTGGAGCCTGTGGAACTACAACCTGGTGGACGTTATACACACTCCCATAATGTAACTTCCCATGCTAAGGTAGGGTTGTTGGGATGACTGATGCTGCAGGAAAAGATGATAATGGTGTTGGTACTAGGAGGATGGTGAGGAAAATAGGCCTTCAGGGCTCCTGGCTAGCACCCTGCTTCTACTAACCCTTGCCCTTATCAGGGCTAACCTGACGCTTGTGATCATTTTTCCACATATGAAACACCTGCCTGTGAAATTTCCTCCCCTCTGGGCCTGCTGGCCTTGACCTTACTGGCCTTGGCCCTATTGGCCACTACTACCTCTACCCTGGCCCTACTGACCCTGATGAAAAATGTTAGCCCTACCTAAATCCACCTGTCCCTGCCTGAAATCTCCCAAATGGAAACGCTTAGCAGCATCCCCTGATGGGAACCCTACTCACTCTACCTCATCTAAATTTGAGTCGATTTTGCCCCATTGACACTGCTACCCCCAAATCTACCTTACTGGATGACCCTCCTGAGTGCTTACTTCCCTTAACATGGAAGCGGTGGTCCTGAAATGCAAAAGAAGCGTTTAACACATCCTTATATGTCTTGAAGGCTGGGTTACCTAGCAAATGCTGTCGGATCCTCTAGGTAAGACCATCCATAAACAACTGTATCCTCTTTTCTTCCGTGCTCACCTCGTTGGGAACAAAGTTTGCCAGCTTGGTAAATTCTTCCTCATACTCCTCTACAGTCCTCCCCTCCTATGAAACATCCAAGAATTTTTGCCTGATCTCAGTGTGAATGGCGAATGAGATGTATCAGTGATCGAACCGCTCCCGAAACTCCTGAATCATCAAAGTGTCTCTCTCCTGTGCGGTGGTAACGGATAACCACCACTGTAAGGCTACCCCCACTAGCTTAAAGGTAGCAAATACATATCTCTGTACATTCGTGCACTCATACATCCTCAAATGCCTATGGATATCCTTCTTCCATTGGCACGCTGCAACTACACCGGAGCTCCCCTGAAACTCTGGAGGATGTGCCTTCTGAAAGGCATCTGGAACTCGCTCACAGGCAGAACGAAACGACTGTGCTAGATCTGGAGCATCAATCTGAGGATGGGGTGGCACCTGTGGTGCCTGCTGGGCAAAAGTACTCATGGACGCTTTAACTACATGTGCCACAATGGAGGAAACCTCGACTGCATTCATGGTCCCTGGGGCCGGAGCTGGCTGTGGCTAGGGCGAGCCTCTAGGGTGGCTCGTGGTGCACGTCGAGGAGACATCTAAAACTAAAAAGAATTTCCCAACAATCCACAGTCCAATATATCTCAAAATAACTGAAGACATAAATGCATAATTTAATAATACAACAATCCTAACAATAGGGCTCTACATCAAAGAACGTTATGCTAGAAACGTAATAAGTCCATACAGATCCTAAGAACACTAAAATCTGATGCTCTAATACAATCTGTGACACCCAACCTATTCTAATATAGGGTGATTAGTCCATTATTAAATTAAAAAGGAATCATTAATGGTTTGATTCTCAGTATCACGGTAGAAATCCAATTAATTACTAATACCCTAATGGCTCGGTGTCAAAATTTTAATTCTTGGTGTTAATATGCAATTAATATAAACTAAATAAATCAAATTTACCATTTCCACACACATAGTAATGAACGATAAGATAAAAAAAAATATATCTGGAATAACACTCCGGATAAAACTCCCAATCCAACAATCCATAATGTGAATCCATAGTTAATACATGAAATAGAAGAAAAGTGCAATGTCTCTGACAATCATAATTAGCTAAAGATGGGCGACATGCCTGACTGAGATAGATAAGCAAAGTAGGAATGGATAAATTTGTAGGCGTCTACTACCAAGATCCAGTAACTTCCACAACAGTTGCAGCACGCTAAATAAAGGAACTCCTAAGCCTGGCGTCCCTGTAGCTCAGCACCCAAAATGATTTTTTTTACAAAAATGGATTTGAAACGGGTTAGAGCCCGAGTAAAATAGTTTGAAAACATTTTAGCAAGTACTTAAAATGCATTAAAGAGTACATATTATATACATGTTAGCTTGCTCTCACTTGAGATCCTCACCTCTCAACTATTTGTGCACGCCTAACGTACTCTTCTAAACTCGCCTAGTTACGCTGCCCCGCCTAACTAGTTTAACTTAAGCCATTTCCCGTCTATTATTCATTGTAAACCCCCCCATATTGCCCATAAAATACGTTACTAAATTTCCAATCCCTTTTACTTATTGAGAGTCGCCAATTAATTATTAAGTTCACACCCGTAGTAGAATATATATATATATATATATATATATATATATATATATATATATATATATATATATATATATATATATATATATATATATGTATATATGTATGTATGTATACGACATCCCTAGGTGGAGACACGAGACGCGGACATACTCTGCTATCAAGTACTGGTACATCACTTACTAAGTAAGGACATCAGTTCGGATATCGCCATTGAATCATAAATCATATCACACATATTGGACTATGCACACACCTAACGCATCCATATGACCGGTCACACCCTTATTCACACAAGTGGGGCTCAATCCCTAAGTTCTATATTCAGAGGTACATGTCAAAATCCCCCTGATGGGCTAATAAGGATAAGACTCTCCACGACGCGAAACGTACACCGAAAACTAGTAGCCTGGGTATGTTCACACATAATAAATCAAACAATAGGAATTCACACCACCCATATATACATATATATATTAAGTATAGGTGTACACATAACCTATATATATATATATATATATATATATATGTGTGTGTGTGTGTGTGTGTGTGTGTCGTACGTAGTATAATAACTCTCGAATATGCTACGTATCATTACTTTACCATAATACTTCTCATCGTATTATCCCGAGTGTTTCCTAATACAAGAAAGGTTACCAATTGTCCCTTTAAGTAATTCAGTAGATACCTTACTCGTATCCTACTGGTCTAGGTCATACGTTCGCTTGATTTACCGTGACACTATATCATTCTTCGAATTAGGTTTTATTACCCTATTAAACCCAATCAACTTTAGCCTGAAATTCTCCTCATATAACTAATTCTCAATCCCATAATTATCCTACTAGTAATGAAAATATCTCCCATCACGTTTTAAAATTACTTCAAAGTTTAACCCAATCGTTTTGCATGAGTTCTAAGCAAAAAGGGAAAAAATTATCCAATTATAGGAAATCGAATCGATTCAGCCTTGTTCCGAATCAATTCGCTTTCCAAATCAATTCGGCCAAGAAGGCAAATCGATTCACTGTAACAAGTATCATCTTCTTCCTTTAACTGTTACGGGATTTCACCATTTTCAATCCTCCAAACCACCATTACATGATCCCAAACTCCCAACCAAAGGTACCAAACATCATAGTAACATGTATAAACGATTTTTAACGTAATAGAATCAATAAATCATCAATGAACACCTTTAAATTGAACTAATTCACGATTAATTCTTAAAAACCCTAGTTTATCATTAATTCACATATAGCTTTTGATCTGTTGATATGAGAACACCCTATGGTCGATTTCCCGTATCATCACTGAGCTACGATTTTTGCTTGATTGTTATAATATATCGAACAATTTTTTTAGGAAAAATATCATAAAATAATATTTTAATCGATATTTGGGTCCCTTAATTGACACAACGACCCAATCTTCACCTTGTAAAAAGTAGTATCGAATTAAAAATATTTTTATGCCAAAATATTCTATTTGACACTACGAGTCTAACAATATGTTTCGTGTATTTTTCTGATTAACGGTTTAAAACTTATGAATTTTTACAGTTTGAAATGTTGGCATTTTAACGTGTCGACTTATAGTCACCCTTTAGTTTTAAGAGAACACTATTTTTCTTTCTCGACAATATATATATATATATATATATATATATATATATATAGCTAATTTTATTCCCAATAATAATACGTCATTTTTGTCTCAAATTTATGTATTTTTGTTGTGACACACGCGTATATACCCATAAATATATATACCTAGATAGATATACCTATATCTACACTATTATATATACATATCGTATATATATACATATTTGAAAATAAACACACACACTAACACTGTTATATATATATATATATATATATAGAGAGAGAGAGAGAGAGAGAGAGACTCATGTGCATACTAAGTTTGCACGTGTGTTGGCGTACACAAAGTTTTTTAAATATATTATTAAAAAATATTTTTGAGTTGATTTTTATATGTGATATTTAATTATTTCAACGGACCTATATAAAAAAAATCAGTTCAATTTTTTTTTTGGCTATTTTTAAAAAATTGGTCAAACTTTTGTAGCTTTTAAAGTGCTTAAAAATAATGAAAGTTTGATCGATTTTTTAAAAATAGCAAAATAAATTTTTTTGAGTTGATTTTTTTATATGGGTCCCTTGAAATGTTTGAATATCACACAAAAACAATTAGCTCAAAAATATTTTTTTACTATTTTAAAAAATAATGTGCAAAATTAGTGTGCAGAGGGTCCCACTTTGAGAATCCCGAATGAGGACCATTTTTTTAAAATAGTAAAAAAATATTTTTGGGCTGATTTTTTTTTTATGATTTTTAAACATTTCAATAGGATCATAAAAAAATAATTTGTTCAAAATAAATTTTTTTGCTATTTTAAATAAATCGGTCAAACTTTGTCAGTTTTTAAGTTATTAAAAACTGACAAACTTTGACCGATTTTTTTAAAATAGTAAAAAAATTCATTTTAAGTTGATTTTTTTATATGGACCTACTGAAATGTTTAAAAACTATATAAAAAAAATCAGCTCAAATATATTTTTTTTATTATTTTATCAAAATTGATCCACGCCAACAGTATGTAAAGAGAGGTCCTCATGATCTCTCTCTCTCTCTCTCTCTCTCTCTCTATATATATATATATATATATATATATATATACACACACACACACACACACACACACACACACACACACACACACACACATGCTTTCATAAATATTTTTCAAAAAACATCCATACAAATTCATATGTTTTGTACAACACAGTGTATATAGTTATATATACACCAAACCAACTTTTACCCATTTGAACACACATATATACCCATATACATCCGATTATATATACATATATAGATAGATATATACACGCATTGTATATCTGTATATACTTGCTAACCTTCCATGGCTACCCACACAAGGCTTTTAAAACCCATTTGCTTATATAGGTGTATATACGACCATTCACACACACACACACACATATAAACAATTTTATAAAATAGATAAAAAAGAAGTGGAAAGATTATACATGTTCAATGTTTTATTTGGTAGGAAAAGTTTTAGCTTCTTTGTGTTGGAGATTGTTTGGTCCGGGTATGTAACAGGAAGAGGGTGGTCTAAGTTTGTAATTTTTTCCCTTTAAACTGAAGGGCAGTTAGGTGTAGATTTTTTTTTAATTAACCGTGTAAAAGGGGCAATTTAGGTTCCAAGATATTTTGTTTAACTTTCTAAAGTTTAAGTTTAGAATTTTATATTTTATGCCTTTTATGTTTATTTTTTATTTTTTTTAATTTAAAAACAAACTAAATTTGAATCTTTTTGTTTTAATGCAAATTGGCATATTAAAGTTTACTTTAAATGTATAGAGTATTTAACACGTGTATAATTTATATGTCTACTCAGTAAATGATTTAGTTAAAAATTCTTATTTAATTTCTTGACTTAATTTTAATAATATAAAAATGTAACTTCTACGAATAAATAATTTTTAATTTTCTTTGCTGAAATAAAATTTGGGGTGTTACACATTTTGTTAGGCTAAGTCATCAAAATCGAGATTATACAGAGTATCATGTCTAGATGTAACAAGTAACACATTATCGTCTTTAGCATTCTTAACTAGGCAATGATCCGATTTAAATACGACTTCATAACCTTTATCACATAGTTGACTGATGCTAATTAAATTATGCTTCAACCCATCAATTAATAAAATATTGCTTATATGCTCTAATTTTCTTTCCTTTGTAGTTGCCCCCCAAAGTGACATTTCTACCATCTTTGGCGATAAGACTAGAGAATTTGCTTTTATCTCCGATCATGTGTCTTGAATATCCATTATCAAGGAACCATTTTGACTTATGTGAGTGGGATTTGAAGCATACCTACACATCGTATTTGAATAACTTTTCTTTTGCTACCCAAAAGGTGTTGGGTCCGTCAAGGTTATTAAATATAGTATCTCCCTTAGGAATGCAAGCAACTTTTCTTTTATCAAACCTCATTTTTCTATAATTACAATATTCAGAAAAATGAGTACGTCTTCCATAATAGGTGCAAAGATAATAAGCATGATTAAAAGTTTTCATTGTTATTAAAAAAATTCTCATTAGTGTTAGAGTTATATCCTATTCTAGCTCTATCAAACATCCATCTATGTTTACCCAAAAGTTTATCTAAGTTATCTCTCCATTTCACAAAATTTTCTAAGATGCATGATAAGTCTTCAACTTTTCTTTTTAATTTAAGATTCTCGAATTCAAGAGAGTTGGGAGTGCAAACATATTTTCCCTTTTTCAAGTTTTTAAGTTCATCTTTTAGAGAATCATTTTCTAGTTTCAAACCATCAATATCTTTAGAGAAAGACTCATATTTTGTAGAAAAGCATAAATGACTTTTTAAAGAGTAATATATTTCTTTTTTAGTTCACTGTAGTTACAATATAATTCATCAAAGGCATTTTGCAATTCATCATAGTCATTTAATAAATTCTCATCCACATCATTAAAAGAATCATAGTTAGATAGTACCTCTTCTTCTCTTTCCATAAGACATAAGTTAGCCAGCTCATCGTCACTTGAATCATTTTCAGAGTTGCTATAATTGGAGTCACTCCCTGTGGTAGCCTTCATAGCCTTCTTTTCTTTGATCCTTTCTCTTCTATCTCTTTTTTTTCAATTTATCATCCTTGCTATCTTTTGACTTGGACAATTAGGTCTAATGTGACCAATTTCATTCCAGTTGTAACACCTTGGCTCCGATTTGGAAGAAGATTTCCCATCATTGTATTTTCTTGAGCGAAACCTCTTCGTTTTTCCTCCATATGTTCCTTTTCTTTTAGCAAGGAACTTTTTGAAACTTTTGGTCAAGACAGCGATATCATCATCCTCGACTTCTTTGTCATCATCAATTTCATCATCTCTGTTTGAAGATTTAAAAAAATGAGTTTTATTTGCTTTAGATTGCGCTTCTTCTTCTTCTTCTTTTATCTCCATTTCATAAGCAATAAGTGATCCTAGAAGCTCATCAAGACTTATGGGTCTATCTCTAAGAGCTTCTTTAATAGCGAGTTTGTTAGACATCCAGGTTTTTATAAGTGAACTGATTTTGCCTACATTATGATTGTTAGTATAAGATTTTTTAAGAGATTTCAAACCCTTGATAATGTTAGTAAACCTAGTAAACATGATCGGAATATATTTCATCCGGTTTCATTCTAAACAATTCATAATTGTTAACAAGAATACTAATTTTATTTTCTTTGACTTGACTAGTTCCTTCATGGGTGATTTATAATATATCCCATTTTTTTTATTCATAAAAAAATCTGTTATATGCGTTATCATCTAAGGAACAATGTAAAATATTTATAGCTTTACCATTTATTTGAATTTTCTTAATATCACCATCATTGCACTCATTTTCTAATTTAGGAATTTGTGCATTTTCAACTGTTTTCATAGGGACATTAGGTCCATTCCGAATGAACCTCAAACTTCATAATCCTTTGACTAAATAAAAAATTTAATTCTATTTCCCCAATAATTGTAATCATTTCCACAAAATAGAGGATTCCTATTAACAGAGTGTCCTTTGTTCATAAAGGAACCAAAAAATCTTGCCATATGATCTTTAACTCAAAGATTGTTAAATCTGAAAAAGAACTGGAGCACTAGCTCTGATACCAATTTTTGCCCAGAAAAATACTAAAGAGGGGGTGAGTTTGGTTTTCACAAACTTTTTTACTTCTTTTAAAATAAACAAATTAGTTGATTATATTGCCAAAAAATAATTAATTATGAAATTAATAAGCTATTTTTAAGAAATATTCAGAAAACTTGAAATGGTAGAAAGCCTAAATATTAAGCACATTAAAAGCAATAAATAAGTGATAAAAATGCATAAGACATATAGTGGTTTGGATAAAAATGGTGGGCCTACTATAGTACCCCCCCTAAGCACCTCCTTAGGTCCCTAACATTCATCCACCCACTATAAACCCTAGGTCATACTCCGAGTTTTGATTTGGAGGTCACTCGCCACTCTCGGGCCTTATTTGACCCTAGTCAACTCTCCCACCTAAGAGAAGCTCAATGAAACCACAAAAGTATCTGAATTCCCTTTTCAACCGTCTATGTTGTGTGTAAATCTGCCTCACAATTTGCACGAATGGTCCATTTTACTCTGAGTACTGATTTGGAGGAGATTGGGCGCTCCCGACCCCCATTTGACTCTGGTCAACTCTCCAACCTAAGCGAAGCTCAATGAAATTTTAAAGGGCTCTAAATTCCCTCTCGAACTGCGAATCGATCTCACGGTTTGAATGAACGATTAATTTTACTCTGAGTACTTATCTGAAGGCCACCGAGCGCTCCCAGGCCCCCGTTTGACTCTGGTCAATTCTCCAACCGAGATAATCTCAAAGAAATCTCGAAAAAGATCTCAATTCCCCTTCCAATAGTTCATGTCGTGTATGAATCTGTCTCACGGTGCGTATGAATAATTTGTTTTCCTTCAAAAACCTCTTGTCTAGAGACCATCGGGTGCTTCAAAACCTCGTTTGACTTCGGTTAACTCCCTAATCCCGGAGTGGTTCAATGAATTATTGAAGGGTTCTGAATTCCTTTTCCAATGGTCTCGATCGTGCTCAATTCGGACTTACAATTTGCATATTATGCACGTTTTTCAAAAAATTCCATTCTGGACTTCCTATAGGCACCCAGACCCCCAGCCTATCAGCAGGGTGTGTTTTTCTTGCCCAGCAATGCAGGAACCATGCCGATAGGAAGTCCAGGGTCCATGCCGATTGGTACCCCTAAGCTTAAATGGCATTATATAAAGGGCTCACGACCTCATCCCCGAAGGAGGTCCCTTTCAGCAGTCAATAAACATTCTCTCGAAATTTGAGCCCTCTTATTACCAAAAAAGTCCATTTTCCAACATTCCCCACTAAAATTAGTCATCCACCTCACCTTATCATATTACCTTCATACCACTGCAAAAACCAGCCTACATACATTCTAATTTCAGGAATAAAGATATACAAGGAGGTCCCTTCCTCACTCTTTTCTAGTTTATTCATTTAAGTGTTATTATTCACTTTATTCTCATTTTGTGATATCTTCTATTTTTGTTTTATTATCTCACGTCAAATAATCTTCATTTTTATTATTAGCATTTCACGCAACTTATTTTCATAAAAATCCCCAAAAGGCAAAAAAATGGTTTATTCATAAATTTCAAAAGTAAGACTTCCATTTTCTCACACTTCGAACTTGAAAACATTTTCCTTCCAAAACACTCAAAGAGGAGTCCTACATTTGGATTTATGGGTTGAAACCCACCCCTATGCTATTTTTGAACTTTGTGGACTTTGATGTCCCTTAGGCTACGCAGGCGTCTTGTCCTTTTCATTTTATGTCTTTTATATTCTATTCTATTATATTTATTTTATGAGTCTTGGACTACTACATATTTGTGTTTTGCCCGACATGCACATTCTCTCCTTCATAGTAATTTATGATTTGATAGACACTTATATCATAGGTTTAATTTTATTTTCGAGTACACTCCTACAGAGGAGTTCGCTCTGTCCATTCCATGACACGAGTCAAATAATTCCATTATTTGTATTATACACATGTACAAACACATCGTTGAGAAAAAAACGAGAAGATTAACATTGCCCATGAGAGATCGAAAGGACAAAATGGGTTCCAAACACCATGACAATCTGTAACGTAGTCCCCAAACCCTTTGAATCACTTGGTTTCATATGCATCAATATGACCTTAATGCCGTTCTCTCGAGGCAGCTACATTCTTTTGCATGTTTTGAACAAAATCGATTGGCGAATCCATCTCTTCGTGTTATCCCCATTTGACGATGACATTTATAATCGCGGAAAACTGTGAAGATGTTGACACGAGGGACGAAAAGATGACCTTAATATCCTCAAAACACCCACACACACGTAGCAAAAAGGGAGAGAAAGTGGGGATCTTTTTCGTTCTCCCCATATACCTACTTCGGGTTCGGGCCCACTCCGAAGGAATCCGACCTCAATAGACAAAGTGGCGACTCCGTTGGGGATCTTTCTAGAGGGTTAGACTCTATTTTCACATGGGTGTTACTTATTTACTCTCCTGCTTTTCTACATACGTATACCCCCACTTATATGTTCTCCTTACTCTTATGCTTACTTCTTGTATATTTATCTCATGCTTATCTCCACCATGCTCTCTCCTCATGTATATATCACTCTTCACTTACTTGTACATTCTCACTATGGTTTACCTTACACCCACTTGTATATATTCTCCATACTCACTTTGCACACTCGAACTTGTATATAATCTCACCTTTACTAACATGCTCCCCACGCCACTTATAGATTATCCATGTTTAGCATCACTAACACACACCCTCACTTTTTCTCATGTATATATATCTCCATGCACACTTACGCATCTCACACACCACTTGTAGATGATCCATGCTTAGTCACACTAATCCACACATTCACTTGTAAATATTCACATGTTCACTTACATTATTCCCATGTCACTCACTCACTTTGCATATATATCTCACTCACTTGTATATTCACGTGTTTCACACAATATTACCTTGCTTTGTATAGTCTTCATGCTCCTTTATAGCTTTACTTTTATATCATGCTATTTGTTTATTCTCCCTCATAGTGGTATTTCTCCCTTTACTTAGCATATAAAAAAAATCTCCATAAGATACTAATTAACACTCATGTTTTTTTGCACACTACATCACCAGAGCATGGCAATGTTGACCAAAATTTTGTCCGGTGCAGAGGGGCCACTTCTTGATGCATGTCGATTATGCGGGATGTGGTTAACCTAAGCGATATAATTCTCACCTTCCATTGGCCTCATACCATCGACGTATATCGAACGGTTCCCCCCGCATCGTATCGCTTGAACGAACTCGTGATGGGAGGTATATAGCAGCACGTACGTCAAGTATATCAAATTCTCTCTCACATGAACCGTCCCTAATATGTATATCGTGAGGCAATTCACGTACACTCGGGTATATCAAATGGTTTGTCCACATGTACTAATGAATGATTGCCCTTATAGGAAAGAGGTATATCATGAAAGTCATGCCAAATGGGGGAACCCTACCACTAACCCACCAAATACATAAACTCATATAGGTGTCTGTCGTAGGTCACTCATAATTAGTTTGCCAATTACTATGCAAAACTCTATCGAAATTTTGGGTCGCCATACCGCCGGAATTTTTACGCTATTTATCCCATTTTTAAAACATAACCTTATCCGTGAGCTTGAAAAATAAGTCAAACCATGTCTTATATCTTAAACCCTATCTTTTTCCCAAGCTCGGGTCCTATTCAGCATTTTCCTTGCATTTAGGCAAGAATAATACGAGTAAAACCTAATAATAATAATTATGATGAGGATTCTACTTTCCCTTTCCCTCTTTTAAAGAACAAAAGTATTAAAAACATATTCCCCCCTTTTTCAAAATACCAAAAATACTCTTTTCTTTCCTCTAAAAATAAACCAAAATCATTTTTTCGCTCTTAGGTCGATCGCATACCTGAATTTATTCGTCTCCCTATTGGCTTCGGTCTTCCTTAAAACCATTCCAAAGCTTCAGTGCTTCCTCTGCTGCTTTGACTAAATTTGAGATCTACCTCCACAAATTATTCAAGAAAAACATAGATCGATCACCAAATGTTTAGCCAGATCTGATGGCCACTTTGGAGGCATGAAATTGCCTATATATTAGATCAATTCTGAAGGTTTAGGCTGAAACAGCCTGTAAAGATGATCGCCAATTATGAGAAGTTCAGCAGTATATTTATAGAAGTCTGGAAGTGGGCTTGAGAATCAGACAAATGGGTGGTAACCATAAAAGAAATCAACCTGGATGATGTCGTACACACCATATGGGATAAGTTTAAGCAGAATGAAGAAATATGTAGAATCCCTGAGTTTCTCACAGTCTTAAAGCTCCAGGGGCGTCTGGTCCCTTCACTCCTGCACTTCCCAACTAAGTGGGAAGATTTGTATGATGAAGTTGCGGAGGTTATTGAATGCATCGACTACCCTTGGCAGGAAGATATCATTGCCACTGGATGGGGTGATGACTTAGAAAGCCCAAACGGTGAATCTGAGGGAAAAGACTTCCCATTTGGGGGATTCTTCGAACCATTGTATGACCTCATTGAAAAAAAGATGAAGCCAAAAATGGAGATCTTCTTCCAAGATGACAACACTTGGGGCGAGGAATGGAAGCACAAAGTAAAGTCCCTAACTAATGAGACCATGGAAAACATTGCAAACTCTAAGGGTAGAGGAGTTATTCAACCTGCAGACACTAGTACTGAGTCTCTGAATAATTTGCCAAGAGGTTGCACCGTCGGATTCGTTCACCAAGATTACAACTGCTGAAACACCTCTCTTTAACTGGCATGTCATTTCGGTCCAGCTTTCCCAACCCTAGCTAAACCTTACTATTCACCCCATTCAAGAAACCCCTGCACTTATTGTTGTGTCTCATATTTCTGATATCTATGTAAATGATGCCTCTTTTGATGAGGTTCTCACTGCTATATTCCCTAAGAATGAAATAAATGAAGATTTTGAGTATCTTGATGTGTCTTACATTAATTGCATTTATTCTAATCAAACTTTTGATAATGATGATTTTATAAATGAACAATTCTTAACTAATCTTTATAAGGAAAATAATAAACAACATAAACGCCTTTAAATTAATGATGATGAGACTGTTAATATTAATCTCGATTCTAGTAGCCATGTGCAAGAGATTAGGATGGGGTCCACCCTTAATGAGCATGAGTGGATGCAATTCGAAGAGCTTCTGAAGGATTTCTTGGACGTCTTTGCATGGTACACAATGACAAGCCCGACATTGATACATAAATAACTCAGCACGAGATACCCACATTCCCAGAAACCAAACTTGTCAAGCAAAAATTGAGGAAGCTCCGAACAAAATGTCCCCTCAAAGTTAAAGAAGAGGTAGTCAAATAGATGAACATGGGTATCATTCGCGTAGTCGAATACACCACATGGCTTGTAAATATCGTCCCCAAGCCGAAGTCGAGAGGAAAAGTTCACATGTGCATTAACTATCAGGATGTGAACAAAGAATCCTCGAAGGAAGATTACCCTTTACCCAATATCGACATGATCATAGATAATACGGACAACCACACTCTCAAGTCATTTGTCGATGGATTTTCTAGCTACAACTAAATTAACATGCACCCAGACCACTAGGAGTAAATTGCATACATCACCCCATGGGGAACCTTCTGCTACATCGTTAGGCCATTCAGACTCAAGAATGCCAGGGTTACCTACCAAATGGCCGACACAACCATCCCACATGATCTCATCCATAAAGAAATTGAGGTTTATGTTTACTATATGATCATCAAGTCTAAGACTCGGGAAGGTCATATCCCCGCCCTGAGAAAATTCTTCGAGTGGATGCGACAATACGAGATGCATCTCAACCCACAGAAATGTGTCTTCGGAGTCACTAAAGGGAAACTCCTTGGATTCATAGTAATTAAGAAAGTAATTGAAGTAGACCCCCATTAAACTGAAAGCCATACTCGAGATGCCACTACCGTGGATGGAGAAGGAAGTATGAGGATTCCTGGGTAAGCTGCAATACTTTAGTCGGTTCATCAGCCAATTGATCTATATCTATGAACCCATTTTTAAACTTCTCTAGAAGGACTCAACCAAAGTTTTGAATGAGGCATGCCAAGAAGCCTTTAACCATATCAAGCGATACCTCACCTGACCTTCGGTGCTCATGCCTCCGCAGTAAGGTCTCCCCCTCCTCTTATACTTCATTTTCACTGATACCACAACAGGGGATTTACTGGAAAGGAGCCCCGTAAGGAAAGAGCCATACTACGCTAGTCGGAAGATAGCCTAGTACAAAGTCACCTACATTGCCTTGGAGAAAGGGCATGTCGCCCTGTCTGTGTCACGCATAAATCATGACACTATATGCTTGCATTTTACATCAGACTAGTATCCCGAATGGATCCCACAAAATAATTACTAGAGAAACTCGTTCTATCAAGTTGAATGGCCGTTGGTTGATGTTACTAGCCGAGTTCGACATTGTGTAAGTCACAAAGAAATTCATGAATGGGAGGGACATCTTTGACTACCTTACCGATTATCCTATTGAAGGAATCGAAGTCTGGGTCTCGAAATTTCTAAACGTAGACATCCTTTTCACCTCTCAGTAGGACCATAAATGGCAGATATTCTTCGACAGATCTGCCGATAAGAAGGGATATGGCATGGGGATACGCTTAATCGCCCTAGATGACTCTCACATTGCCATTACCATCAAGCTATACTTCCCTTGCACCAAAAACATGACAGAATAAGAGGCGTGCATCGTAGGGATCAAAATTTCCCTTAAGAGAGAAATTAAACACATAAACATTTTTGGGAACTCTGTCCTCGTTATCCGATAAATTCTCAGGAAATGGAAAGTCAAATACGAGAAGCTCCTACCCTTCCACGCCAACTTAGAAGAGCTTGCCTCCTAATTAAAAAATGTTTCCTTTCATTACCTTCTAAGCTCAAAGAATATCCTACCTAGCGCACTAGCAACCTTGGCCTCCATGGTCGACATGCCTAAGGGAGTAATAATGGCCCATTTCCTGGTTCAGAAACAAGCTCCGCCCACACACTGTTACCACATCGATCTCGTCATCGAAGAAGATCGTAAAATGGTAGGATTACGATACTATAACATTTAGCGCCTTCTCAAGCATGGTAGGTATCCCCGAGATGCATCCAAGAAAGACTGTACGATCGTGCGACCCTTCGCAAACTGGCTTTCCAAAACATCATTTGTGATAAAGCACTTTTTAAGAGAAACTTCGATGGGACCCATTTGCATTGCAAGCAAGGGCTAAAATTAAAGGAATGATGCAAAAAAATCACAGCGGGGAATGGGGGGACCATATGAATGGTCATATTCTTACCAAGAAAATCGTCCATCAAGGGTACTATTAGACCACTATGATCTAAAACTGCACTGCCGGTGCTCGGAGATACCTTAAAAGTTAATAGTTTTCCAGCCTCCAACACTTGCCTCCCTGAGAGCTGTAGAATATGTCCTCTCCTTGGCCCTTCTCTACGGGGGACATAGAAATCATAGGGAAGATCACCCCCAAAGATTCGAACGGTCAGGAATTCATCCAGGTCGCCATTGACTGCTTCATTAGATGGGTTGAAGTCAATTCATATGCAATACTGAATGCGAAGAAAGTGGCCAAGTTTATCAGAAAGAATATCATTTATTGTTGTGGGGTTCTCCATGAGTTGCTATCAGACAATGGACTCCACTTCGAAGTCGACATCACAAAATTAGTCGACAAGTATAGAATCCAGAGACACAAGTCTTTTCCCTACCGACCCCAAACCAATGACATTGTTGAAGCCTCCAACAAAAGCCTTAAAACCATCATCAACAAGTTGATTGAAAGCGATAGAGACTTGGTCGAACGGATCCCATATGCCCTCTGGGGCTACTGTACATCTATCAGGACACCCACTGGGGCTACCCCTTATTCAATGGTATATGTAGCACTGGAAAAATAGTGGATCGGTCCTGTTTTGGGCGGGCCAAATATGGGTCGGAACTATTCTGAGTCGGGTTGAATATGGGTTGATTATGCTTTTGGGTCGGGTTTGGTCCGAGCCAACCCGTTTTGGGGGGAACTATTTTTTATAAAAAAAAAATTTGGTAACTTAGAAGTTTTTGTGTGAGAGAGAGAGGTCCGAGAGAAATAAGACATCCAACTGTAGGTCTGGCGGAAAAATATGAGATCCAAATATTCATCCGACGAAAATATATATCAGGTGATTATTTCGACGTGAGAGAGAAAGAGAGATCCATCAAACCATAAGAAAGAAAGATTCGGCGAACCGTTGTATGATATTTGATCCGATCAACCCTTCATATTTATGCTATCTTGTAATATAAAAGTGGTGAACCATAAGAGAGGAATAAAAATTGTATGATGTTTGCTAACTTTTTAACTGCCTCTGTCACTTTCACTGAGTTATGTGAAAGAGAACCCCACCCAGTCGTAGCGCATCAAAACCCACAGAGATATGTAGTCATCCCATACAACACACATGATGTCACGACCTCGACCCGAAAATAGTAGGGATTGGGTGTCTTGACATGCCACCAAGGCATCCAATATTCTGGACTTAAAATTTTTTATTTTAAAATATATGTAGCGGAAGTATAATCACATGGTTATGAATCGTAAAATACTGAAAGTGAAGGAATTACATCATCAGAGCTTTCTAAAGGGAACTTCATTTGTATTGAAATATCAACGAGTTACAACTTGACACAAAGAGCTAAACATGCTCTATCTAATTAAACAAACTTCTACTTAAGGTAACAAAAAGAGCTTTAAAAGCTAAATCTTCAACATAGTCCTTTTTCGTTCCATCCACGAACTTAATTATTTCCTGAAAAATGGTTATTTATACAACGTCAGCTAAAAGCCGAATGAGATTCAATCTCTAAATATTCCAAGGTTTTCAGAAAATAGATACCTATTCAATTTAGAACATAAGGTATATACATAGAGATAGGAATTTTAAGTAATATATATAAAGTAAATGACAATATATATATTCAGAATATACAGTTCAGAACAGAACAGATAAAATAATTGAGCATGTGTCAATTATTCAGTTTTAGTGGCCATGTACACTCTAATACCCAGACATATAGTGTTATCAAATGTTTCCACCCGATAACATCACAGACATATAATCATGATTTCTGGAACAACGCCTTGTTTAGGGCACACCAGCGATAAACCAGCTGGGAAGGTACCACCCAAATATTTCCACCCGGTAGTCAAGGCCAATATAGTAAGAGAGTTTCCATAGGCCGAATCAATAATTTTAGAATTCAAATCAGATGTTTATATGGAGAGATATAAACATATAACAAACGACGGAATCATCGGTATCAGATGCATTTTGAGAATAAAAGCATTTCACAAAATATACATAGTTTGCATAATATAATATAATCAAAATGCCCAAGAAATTGCATAGAGTACTCACCTAAAATAGAGGTCGAAATTATAGATAATGAGTCTTCGATCGCACGTTAATCTAACAAATACGATAAAGGTTTAAGTATACGTTCTAAACAAGGTCCAGTCTACATATTGTATTTTAATAATAACTTGTTTCAAAGGATTACAAAAAAAACCATTTTCTTAACTTTTAAAACTTATTGATCCTAATTAAAGGATTCAATTCATAGTTCTTCCTAATCAGTCGGTTCCCAGTAGAGATGGAGGGTCACAGGGGCACCGCTTAAATACCATCTCCTCTAAACATAACATTTTCGGATTCATTTCCAGTAGAGATGGAGGGTCACAGGGGCACCACTTAAATACCATCTCGTCTAGACAGAATTTCACCGGGCCTGACTTTGGAATCACTTAAATGGGATTCTATAATAACAAGCAATTTCTTTAAAAATAATTATTTTTTAAAAGCGTATAATTTCAAACAAGTTTATAAAATCAACTTGGATTTGTTCTAAATTTTAAGTTTTGATTAGTGAATTCTTTATTGTATTTTACCAGCATAACTATTAAGTAAAGCTATAAAACAATAAATTAAAACTATAAAGATGCATTATAACATTAAGATTACCTTAAGATGAATATCCCTAAGAACTTCTTCTAAAACTTTCTCTCACTATTTCTTTCTATAATTCTCAAGGAATTGGTGTGAGTTTCAAATGATCCCCAAAGGCCCTATTTATAGTTTTCCAAAGATATCACGACATTGACACGTGTCCATGATGACCAAGCTTTTACAATGGGAGTCAGCGTTGACGTGTCGCGTAACGGAGGTATCTTGCAGTCTTATTTCACTAGACTGCGACACGTGTTTTAGCTTATCCTCTAACGACGGCACGTGTTTTGGCTTCTCCTCTAATGACGACACGTGTATGGTGGAGGTGACCAGCACGTGGTGGAAAGGTGATAGGGGTATAAGGGTCATTTAACACATGAAGGGTATTTTGGTAATTTCACACTATATATTTTTAATATTTCTTAATGGTCCTTGAAAATATTTTATTTACAAAATGACCCATTTTATATTTTTATTTCAGTCCTTAAATTTTCATAAAATTATATTTTCTACCCCAAAACTTATTATTTACCTTAAGATATGTGATAAGACTTCGATTTGATCCAATTTACAGTTGATTCTTCGTAATTAAAAATGGGGTTTGTTATATTGAGAGCCAATAATACCACATAATTAATAATACAACATTTATAAGATAATAAGTAACACAAGAGTGTAAAAACAAACTATATATAAAAGTGAGGTCATTACATCCTACCCTCCTTATAAAAAGTTTGGTCCCCAAACTTTACTTGCATTAATTTTCAAAAAGGTATGGATATCGCTCCTTTATCTCATCTTCCCGCTCCCATGTTGCTTCTTCAACATAATGATTCCGCCATAATACTTTAACTAGTGGAATAACCTTGGTTCGTAATATTTAATCTTTACGGTCCAAAATTTCCACTGGATGCTCAATGTACGACAAATCTTCTCTAACTTTAAGAGGCTCATGACTTAAGATATGTTTTGGATATGGGTCATATTTCTTTATCATTGATGCGTGAAACACATTATGTACACTAGAGAGTTCCGGTGGTAAGGCTATTTTATACGCAACAGCTCCTATCCTTTCAAGGATTTCAAAAGGTTCTATGTATCTTGGGCTCAACTTCCCCTTTTTCCCAAATCGTATTACTCCCTTTGCAGGTGATACTCGCAAGAACACATAATCTCCTCTTTGGAATTCTAACTGTCGGTGTCGATTGTCAAAATAACTCTTTTGAAGGCTTTGAGCGGTTCGAAGTCGGTCTTGTATTAATTTCACCTTCTCTATTGTGATCTGAATCAATTCTGGTCCCAATAATTTTCTTTCCCCAACTTCTACCCAACACGTAGGGGAACGACACCTTCTACCATAGAGTGCCTCATATGGATCCATTTGAATACTTGCTTGATAGCTATTATTATACGCGAATTCCACTAACGGTAAATGATCATCCCAATTCCCTTTTAAATCAAGTGCACATGCCCTAAGCATATCCTCCAAGGTTTGAATAGTTCTCTCTGATTGTCCATCCGTTTGAGGATGAAAAGCAGTGCTAAAATTCAATTTTGTTCCCATGGCTTCTTGTAGGCTTTTCCAGAAGCGAGACACAAATCTAGGGTCACGGTCAGAAACAATCGAAATTGGGGTTCCATGAAGCCTAATAATTTCCCGCACATACAACTTAGCTAACTTCTCTAAATAATGGGTAATCTTAATGGCAAGAAAATGAGCAGATTTAGTTAACCTATCAATAATTACCCAAATAGAGTCATTACCATTTGAACTCCTCGGTAAACCTGTCACAAAATCCATTGTAATATATTCCCATTTCCACTCAGGGATAGGTAGGGGTTGCAGTAATCCTGATGGTTTTTGATGTCATGCCTTTACTTGTTGACAAACCAAACACTGAGATATAAATTCTGCTATCTCCATCTTCATGTTATTCCACCAAAATACTTCTCGAAGATCCCTACACATTTTTGTACATCCGGGATGAAATGTGAATCTTGAGTAATGACTTTCCTCCAAAATTTGCCTCTTTAGTTGAGTATCACATGGCACACACACTCTATTTCCAAACCTCAATCTATCATCTCGCATCGCAAATTCAGTTCTCTTACCCTCGATGACTTCTTCTCTAATCTTCTTCAGTTGTGGGTCATTTACTTGTGCAAATTTGATCCTCTCCATCAACATGGGTTGTACTTGTAAGTTTGCAATTATTCCTCCTTTGCTATAGATACGTACATCTATTTCCATACTTCTCAAATCCCTTAACAGTACTTCCTGGCTTGTAATAAGACATGCTAAATTTGGTGTAGACTTCCTACTTAAAGCATCGGCTACTACATTAGCTTTCCCCGGGTGATAGTGAATATTTACATCCTAATCCTTCATCAATTCTAACCACCTCCTTTGTCTCATATTCAACTCTTTCTGAGTAAATATATACTTCAAACTCTTATGATCAGTATAAATCTCACAAGTCTCACCATACAAATAGTGCCTCCAAATCTTAAGAGCAAAAATTACAGCTGCTAATTCTAGGTCATGGGTTGGATAATTCTGCTCATGGGTTTTCAACTTTCTTAAGGCGTAAGCTACTACTTTTCCATTTTGCATTAGCACACATTCCAAACCATTTTTAGAAGCATCACTATAAATCAAAAATCCCCCTGTCCCAGAAGGAATAGTCAAAATTGGGGCAGTTACTAATCGATTCTTAAGTTCTTGAAAACTTTTCTCGGCTTCCTCAGACCATTCATATTGTACCTTCTTTTGTGTTAACCTAGATAGAGGTTTGGCAATGCTAGAAAATCCTTCAACAAATCTTCGGTAATAACCTGCTAATCCAAGGAAACTACGAATCTCACTCACATTAGTTGGTCTGGGACAATCTAGTATAGCCTCAATCTTTTGAGGGTCAACTGACACTCCCTCTTTGTATATGACATGTCCTAGAAAAGAAACGCTAGGCATCCAAAACTCACACTTCTTTAATTTCTCATATAATTTCTCTTTCCTAAGATTTGTAATATTGTCTCTAAATGCTTCTCATGTTCTTCAATACTCTTAGAATAAATGAGAATGTCATCGATAAAAACAACAACACACTGATCCAAATATTTCCTAAACACCCTATTCATCATATCCATAAAAGCGGCTGGTGCATTAGTTAGTCCAAATGGCATTACAAGAAATTCATAGTGACCATATCTAGTACGAAAAGCTGATTTTGAAATATCATCATCCTTAAACTTCAATTGATGATAACCTGACCTAAGGTCAATCTTAGAGAATACTTGTGCACCTTCTAATTGATCAAATAAGTCATCTATACGAGATAAGGGGTATTTATTCTTAATGGTTACCTTATTCAGTTCACGATAATCTATGCATAGTCTCATTATCCCATCCTTCTTTTTCACAAATAACACTGGAGCACCCCAAGGCGATATACTTGGTCTGATAAAACCCTTGTCTAAAAGATCTTCTAATTGAACTTTTAACTCTCTTAATTCTAAAGGTGCCATACGATATGGTGGTTTTGATATTGGTATAGTTCCAGGAACAAGGTCAATCGTAAATTCTATTTCTCTATTAGGAGGTAGGCCTGGTAAATCATCTGGAAAAACATCCGTAAATTTCTTAGCGATAGGAATATCTTCTAAGCTAGGCCCTATTGTCTACAAAATGGTAACAGTTGCAAGAAATCCTTGACATCCCTTCTTAAGAAAACTATAGGCTTGCATTGCAGAAATAATACACATCGAAGATATGATGCCAGTTCCTTCGAAACTAAATTTTGGTTGGTGAGGAATTTGGAAAGTAACACTCTTCTCAAAACAGTCTACCTTAGCATGATGTGATGCTAACCAATCCATCCCCAAAATGACTTCAAAATCTTTAATGTCTAAAACTATCAAATCAACAAATAGTTTATGACTATCAATATCTATGGGGCAAGCCTTGTATACAAATTTACCCATCAATAACTCACCCGAAGGAGTAGAAACATGTAAGTTATGATTCAAGGGTTCAGGAAATTTATGAAAGCGATTTAGTACATGTATAGATATGAACGAATGGGTAGAACCAGGATCTATTAAAGCTTTAAAAGGCTGTGCACATATAGAAAGTGTACCTGATACTGCCGCATTAGAAGCTTGGGTATCAGAAAGTCCGAAAACTCTACCCTGTCTTTCTTGATCCTTCTTTGCACTTGAAGGTTTTATCGGAACCCTTACTGGGTTTGGTCAGTCTTTTATCTGATGTCCTTTCTGTCCACATCTAAAACAAGCTCCTGAATCCTTATAACAAGGTCGTCCTCCATGCATCTTTCCACATTGCTGACATGTCTGGTTATTATACTGTTTGTTATCACTAGATCCCCCAACATTTGATGTGTTCCTAAAGAAATTTCTATTATTAGGGTTCTTTCCTTTTTGTTCCCTAAACTTCCTCTTGCCATCTCTAATTCGATTGTACTCCTCACTATCCCTCTCAGCTATTGTTGCCCTAGTCACGACATCAATATATGATGTTAATTTCAGGATGGAAATTCGACTACGAATATTCAACCTTAACCCACGCTCAAACTTCTTCGCTCTTAAAATATCAGTTGCTACAACATGACGTGCAAAACGGGATAACTCAGTAAACTTTGCCTCATATTGACTAACCGTCATATTCCCTTGCACCAGACTCATGAAGTCAGCTGCCATTTCGTCTTTCACCGTTTCCAGAAAATATTTCTCATAAAAGATTACTAAGAAATCATTCTAACCTATGTAAGTATTCCTTTCCACGTGTATTCTCTTAGTCATTCTCCACCAATGTTCAGCCTCCCCTTCTAACATAAATGTTGCAAATGACACCCTTTCTTCGTCGGTACACTTAAGAACATCGAGTATCTTTTCCATTTGCATCACCCAACTTTCTGCCTCGGTGGGGTTAGGAGTACCTTTAAAAGATGGAGGATTCAACTTCTTGAACTGTTCAATAGTACATCTACTTAGTTCAAGATTCTTTGGTACTCCATTGTTCTCCTGCTGCTCCACAATCTTTGCCAGACTTTCAATTGTCTTGTATGCACCTTCCAGTCCTTCTATACTCAAATCACTAGTTCCCATTGATGATCTTCTCTTGGTCATTTTCTAGAGTCATGGCCAAACGTAGGATCTACTATACTATATCAATATTGAAAACTAAAAGACCAACTATAAATAATATAACACATAGGGAGGGTTATCACATAAATTAGATTTTTTATACTATCTCCTAAGGATGGAAACATAAAATCTATAACATTCGAAACCTATGCTCAGTAGTCTACGGGTTCATAACCTATGCTATGATACCACCTCTGTCACGACCTCGACCCGAAAATAGTAGGGATTGGGTGTCTTGACATGCCACCAAGGCATCCAATATTCTGGACTTAAAATTTTTTGTTTTAAAATATATGTAGCGGAAGTATAATCACATGGTTATGAATCGTAAAATACTGAAAGTGAAGGAATTACATCATCAGAGCTTTCTAAAGGGAACTTCATTTGTATTAAAATATCAACGAGTTACAACTTGACACAAAGAGCTAAACATGCTCTATCTAATTAAACAAACTTCTACTTAAGGTAACAAAAAGAGCTTTAAAAGCTAAATCTTCAACATAGTCCTTTTTCGTTCCATCCACTAACTTAATTATTTCCTGAAAAATGGTTATTTATACAACGTCAGCTAAAAGACGAATGAGATTCAATCTCTAAATATTCCAAGGTTTTCAGAAAATAGATACCTATTCAATTTAGAACATAAGGTATATACATAGAGATAGGAATTTCAAGTAATATATATAAAGTAAATGACAATATATATATTCAGAATAAACAGTTCAGAACAGAACAGATAAAACAATTGAGCATGTGTCAATTATTCAGTTTTAGGGGCCATGTACACTCTAATACCCAGACAGATAGTGTTATCAAATGTTTCCACCCGATAACATCACAGACATATAATCATGATTTCTGGAACAACGCCTTGTTTAGGGCACACCAGCGATAAACCAGCTGGGAAGGTACCACCCAAATATTTCCACCCGGTAGTCAAGGCCAATATAGTAAGAGAGTTTCCATAGGCCGAATCAATAATTTCAGAATTCAAATCAGATGTTTATATGGAGAGATATAAACATATAACAAACGACGGAATCATCGGTATCAGATGCATTTTGAGAATAAAAGCATTTCACAAAATATACATAGTTTGCATAATATAATATAATCAAAATGCCCAAGAAATTGCATAGAGTACTCACCTAAAATAGAGGTCAAAATTATAGATAATGAGTCTTCGATCGCACGTTAATCTAACAAATACGATAAAGGTTTAAGTATACGTTCTAAACAAGGTCCAGTCTCCATATTGTATTTTAATAGTAACTTGTTTCAAAGGATTACAAAAAAAACCATTTTCTTAACTTTTAAAACTTATTGATCCTAATTAAAGGATTTAATTCATAGTTCTTCCTAATCAGTCGGTTCCCAGTAGAGATGGAGGGTCACAGGGGCACCGCTTAAAAACCATCTCCTCTAGACAGAATATTTCCGGATTCATTTCCAGTAGAGATGGAGGGTCACAGGGGCACCACTTAAATACCATCTCGTCTAGACAGAATTTCACCGGGCCTGACTTTGGAATCACTTAAATGGGATTCTATAATAACGAGCAATTTCTTTAAAAATAATCATTTTTTAAAAGCGTATAATTTCAAACAAGTTTATAAAATCAACTTGGATTTGTTCTAAATTTTAAGTTTTGATTAGTGAATTCTTTATTGTATTTTACCAGCATAACTACTAAGTAAAGCTATAAAACAATAAATTAAAACTATAAAGATGCATTATAACATTAAGATTACCTTAAGATGAATATCCCTAAGAACTTCTTCTAAAACTTTCTCTCACTATTTCTTTCTATAATTCTCAAGGAATTGGTGTGAGTTTCAAATGATCCCCAAAGGCCCTATTTATAGTTTTCCAAAGATATCACGACATTGACACGTGTCCATGATGACCAAGCTTTTACAATGGGAGTCAGCGTTGACGTGTCGCGTAACGGAGGTATCTTGCAGTCTTATTTCACTAGACTGCGACACGTGTTTTAGCTTATCCTCTAACGACGACACGTGTTTTGGCTTCTCCTCTAATGACGACACGTGTATGGTGGAGGTGACCAGCACGTGGTGGAAAGGTGATAGGGGTATAAGGGTCATTTAACACATGAAGGGTATTTTGGTAATTTCACACTATATATTTTTAATATTTCTTAATGGTCCTTGAAAATATTTTATTTACAAAATGACCCATTTTATATTTTTATTTTAGTCCTTAAATTTTCATAAAATTATATTTTCTACCTCAAAACTTATTATTTACCTTAAGATATGTGATAAGACTTCGATTTGATCCAATTTACAGTTGATTCTTCGTAATTAAAAATGGGGTTTGTTGTATTGATAGCCAATAATACCACATATCTAATAATACAACATTTATAAGATAATAAGTAACACAAGAGTGTAAAAACAAACTATATATAAAAGTGAGGTCATTACACATGGGTGGGATTCTCTTTCACAAAATGCTATTCTCTTTTATAAGCACCCAAAACTGTATATTTTATACCCTGAATAGACGTATTTTAGTTGCTAATTCTCGACAATATGAGTCTTATGCGCTTAAATGTTTATCTTTTAGGTCAAATGTCCGTTTGTGGTGTCAAAAGCTATATATTGAGGCAAATGTGCATTTTATGGAGCTAAATACCCTGTCCCATAACCCTAACCTAGCCCGACCTTCCCAAACCTTCACCCGAGCCCGTGTGTTTAGTTTGTGCTTTTTAGATTTTTCTTAGATTTTTATTTTGTGTCGTTTCATTTTTTTTAGGTTTTATTTTAGATTTATTTAGAATTTTTAAGTTTTATTCTCTATTTTTATATTTTATTTTTATAATTTTATTTTATTTTGATTTTTATTAGCTTTTAGTTTAGTCTTATTTTATTAGGATTAGTTTTAGGAGTTTATTATTAGTTTATTATATTTATATTTTTTTTAATGTCAATTATTAAATAGTCCCTACTATAAATATATATTTTTAAAAAGGACACATATTTTTAGTTTAACCCATTTAGTCCCTCAAGCACTCAATATCCTCTTATTTTTAGAGGTCCGCGCCAGCGGCACTCCCTCTCCAAAATATGTGGCAAAGGACTTTTTGAGGCAAAATAAAAAAATTTGGACTAAATGGGTATTAAAAAATGTCCGAGGGACTATTTGGTATATGTCCTTTTTTTTTTAGGACTTTAGTTTTCATTTAGATTTTAAGTTTCTATTTCTTTTGTTTTATTTTAGTTTTTATATAGCCTAGGATTTTATTTTTTTTAGTTTTAATATTATTATTTTTATTTTTATTGTTTTTAGTTTGTTTTATTCTTAATTAGATTTTATTTTTATTTTTACTAATTTTATTTGAGTCTTTATTATTTTAGATGTCCAAATTAAACACACACACACATAACCTACATTCCCATACACCAAAACAACTCACCTACACCCAAACTCTTCCTCACCTACACCTTTGAACCCTATACACACACATACACCCAAACACATCCTATCCTACACACTATCTACCCAACACCCTCACCACACACAATCCCATTCCCATCATCTTCTTCCCACCATCTCTCACTCTCTATCATCACCCCATAACCAACCAAACACACAACACCATTAACAAACTTTAAAACACCAGCAGCCTAGAACCCAGCTCCGGCGGCGCTAAAACTCGCCGGCGACCTCCTGCCCTCCATCTTCGGCGGCGAAGTTGTTCAACCTAACTCACTCCGACGAACTCCGGAGAAACCGCCAGCGCCGACGGAACCCTCAAACTCACACCAAAGCCGACCGCAACTACTACTCTGGCGTAGCCACCTCCGACAGAACCGCCCCTGACCCGCCATCTCCGGCGGAGACCTCAGCCGACCCCACTTCCGGCGCTCAAACTCCTCGTGATCAGCTCCGGCCAGCCCTTAAACCGGCGGACCCCTCACCCTTCTGCCTTAGCCCCGCCATCGCCCACATAAACCTGGATCCGCTGCAAACCAGCCCCCCAAACAGTAATCCATGTCCAACCTTTGAAACCAAACCCATTACCCATGTCCATACCCATTTACACCCACTTTCCATTTCCAACCCTTAACCCATTTCACCATACAAGCCCTTGCACGATTTTCCTACCTGCCAAAGATACCAAAGCCAAATAATAAACTCAATAAAACCCACGTGTCACTTAAATCCACTTATACCCTTTTTTCTTATTACCCCCAACTAACTCTTTTACCCAATATCCAAAAATATCCCCATAACTATATCAGATTTTTATTCCCTCACCCACACCTCACCATTCTCATGCACCCTCATGTCCATTCCCAAAAATACCCCCAAGCTTCATGGCATCTACTATATAAAGAGAGTTGAAAACCTTTTTGTGGATAGAATAAAGAGGAGAGAAACCCTAGAGTTAGCTTAGAGAGAAAGTTAGAAATAATATTTTTTTTAGTTTAGATTTTTTTTTTAGATTTAAATTGAGTGAAATAATTGTGTGAGATTTAAGTTGAGTGAATTTTTCATTTATATCTTTGTTGATCACTCACTTGGAGGGTTGTATGCTTCTTATTCAAGGATTGAAGTCTATAGAATTCAAGAGTTTGGTTTGATTATTCTTCTCTCTACTCTTTTATATCAAATGACTATTGAATATTTGTTTATTATGTTTGATACCATGTTAGGCTAAATCCCCTTTCAAGGGGTGGGGGGAAAACCCTTATTTGATGTTATTTTAGTTTAACTAGTTTGATTACTTGAAAATTTCCTCTGAATGTTATTTTTAATCCCTCACCCTTATTCTTCTCTCTACTTTTTTATATCAAATGAACCATATTTTGTTAGTACAATTGAAACTTGACCCTACAAAATCCCATTTCCACTGACATTTTTTTAATTTTATTTGAATCTACTTTAGGTTCAACCAAAGCCATTGCAGTAACCTTATGAAATCTGATTAACTTTTTTATTATTTTAGAAGTAGGTCTATTTGCATCCCCTTTCACATTCCAATATAAGAAACTTATCATTGATACTTAGCAAAAGTGGAATTTGTGGATACCTTAGCTTTGGATCTTGTAATTCTTCTAAAGAGAGGATCTTAAAGTGTATCAACCGGAGAGGGCGGCAGCAACCGGAGAGCCCCATAGAAACCTCGTAGCAGCCCCGTAGCAGCCCCCACCATAGCATCCTCATCAGTGGTTTACTTCAAAGAAAACATCATCAAGGAGACTTCAAGATTCCAAACAATTAACTCTTATACTATAAATAACATAATTTAGGAAGGAATATCGTTACCCCTTGTATGGAAAACTTAAAGAGTTTGTTAAAACCGAACTTGATTCAGTGGGTCCAAACGAATCAGATCGAACCACCAATGGTGGAGGTGCTTTAGCCTCATCTTGTATATCTCTCATTTTCTCCACCAGAGTTGTCATTTGGTAAGTATAAGGCAGATGAACAGATATGGGTGGACATAATTGAATCTGTGGGACACGGTGAAACTGTTAGAATCAGTATTATGGATTGGCTTGGTCAGTCACAATACTACTCACAAAAAGTCCAGTATACTTGAGATAACTCTATTGAAAATGGCCAGTTTACCTGAGATAACTGTCAATCACCCAATTGAACAGCGGCTCCGTATTGCAACACACAACTGGATCAAGTAAACTAAACATACCTATTAACAAATGAATGGACCACTGCATTGACATCCTCATCCAATTGAATAGCGGTCTCAACACCATACTCAGCTTTGTATATCAGCATTCTTAGTAAATCAAATTTGAACCACTACATTCTCTGCTACGACTGCCATATAAATGATAGAATTTATATTCTTAGTAAATCAACATGTCACCCTGTTGTATGTTACACAGATCTTCATATATAAATAAGTATGTCATTATGCTAAATTATAAAAAAAAACATTTGAATTTGGATTTTTGTTGACACGCATATAAAACACATATAACTGAGCTCTATTCACCTTACACACGATTGGATGGGTTGGCGGCTATGCGGTCCATAAGCACCACCTTATGGATAATATAAGTTCCTTACTAATTGTTTTGTTCTTGAAGAGTAGTTGTATTGGTCGACCGAGCCACATCGCGGCAGCGCAACCACCACCACCACCACCATGTTGTGGTGTTTTGAGCAATCACCTACCTCCCTTTGTGTGCGCGCATTGAAGCATAATGACCAAGTTGAGGAAGCTGAATCGTCTCTCGCCCTCTCCCTCTCCTTCAACACCTTCTCAAGCGATAAGTGACACAGTGGACTAGTTTATACCCATAAATGTTTGCACTCACCCTCCATAGTCGGCTCCTATGTCCATAGCGTTCCTCATAGTGGACTAGTTTATCCCCATGCCACTTATATATGACTTGGTAACCACACGTTTCCAGTGTTCATAATCTGTAGTGAAATTCTGTGGTGCGGGCTTCCCACAAACTCCAACCTGTGAACTCGACAACCAGTAAGGTGACGTCTCCCCCCTAGAAGGACATTATTTTGTTCATTATGACCCGCGTTCTGATTCCCCACTTTGTGCATTCATGCTTGCCACGGCACACTCCTACACACATTACATTACTGTTAGACCAGCAGCAACTCAATACCCCACTATGTACTTTTAAAGTACATCACAATATCCTGCTCTTATATTATGTCGAGTTTATAAAGATGAAAAAATGTCGATTACAAATTACATGGCATCTTTAAAAATGAAAAAGAAAAATACTGCACATATGATTCTAATCTCAGATGAAGAATGGAGTACCAGACTGCATTGGGATCATCAGATTCTTTACAGAGTGAAGGCTCATGTTGTGATCTTTTCTCATAGCACTCATTATATTTAGGCTTTCGATATACAACCACACCCACTCCGTTAACTTTATCCTTACTAATCGATACAACTTCCCTACACATCGACTTTGTTAGTTTCTTCATTGCTGCCAACAATTTCCAGAAGAATGCATAATTTTTAACAATCAGTGAACCAAATCTCCACATCTTTAATATTATGTAAGAGAATCAATCACCAACCTTCCCAAATCTCAACATCTTCAGGAATTTTTTGGTAGATAAAAGTAGCAGACCACACAAAGAAACAACCAGGGCGCAATAGATGATTCAGCTCTAAAAGAAGTTTACCGCCTGCATGTAATACTCGTGTGACTAGTTTCAAACCAAAATTAAAGAAGGCTATAATTTGAACCAAAATTAAAGAAGTTTACCACCTGTATTAAGTCCTTCAGACTAAATTGCAAGGTAGAACCACTTTTTAAAGTCGAAGAAATCATTGAATTATCTAAAGCTGAATGAGAAGATTGTAATAGAGGAGATGTATCTAATAGATCTTCTAAATCATTATTAACATTATTGGTACATGAAGCATTTTAGACCGAACCAGCAACAGGCACTGGGTTGTTTTGAATTTCCAGGTCCTGAAAAATAAATATTTGACTTAGAAACATAGTCGAACTATACGAATTAGGTTTGTTATTTTAAAAAAATTATAACTTCAACTAAATATAGTAATTTTCCGTCTTCAACCGTTAAGCTGGAAGGGAACATGTCAAAGAAAGGAAAGTAAGCCCCCATATACCTCTCCATTTTCATGGTTGTTCATGCTGGTTCCAAAGTAAACTGGAACTTCTGTTTCATTAAAGACTTTCTCCGCTCTAAGATACTTTGATGGATCACGGTCATTATTGCAAACTTCATCAGTATTTTCAACCTCATTACAGTTTACTAAAGATCCTGAAAACCCAGTGTATATATCATAATTACTTTTCCTTGATTGGTTGAGAATAGGTCCATTCCTAAGAAGAGTGACTTCAGATAAGACATTGCTGATATTTTTAACCTTTCTCTTATTTACTGTAACAAAATTTATAGGTGATGACTGAACAATATTTGAACGAATGGGTGAATCCGTATTGCCAAAATTATGTTTCTTTATTGCTCTAGAATAGAGTGGATCCATTTTAGCACTATTAAACCGAGAAAAGCTATCAGCCTTCTTAAGGTCGTGGACTCTAAGCATAAAATCTCTTCCTGTTGAGCTATCATCATTGTTGATCACCTCTACAACAGGTGGGCCCGTTCCACCATTTGAACATTCTTCCTCGCTGTATGCTTCTTCTTTAGGATCACATTTATCTGGAGAGAGTTGCTTCGATGACAGCTGTGAACTATTTTCTTCCTTGCCGAGTTCCCCAAATTTATTAACCGAATAACTCACATGACTCGGTGAGTAGATATTTTCTAGAGCTTCTCTTAAGGAGTGCAAAATAGACCCTTTATCATAAATGAATATTTTTCTTTCATCAGGAGTTACATTGACATCATATGTTGTTGTTGGAATAGTAAAATTCATTATTGTAATTGGATATTTCTTGGAATTCACACCTTTATATAACTCATTCACAACCTTGTTGACTTTAGGCATATCAACAGGTCGACCATTTACGAAAAAGTATTGATGATCTCCTAAATTACGTCCACTACCATATCCGGGCTTGGAAACAAACTCGTCGACCTTGCAGCTATCTGATATACATATACTCACAGGTTCTAAGCAAGTGAAGGTGCTCATGCTAAACACTGTGATGATATTATCTTTAAAGGAACCAGTTCCCTGTATTTTAAGTACTACGGATTTCACGTTTCTTCCGGTTGTGTTGATGCAAACTAATCTAACTCCCGTTGAAACAAGAGCATAGGCCTGAAATAAAAAAAAAAGTAAAACTTTAAAATGGGGCTGTGAAAATAAATTATCCTCTAACATGACATATGGTATGTTTAGCTACAAGATCAATAGAACATGTGCCTGTATTTTTATCAATGTCTAACTCTTTATTTATATCATAAAAAGCTAATGAAACAGAAGACACCCCTTACAAAGTGAAGCATCACTTCCTGAGCAACTTTGAGATTTGAAGTACTCCCTCATATATACAACATGCTGCAAGGTCTCATATGCAACTTCTATTCTTTGCTTAACTGTATCAATCTTAGCTAGGGTAGCTACAGATTCTAATGAAGTTCCCTCTACCTTTTTGAGCTTTAGGAGGATGGAGGAAACGAATTGATGGAGAGAGAGGATGTCGTCATGGAGACGGACGACGTCGCGGGTGGCACAGGGTCAAAAACTTAGTTAGAATTAATGATACCTTATTTCTTATACTCCAATCCGATTCCTCTCAAAAGTTTCGTAGTCTCAAAACAATCTTCCTCGATAGAGTTAGAATGACCTCCCCTAAACCTCACTTCAACTTCTAATTTCACTGAGGACTAACTCCAATTTCTACAGCGTAGTTAACCATAATCGAAATCTAAGATTTATACCAAGTCATTAAGTTCTTTTAATCCGAGTTATCATAATGTTGGGGTTTTATTGCAATACCCAACTACAACTACTTATCAAAATGGAGTGTCTTTGGTTGCCTAAAAAACAGAGGTAAATGTAAACCAAATAATAGACAATAAGTCTTGAAAAAAATGAAGCTACTTGTAGAATATTGTTCTAGTCAAATGTAAACCTAAAGAAACTTATAAACGAAGCATTCCAGAAAATAAAATATTAATAAAGTGAGAACATTAGTCCCACACTTGTGTTAATAAGCTAATAAGGAACTTTACAAAATCTAACATTCATTTCTGCACAAATATATCTAAAACAAGTATGTAGAAACTAGACTAACATCACTTAATTCATGGATATAAGCTCAATTGAGGACTTTCATCAAGCAACTATTGAGCCAAATTCATATCCAATTATAATCCATCAAACGGTTGAATCAAATCCAACACTTTTCTGGAGCATTTCACACACCCACATGCACGAACCCAAAATATTCTAATCAATCCCGTGACTCCTTTATAGAACTACATCAATTTAGAGAGCATACCTTCATATACAAGTTTCACACCTTCATATACAAATTTCACAGTTACTACAATAGACCACTACTGAAAGTGAGTTTCGGGACTTGAAATGCAACGACTTAGGGTTTTCTGCACATCTTCCTCAAATTGCCCATGTGAGACCCACGTTCCTCCAACCAATGCCATGATGAAGAGGGAGAGATATATCGAAGGGAAAATCCGGATATGAAGGAGTGAGGAGATGGGGTTCACCCGATTTTTAGGAACATGCGATTTGAGCAGGAGTGTTATTTAGCAATAATTAAGGTAGTTTTATTAAGACCGTTGTATAATGGTCAAATAAAAAAGTTTATAGGTTGGCTAATTAAAAAAGTGATGTTAAACCGTATGGATGAGACATTTTACAAAACCTCACTTATTAGTGATGTAAATTAATTTATAAAACCGTCTTAAAATTGCATTTTTCTTGTAGTGTATAGTGTTAGGTAAAGGCTTTATGGAACAATCTTCCTAAAGGCATGATAATATTCATGAAAGCTAACACGCATAACAACAACATAAATGGTGTCACACTTCTAGCACCACAAAAATAAAACTAAACCAAGGAAAATAACAAACAAATCAATAATGACAATCGCAAAAGACTAAAGAAAATAAGTATACATTCATTTCGGAATTGTGTCAAACACCTGAGAGGTATACCACGTTTAGGCATTAATAAGCATGAATGATATTTGTTATTTGACTAAAACCAAGTAGTAAATACATAATTATGAACTTTCAACATTATATTTTCATACTTTAAACATCCAACATTACATTACTATAAACAATATATGGTCTAAAGCATAACCAAAAACAGAATGATAGAGCAGTAACAATAGGAGTGTAATTTTCACACTTAACAATAGGAGTATATTCTTGTTAACAATAACATTTAAAAGACTAAAAACTAATGCTGGAGTAGATATGCTGAACAAAATATATGCTAAACAAATATATATATATATATGTGTGTGTGTGTGTGTGTGTGTGTGTGTGTGTGTGTGTGTGTGTGTGTGTTGTACCAAACATGAAACATAAAAGTAAAACCCTGCTCATTGTCATGCCTACTCATTTTTAATTACATAAAAAAGAACAAACATAGTACATTCAATACACAAAAGAAGCATAAAAAAGAACTTACCTCTCAATACATAAGAGAAACAAACCCCCAATTTTGATGTGGGAATGGAATACCCAATTTTTCAACCTACAAAACAAAAGAAAGATAAATTACCAAATGTACACATTAAATAAGAGAACAAACTTAGTTTGAAACCAAAATCAGTTTCTTCAATTCGTAGGTTACAAATCAAAACCCTAGCATTTACATAAAACACAAAACAAGTCATGTATCAATCTAGTATGCACCCAATATAATATGGCCAGAGAGAGAGAGAGAAGTGAGCCGAGAGAAATCGAAGGAGAGAGGATGAAAGGGTGAGCGGGAATGAGAAAGCAGGAATGAGAGAGTTGTCCCAAAAGTTAGTATAATGATTTTTTGTAGGGTATTTTATATTTTAGTCAAGTGTACTCAATTTTGGCACACTTTAAAACAGTGCCAATTTTTGGCACTGTTTTAAAGTGTGCCAGATTGTCATTAAACCGTGCCAGAATTTGGCACAGTTTTAAACTGTGCCAGATTTTTAATATCAGGGTGTGCCAAATTACTGTTTTTGGTGTAGTGATGATAAGCCATCTTTTCCCAGTCTCCTCCTCCAAAATCTTCCCGGCCACCCATTTCCATAACCACTTCAAATAATCCCCGAATACAGGCCAAGCCTCTTTAATGAATTATGAAAGATGGATAGACGGCTGATGACGCTACCATAGAGTCCCTAGTATCATCCTCAAGTACTCAATCAGGTCCTCTACTGGAAAAAAATAGTTATACGGGGTGCCACAATTTGCTCTTATCCTACTTGGTATAAAAGCCACCGAGGAAAGTAGAAGGAAGTCTGATGAAAACTAACTAACCACACATACCGATAATCACCTAACTGTAAAACCGGTTGCAAGCTTCCCCACCATGACACAGACCATTGAAGGCATCGAGCCATATGCTCCACAAGCCAATTAACCCAATTCTCCGTCGAAGGGACGAAACTGAAGAAGGGTCTAGTAAAAAAAGTTGGGAACGCCCAACAGAGGGTACTTAGTAGGGGACACTAATCACTGTCTCTGATAAAGCCACATGAATAGCATCACAGGGATTCTCCATAAAAAATCAACCTGACCTTCCTTTCAAGAATCCAGGCCATTACAGTCTCCTCTAACACCACCGCTGTAGGACTAAAACGGTAGGATAACTACGCCACTATCGTGTCTACCTGAGGATCAATGGTCTGGTCACTTATCACGAATAAATGCCTAGTAGTCAGACCCAGGACTATAGCTCCGACAAAGTCATTATCTGAAAAATCCCCCCCAACACACCAAATTCATGATTATCGAGAGGATGATATTTCCACCATGAACCAGTGGCCGAGCAGCTGAGGGTGAGATATGAAGCAACTTTGCCAAATACACCCAGGGAGAACGGACGAAATTAGGCATAGATGTCGCTACACTAGGGCTGACACCCAACGTGGGGCACACCACATCTAAGCCAAACTAGAAAACGTGGTCTTCAAGATACTAAAATCGTACCGCTTCTTCTAAAAGATTCCAGTCTATGACATGATTACGCCATAAAGAGATCCAACGCAAACTAAAGGCTTTGTAGTCAATGTTGTAAAGGCACATTGCCTCTAGATCCTCGAGGTAGGAAGAAAAAGCCTCAGACACCGAAAGAGCCATTTGTAGAGAAGAAGAAAGCTATAAAAGAGAGAAAATGGAAGACGGTGAAGAAAATACTTCTAAAGCCCCTTTTTATACTAAGAAAATAAGCCATTTAAAGAACCACTAGTTCCTCTACCCTCAAAGTATACAAAGTACGCAAAATGTGCAATCAAATCCAAAGGATTGATTTGGACTTGACCTTATGCCGATAGGAAGGCTAAGGGGTATGCCGATCGGTAAACCCCATTTTTTTAGGAAATTCCTTATTTCCTATTTTACACAATATCAATTTCCAAAATAAAAATTTTCTTTGAAAAAAGTCAAATCTCCGGGTTGTACTTTTTTTAAAAATTATTACTTTTCCCTTTATACATAAATGTTCTCCTTTTTACTTCGAGTCCCCTTTTCATTTTTATCTCTATACATAAATGAGAAATCTCACAGTAAAATAAAAATGCATGTAGAGTAAATCATTAAGCTAAGATAACACAAAAAACAAATGCATTTTATATATTTCTCTTTCTAGAATTATTATGTTTCCTTGCACGTATAAAAGAGAAAAAAGCGAAAAATACATCGAGACACAACCCAAGTCCCTCAGAACCCCTAAAAATAACCCTCAACCTCTGCGGTGTACACGCTTCCCCCTACGACAAGCGGTAGACCTTACACTCCCAAAGACAGAACTCCCATCAGATGTGGCCGACGGCACCAGACAGTTACAGGCTGACTTTCTCGCGTAGGCTGATATCGATGCCATCCAGACCTTGATTCCCTCAGCCAAGTGGTCGACACACAGTAAGCCCCTTTTTCTCAAATGCATGCTTTAAGATGACAAATATTTTTTCATTCAAAAACCTTTTTCCAAATTTTAATTATGCACCAAGTTTGTGAACCAATTTTACTTAAGTCCAATTTTATCTTGTATAAGCCTAAACATGCATCTAGGTAATTAAAGCAAGTAAAAAAAAGCAAAGTTCACAACGACGAATGTACGAGGAAACCACTAAAGGAAAAAACCTCGAACGGTCCAATCCAGACAATTACTAGGATACAGTATTATAAAGGAAGACAGACAAACTTACACAAAGATTTGATCCCCACAAGACTTAAAGCTCTTTTTCTCTTTAGCCGCTCCTCCACAGTGCCCACATAGAAATCCTTCCACGATACTCATCCATAGCACACGAGTTCATGAGCGCCTAGATATCCACAATTTTAGCTTTGGTAACAATCTAGGATTAGGAACATGACCTTCACCATTTTTTCATCGCAAAACTCCAACATAACAACTTGTTCAATGTGGATAAACAAACTCCAATGGTGCAAATAAGATCTCTATAACATATGAGTATGTGTAGACACCCCATTATATTACCCCCTAAACTCTCCTTAGGTCCCTAGCACCTCCCTTCATCATTACAAACCCAGGCCATACCCTGAGTACCGACCTAAAGGCTATCGGACGCTCCCATGCTCCGTTTGACCAAAAAGTCAAACTTTTTAGCTCGACCGAGACTGAATGAATCTTCAAATTTCACTGAATCCACTTTCCAATGATCCATCCCGTGTGCGATTCCGACTTACCATGCGGACGAACGACCCGTTTTCCCCCGAAACTCGATCACAAGGCCACCGGACGCTCCCCGGCTATGTTTGACCTAATCCAACTCTTTATCTTGACTGAGACTGAATGAATCTTCGAAGGGTACTAAAACCCCTTTCCAACGGACCACCCCGTGTGTCATTCTGACATACGATACGGACGAACGATCCGTTTTACTCCGAAAGGTCACCGAATGCTTCCAGGACCCGGTTGACCAAAGTCAACTCCCAAAACCGGGTCAAACACTTTGGAATGTAGAAGTACATGTCCTAAACTTTCTAATGGTCCACCCCATGCACGATTCAGACTTACCATGCGAACGAACGATCCGTTTACGTCCGAAGTTTTTCCCTCCAAAGGACCGACAAGCGCTTTCGAGCCACCTTTGACTCAAAGTCAACTCCCAAACGGCAGGTCCCAGACCCTGCCTATCGGCAGTTTGCCTAAACACACCTGCCGATTGGTAGGACCAGGGCTATGACAATCGGCAATGCTATGGTCCTATAAAAAGGAGGTCCTAAACCTCCTTGCAAAAAGATCCCAGATCTAAAAGACATCACTCTCAACAAATCCAGAAAACCTCTCTCGAAGTCAGTGTGATTCCCACATCCAAATTCCTTTCCAACCTTCACTTTTCATCATCCTTTTCATCAAACTTGGTGAATTTACTACCCTCCATCATCATCTAAGTGCAAGGACTGATCTCCAACATTCAAGATCAAGCTCAAGATCTTCAAGAAGGTCCAATTTTCTCAATTCTCTCCTTAAATTCTCATAAATTCGCATTAACTTGTTTTATTACTTAGCATTTTTATTCTCTCATCTCACATATTCTAATATACTTTTGATTTAGTATTATTGCACATCTCTTATTTTCATACAAATAAAAACCCAAAAAATAAGAAAAAGAGGGTTTTCTCATAAATTCTAAACGGGAATTCTCACACTTTTCTCACAACTAAAACACATTTTTACACACACAACACAGAAATAAGAGAAGTCCCCGATAAGATTTATGGGATAAACCCCACCCCTCATTTTTCATCCGGACTACGTGGACTTTGATGCCTCTATAGGCTATGTAGGCGTCTCGGAGTAAAACCCGAGACTCGAACCCTATTCTCACTCTTTCTCCCATTTTCTATTTTCTCTAAATTCAATTCTCTTAGATTACATATATTTATATGCATATATTTGTTCTTAGTGGCGTATTATTACACATACGTTATCGTTCCATTATAACGATCAATGCAAGGATAATCGCGTAAATCCTATTTTCTAATATTATTTTAGGAACCTTCCTACGGATGACTCACTTTATCTCTTCCCTGATACAAGTCGAGGATTCCTATCACTACACCAAAGCACTCATTTAGTAACAGACTATTTTCTATATTACTAACAGTATTGTACCATTACTATTTCTCACATTACACTAACGTTAGTAATTTGAGATAAGTGTTAGTAATATTAGTTCAATATTTTAAAATTAATTGGTTTATGAAAAAAGTGGGTAAATTTGGTCCCAACCCCTAAAAGATCCCGACTACACTATACTCGCAAACTCTGTCCAAAGGCTAAACCTAATTGAGATGCCCCGCTGCCTTCTTCTCCAAATCCATCTGCTAAAATCCCATCTTCTTCTTCAAATAGATCTGCCAAAACTACATCTTCTTCTCCAAATCGCGATTTGGAAGTACTAGGGTTTGGTCATTTGGAAGAATTGTAGTTTAGAAGACCTAGGGTTTGGTCATTTGGCAGAATCGCGGTCGATTTAGATCCTGACTCCAAACATGTAATATTTCCTTCAACTCTTCTTAATTTACACTCATATGTATTCATCTTGAAACCTGCATCATTTGTTCTGTGATTATGTATAGGTTTGGGATCTGGATGCGAACTATATTGAGTCTTATATTAATTTGTTTTATGTGTTTGATTCTTTTTGTTTATTAAAGATTTATTGTAAGTGTTTGATTCTTTTTTTATTAATTTCCATTTCATTTGGTGTTGTGCTAACATATAGTGTGCCTAATTTTCTGGGTGAAAGTAACTTTTGAAATAATATATTGGTTAGTTTTATTAGAAAATTTAGGTAATGACATGGATTATTTAAAATTTGTGTTCAAACATTAGTAATCATATTTTACAGGTATGTTAAAAGTTATGTTTTGTTTTGCTTGAAATCTAATTATGCTTTCTTGTCCTAACTCATGATAAATCGTGTTCTTGGTGTTTGATGAAACTTTGAAAAGAGTTTAACACATTATACAAATATCTATTAGCATTAAAGCATCTTTGTTGTTGTTTTGTGATTTTTAAGTTGATGTTTGGGGTTTATTTTATATTGAATAAATGTTCATCAAGAAGTTAGACATGGTTATTTAACAACATCATTTACATAGATCTTTATATTGGCCACTATACTATTGGATAGCTTTGCCATTGTCCATATGATACTCTTACAAGCCACAAGAAAAGCCCTTAACTATATTAGAGTTAAAGATTTGATTCTCGCATTCTCTCGTGTCGGTTATTGTTTTACTCTGAGTTCGGTTGTGTTTTGCCTAAGAAATCTGTGTTAATTTTATGAATTATTGGCCTAATGGGTGTAAATGGCATGTGTGTGAGTATATATCGACACATTTTCTATTTACTTTCTTTATAGTCTCAAACAATCATACAGTCATACGAAATTTCTAGTTCTATTCCATCCAATATTGGTAACAAACTGGATCTTTACTATAGAGAGTTTTGAGGAATAACAATATTTCTAGTTCTATTCCATCCAATATTGGACAATACCAAAATTTAACGCAGTTGTAAGTTATTCCATCTCTCCAATATTATCAGGATTTATTATTCATTTTAACATCACTGATTAGTACATATTGATTTATTCATTGTACAACCTTGATGTTAATTTAATTTTTTTGGGATTTAAGCTTCAACAATTTGTCTGGACAGATTCCAGATTCGCTGTTCAATTTGAGTTCACTCTCTTATTTGTAATGAACATATCTTGCTACTTTTTTTATGAAAATTTCATGAAATGAAAGATCAATCAAATAATTTTATTCTATGAAACAATTTATCCAAATTAATGTGTCCATTAGATTGTACTTCCCAATATATACTTATCACTATATTAAAGCATGTCCTGTTTTCTCCATCATCAGGTTTCTTAGAAATAATAGGTTGACTGGTACCTTGCCTCAAAAAAAGAGTTTGTCTCTGAGAAATATGTGAGTACATCTTATGTAATTGTTGCAGCTTATCACAGAGTTTAGAAGTAGCTTTTTCATATTTATCTTCATCATTTAAGAAGTTCACTCTATATAAGACTTCTCAAATTTTGTCTTGCCGTTATATATTTTCAAGGCATGATCTTTGGATAGTAATTTTGATGTGACGTAATTATGTCTTTAGATATTCATCTTCTTGTAATGATCCACTTTTTTGGCACATAATAATTTCTGTAAATGTTGTTTGTGTTCTGCCTGCAGTGATTTATCATACAACACATTATGTGGGACATTTCCTTCTTGGATCAATGAACAAAACTTGCAAACGTAACTTATATTTTTTCTCCTTGATTGTCTTTTGAATTTTCCAGTTTATAGTTCCCCCGCCATTTGCTGAATAAAAAATCTTGTTTCTTTCAATATGTAAAAATTGGTTTCTTTAATATGCATATGTTTTGAAAAGATTGAATAAGTTTAAAACTAACATTGAGAACTTATGCGGCGTAATGTGCAGTAATTTAGTTTCAAACAACTTCATGATAAGAAGCTCAAATAATAGGTATTCCTATAAAGCCTCTTACTCATCATCATGCTTCCATTCCCCACTGTATTGGTTTTATATTGGTGAATGTGCTATGGTCCTTAGACTTGAATGGACAAACATGCGCAGTGGGGATGCTACAAGTAATACTTCCTGCTAATCATATCCACTTCTAATAGCTGCTAATCTCTCTTAATATCTGCTAATCATGTCCACGTCTAATCACTCCCACCTATTGTAAGAATGTCCGTGGGTGTTTTGTGACCCGAATGTTGCTATTTTATGAACGAAAAGTAACGAATGGCTTTGGAACAAGAGGAAGGATAGTAAGTTTATTCCTTTATTTGTGAATTCAAGAGATTTTCAGGTGGGCTTATGATTTTATATTTAATACGAACTGAATTTTTATTAGATTTGATTTCAAGATAATTTGGATTTGAACTCAACTGCTCACTTTTTATTAATTTGATATTGATTATAGTTGTTTGATAGCAGGAGCATACTTTGGAATCTGGTTAATTTCTAGTACCCCCATCACAATACAATCCACTGGATGAGCCAAGTCGACTGGGTCTTCGTCTCAAAAAGAGCCCAACCTTTTTGGATTTGATCCAAATGAAGCTTTCCTAGGGAAATTCTTCTAAGCTTGGAAAGAAATACCACAAGGGTGCTTCTACATCTTGCACCATGGATAAGCTCAAGGCCTCAAACTTTCCTGCTTCCATTCTCAGGATTGGGAGTTGGGAGGTATAAAATAATCGGTGGAGGAGTTATAATCTTCTTATGTACTTCCTCATTATACTTGCACTTAGATTAGATTCAAATAATAATCGGTTGATTTTGTTTACAGTATGTGACTAGTGTTCGATCGAGACATAAATGATGTGGTCTTGGGTTGCCTCAATTCCATTTCAGGTGAGCTTTTTATTAGTATATAACTATTTAATTGGAAAGGTGTGGTCTACTATAATTATGAATCACAAAGCAATCATTAGACTTGGGTGGTGTTTGGCAGTCATTAGACTTGATTGTGACAACTCATGTGTTTTGTATCGAGCCATGTTCACATCATGTCTAGTATTAGTCAGCTTTAACCCAATCGATTTTATGATTGCATAAAATGACTTTAAACTAATCCGACTTGAATGTGTCACACTAATACACCTTCAATTGATATATGGCCTTAACCTCTGTTCTATTTCTGTAGGATGTTTGCATGAACATCTTGATGTGGTGGGAAGATTTTGATGGATAAATACCGGGACTAACAATTTTGAAGCCTAGACCCCTCTGGATGAGAAAACAAGTGTTTAATCTTATTGTGCCAAAATAGATTAATCTCATGAGAACATCAGCTTGGCATGCAGATACTGAAATTTGAAATATAACACCAGGAGTTCGGATAGAGAAAGGAGAAGTTATTACTAGTTTTCTTTGCCAAAAAACATTGCGTACATCGACGGAAAGTCTTATCCATGTCATCTAGTATGTTTTTAAGAATACATAAAATAGAGCATTATACTTTGGTGGTTATTCCTTTTAATTTTAACTTCATAGTAAAGTACATCGGCTATATTATATGTTTGTATGTACAGGGAGTAGGTTGGTCCAGATGCTGCTCGTAATTTTTTGGGACATACCGAGTGGCTTGTTGACTATTGGCTTTTGCAGCAGGTTTTAGAATTGGTATTGGAGATACAATTACAAATGCTTCAATTATGGAAAAAAATTAATGATACTATATCTAATGCAAAGAATGAATAGTTACAAGTTCTATTGTAGGAATCGTGCAAGTTCATTTAATGGATTTCTTCGCCATCTATGGGGAGTACATCACGTGCAATAATAGTTACAAGTGCTATTGGAGGAATCGTACCACCATACAATGCTTTGTATCTGGTAAACCCATAAATCCACTATTATATTTAATTTCAGCGCTTCTCTTTAATTTGCACATATGTACTATGACGCTGATGTTTGTATTTAGTGTGAATGAAGCTCAATCCGGAATCAAGTAGGGGTCGAATTGAAATGTTAAGAATTGGCTTTTTTTTGTCTTATTTCACCCTTTTTTTGAGAGTGTTGTGATATTGTTAATTTGTACGCTAAATGTTGATACTATAACTAATATGATAATTTTATTTTGTTTCACAGAATGTCATTTATGGATCCTCATCAAGTTTCCAGCGTTGCGGGTTGAGGCATTGATGACGATGATAATAGAACGAAGGTTGATAGTCAACAACAACAGACTTATTTTTTATATATCATTTGATTGGTTATAATATAAAAATATCTCATTTGGGGATGATTGTATTAGGATGTTATATTGGATGCTTTTCTTAAACTAATGTAACTTTCTGGGCGATTGTATTATGATGTTTCATTTGTTTGGTTTAAGTTTCTTTTGTAAATAAAGAGTGGAGGCTTATATAAATGTAAATATTGAATGTAATGCCCTTGTTTTTGTGGATTAATTTTGAATATCTTCTAAGCATTTAAATAATGTGATAAAAATAATTGAATTTGTTTAAATTCAGGATATTGGATCTTGAATAATATTTTTTTAAATATGAATTAATATTAGTAACAGAACTCTACTGTTACTATTAGTAACAGAACTTTACCGTTACTAATTCTGAATTTACCGTTACTGTTAGTAACATAATTTTCTGTTACTAATTCTGAATTTTACCGTTACTATTAGTAACAGAATTTTACCATTACGAATTCTTATTTTTCCGTTACTATTAGTAACAGAATTTACCATTACTAATTCTATTTTTTTCGTTACTATTAGTAACAGAATTTTACCGTTACTAGCTTCGTGCCCCACGCCTTTTTTCTAACAGAAAAATTGTGTTACTAATATATTTAGCAATGGTAAAATTGTGTTACTAATGGCGTGTTTTGGTGTAGTGTATCTCCACTATATATACACAGGCACACCTATCACGGGGAAAATAAAGGAAAATAGCAAAAAAACCATGAGAGACCATAAGGGCAGAATGGGTGCCTAACACAGTCCCATTTCGTCACTTAGCCTCCGGACCCTTTTCGAATCATTTCGGTTTCGTATGTATCAGTATGACTTTGAATGTTGTCCTTCGGGATGGCTCCCTTTCTTTTGTCTGTTTTGAGTAAAATAGACTGGCGACTCTATCTCTCTACATTTTTCACCTCATCAACGACGCCGGCCGAAGCGCTCCCGAGAGGGACGCGTGGGACCTAGGATCCTCACTCTCCCACCCGCTGCGAGGATCGGGGATGGCCACGGTATGAAAGCTCGGATCTTTTAAACACTGAGGATGGTTTTAGCTTTGAAATTCTTAGAAAATAAGTGAAGAAAAACGTATGTATTATGTTCTGTATTTTCGTTCTCTACACACACAAAATTCTGAGAGAAAAACACCTTAAATAAAAAAACTTAAGTCGACAAGTCGTTAGAACGATATCCCTATGTTGTTTGAACGATGTGACCATATCGTATGAACGACTAGTACACGTCGTTTGAATAACACTGAGATGTGGTTTGAACGACTGATGATGTCGTTTGACCCTCCAAAGCATAAGGGGGAAATCTTCACGACTCTAAACGGTGTTTATCTGAGATAAAACAAAGTTAAAACCTTTTAAAATCATTTATAAACAAAATATCATCCTTAAAACATTTTCTGATTCCCATAAACATTATGCGTTCATACTGAGAGTATCTCGGAATGCAATATGATATGTAGACGTGAAACGTGAACCAAGAAAACTCGACATGATACATCTTTTGAAACTTGGCCATTACGTCTTCTAAAATAACACGTCATAGACTATGTAGGAATCGTGACAATATAAAAATCAATTTATGACTCAAAAATATTTTGTTCCGAAAATAAGTCAATTACATACAAATTAACTCAATTGGAAATTTTGTCCTTACATATCTCCCCCTTTGACTATTCTGGGACAAAACCAAAATAATGAAATGCTAAACCGGGTCGTCAAGTCGTATGACACCTAAATCCTATCCCATAAAACCCAAAATAAAAATTACAGGACAAGTACTAGTATATGCAGGTCCGATAAGCATAAGGTGTTTGAATGTGCTGTAGTCGCAAAATCTCGAATCTCTGAAGCATACCTACACACATGAAACAGACAAATACCCAATGAAGTATGAAAGACCAAATGATATAAAACAGTCATTAGTAAATCAAACCATTTATTAATTCTGTGAGAAAAACACGATACCAATTTGTGCAAGATAACATGATACCAATATATAAACATACAAGCATATGTGCTCATCATCAAAACTCCCCCTACATCACTAACTATCACTCCCCCTTTTTGTCTCGAATAGACAATCAGTGAAAAAGATAAGTAAACAATGTCAAATCTAGAAATGAGAATAATCAAATGAAGCATATCTAGATAAACATGGGTATATAATCAGCTAAAAATAATCAGAAGATGCCAACTCATAGCTAGCAAACAGTCACAAAAATGAAATCCTCAATATCAGGAATGATGTGACTAAACAAGGCCTATGCAGTGTAAGAACCAAAGAATGAATAATCAAAACCAAATGCATATAAACAGTCCAAACAGTCCAGAAGTAATAAAATAGTATGAAATCATCACATATACGAAGCAGGTACTGAAACAGAGAAAAGGCTAAAAAAATCCTTTATGGGTCGTTCGAACGACTATGCCATGTAGTTTGAACGACATAGGCATTTTTTTGAATGAGGTTAAAAAAGACCTAAAACAATAAGGTGTCGTTCGAAGCATCTATCTAATGACCTTAAAAACTACCCTTCTCGTGACCATACCTGACAGAATTAATGCCTCAAAACTCGTGTCGCGCGATCCAATCTTCGAACGACGTCCATAAGTCGTTTTAATGACTTCAAAAATTTTGTATTCAAACTCTAAAAATGGCAAAGTTTTTCCCAGAGAAATTTTTTTCTCAAAACAGTTACTGGAAATACAAAATAGTAACAAAACAGACTCAAAATAGAAAAAATAAAACAAACAAAAATCATATGAGTTACATGTTAGCATAGTATCAATGTGCCCAAACATGGATATGGAATGATTGGGCGTCAACTACAACAAATGAATCACAATATGAACACATCAAAATAATTAAGAAGCTCAAATTTATAGCTAAATGTCATCAAACTTAGTTTTAGCCGTATGTGACAATTAATGTATTGAGCTAAATGAACTAAACAAATATCATGCAATCAAATTCGGATATTGACAATTCTATAAACAATAGCGCTATGACACGATTTTTTAACATTAGGATTCGTGGTGCAAACCCGTTGATATTTCCATCCAAACACACTCATACAATGATATTTTCATGTCTTTTTGAATGAACATATCAAACTAAACTAATTGGCCCATTTTGGCATATGTTTCTTTTTATTGCTCTGAATTTTTTTTCTCTCGGGCTCTTTTAAACGGTGTCTTTCACGACGAGATTATTATTCTCTCGCAAACCTTTTCCCGTGAACACTCATCTTTTTTTCAATTAAATAATATCTATGCTCACGACAAACGGTTCTTACATGCACACCTCCTCAAAAGTCTTATTACGTATTGATGACAAAATTGAGAGGATAAAGTCTCACCAAACTCAAATATGCATGAGAAGCCAAACATTCATTTTAACTCGTGCATGTGTGCAATAGCATATATACAAAGTTGCAAGATAAACCTTTTTCCAAATTTTAAATATGCACCAAGTTTGTGAACCAATTTTACTTAAGTCCAATTGTATCTTGTTTAATCCTAAACATGCATCTAGGCGATTAAAGCAAGTAAAATAAAGTAAAGTTCACAACGCCAGATGTACGAGGAAACCAATGAGGAAAAAAACCTCAGACAGCCCAAGCCACACAATCACTACGATACGGTATTACAAAGGAAGACGTACAGACTTGCACAATGACTCGATCCCTACAAGCCTTGAAGCTCTTATTCTTTTTTATCGCTCCTCCACAGTGCCCACATAGAAATCCTTCAATGATAATCGTCTACAGCACATGAGTCCATGAGTGCCTCGGTATGCACCGATGCAACTTTGGCAACCGTCTACGATTAGGAACACGACCTTCACTGTTTCTTCATCTCCAAATTCCAACATAACAACTTGTTTAATATGGATAAATAAACTCCGATGGTGCGAATAAGATCTCTATAGCATATGAGTGTGAAATCTCGAATATTTTAAACACTAAGGATGGTTTTAGCTTTGAAATCCTTAGAAAACAAGTGCAGAAAAATGTATGTATTCTGTTATGTATTTTGATTCTTCACACACGAAATTCTGAAAGAAAAATTCAATAAATAAAAAAACTCAAGTCGACAAGTCGTAGAACGATATCCCTATGTCTTTTGAACGATGTGGCCATGTCGTTAGAACGAATAGTCCATGTCGTTTGAACAACACTGAGATGTCATTTGAATGGCTGATGATGTCGTTTGATCCTCCAAAACATAAGGGAAGAATCTACAGGACTCTAAACAGTGTTTATCTCAGATAAAACGAAGTTAAAATCTTTTAAAATAATTTTTGACATTTTAAAATAATTTATAAACAAAATATCATCCTTAAAACATTTTTCAAGTCCCATAAACATTATGCATTCATACTTGAGAGTATCTCGAAATGAAATATGATATGATAGACTATGTTGGAATCGTGACAATATAAAAATCTATCTATGACTCAAACAGGTTTCATTCCGGAAATAAATCAATTACTTACAAATTAACTCAATTGAAAATTTTGTCCTTACACATATGGACAATCTGCAAGAAAAAGCAACAAAAATCAAGCAAGTCAGTAAAGAGAAAAATAAAGCAGGAACATGAAATAAAAGGCGAAAGAAAGGAATATAGCTCTGTCAGAGAACATAATCAAAAGACCAACCAACCCGTCCACCAACGCACGAGGGTGGTGGGGCACCGACAACATTTCCCTGCTACTCAACCGAAAATGATAAGATGGAGTAGAGATCTGATAAGAAAAGCCTTCTCCTCCGCTGCAGTCGCGCATCCTCCAGTGTTGTTGGTCGACGTCGTCGATACGTTGATACCTCTACCCGAAATAGCAGTAAGCGGAGGCATATTATCCACATCATGTATTCACGACGACATTAACTAGCTGGTCGCAAAATCCAAATAGTCATAGCCCACCGTCATATCGGTGTCGAGCGTATAGGCTCGCCCTCCATTGCCGTCGCCCTCACTTCATCCGTCATCTCTCACCCACCTTATGTACTCCGGGGACACCAACGGTGGGTCATCTACCTCTTCCTCCATGATCTGTTGCACCACTCTCTCTTCCTTAGGTACCAGACATTCCCAAACTCAAGCTACCACAATCTCAGCATCTAGACCTGCCTACCCATAACCCCGTGGTAATCAAAGACAAACCCCAATGGTAGAATGTCACCTATTTCCTCAGCAAGAGTTAATTACCTACCGGCAGTAACCTTTACCCTTCATTAAGAAGCCCAGAATTCCATACCCTATGCTGATAGGCACCTCTCCAGACTTTCCTATCGGTAATCCCCTCAAAATTTTGTTATAAAATGACGAAAAAATTCAAAAATTGCCCGAAAAATTCACAAAAAATCCCCGAAAAGTCAAGAACATAATATTTTCGTGAAAACCCTTTTTGAGAGCAGAAAACTAATTACAAAATCTTATAAATCCACACTCACTCACATCATCAAAATAGTCCCCACATGAACCAAAAATCCAAGGTGCGCTAACACCAAAATACTCTGTTATTTCACCAACGGAGCCACTCCATGTAAACTTTATCTTTAGGTCCTTAAAATTTATATCGGCCCACTGGATCGATCTTCATAACTTCAAGTCCTCAAAATTGACCTCGACCTGTAAAATTGGTCACCTCACTCTCCAGGTCCGTAGAATCAATGCGACCCGCTGAATTTGTCGCTACAACTTTAGGTCCGCATAAGTGACCTCGACCTGCAGAATTAGTCATCACATCTTTAGGTTTATAAAATTGACCTCGAACCACTGAATTGGTCATCTCACATTTAGGTCCGCAAAATTGACCTCGACCCGTTGGATTGGTCACCCCACTCTTTAGGTTCGTTGAATTGACCTTGACCCACTGAATTGGTCATCACATATTTAGGTCCTCAGAATTAATCTCAACCTGCAAAATTGGTCTCCCCGCTCTTTAGGTCTGTAGAATTGACCTCGACTTGCAATGTCGATCACTACCTCTTTAGGCCCATATAATTGACCTCGACCCACTGCAGAATTGACCTCGGCCCACATAATCGGTTGATACATCTTTAGGTCCACATAATCGATCTCAACCCTCCTTACGTCCACATAATTAACCTCGCCCCTTTGAATTAGTCCCCTTCATCCCCTAGGTCCATAGAATTGACCTCAATCCTCTTCTCCAACATTTTTCTATCTTTTCATCGCATTCCTTTGTTCCAAGCTCTCCCATTGAGGGGCTCTATATACACCCCATTCTCGTACCCCCAAGCACATCCTTAGGTCCCTAACATTCATCTACCCACCATAAACCCCAGGTCATACTCCAAGTATTGATCTACAAGTTGTCGAGTGCTCTCAGGCCCAGTTTAACCCCCATCAACTCTTCTACTTGAGCGAAGCTCATGAAATCTCTAAGAGATTTGAATTATTTTTCCATTGGTCCGTATCATGCACGAATCGGTCTCATGGTTCACACGAACAATCCGTTTTACTCTGAGTACTGATCTAAAAGCCACCGGGCGCACTCGGATTCCCATTTGACTCCAGTAAGCTCTCCAAACTGAGCAACTATTAAAGAATTCTCTAAGGGGTCTGAATTCCATTTCCAAAGGTCCACAACGTGTACGAATCGGCCTCATGGTACGCACAAATAATCCGTTTTACTCAGAGTACTAATTTGGAGGCCATAGGGAGTTTTTAAGCCCCGTTTAACTCCAGTCAACACCTTAACCGATCAAAGCTCAATGAAAACTCGAAAGGCTTTTAATTCCCTTCTAAATGTCCCCTGTCGTGCACAAATCGGCCTCACGATTCGTATAAAGGATCCATTTTCCTCCTAAACCCCCTATCCAAAGGTCGTCGAGCGCTTCTGAGACCCGTTTGACTTTAGTCAACTCTTGAAACCAGTAGTAGCTCAATATATTATGGAAGGGCTCTGAATTCCCTTTTCAAGGTCCTAACCATGAGCAACTTGGACTTACAATTTGCATTTTATTCCCATTCTTCGAAAAAAGTTCATTTTGGACTGCCAATAGGCACTCCAGACCCCCTGCCTATCGGCAGAGTGTACTCTCCTTTCCTAGTAAGGCAGGCACCCTATCAATAGGCAGGCCGGGGCCCATGTCGATTGGAACCTCGTAACCCTAAATAGCACTATATAAAGGGCTCATGACCTCACCCCCGAAGGAGATCCTTTTCAGCAATCAACAACATTCTCTCAAAATTAGAGCCTTCTCATTACCAAAATAGTCCATTTTTCAACATTCCTCCACCTCACTTTCCTACTACACTTAGTCATCCACTCAACCTATAATATTAACTTCATACCACTACAAAAACTAGCCTACATACAATTTAAATTCAGCAACAAAGATCAACAAGGAGGTCCATTCCCCACTCTTTTCTAGTTTATTCATTTAAGTGTTATTATTCATTTTATTCTCATTTTGTGATATCTTCTATTTTTGTTTCATTATCTCACATCAAATAATCTTCATTTTTATTATTAATAATGCACACAACTTATTTTCATAAAAACCCAAAAAAGACAAAAAAGAGGGTTTATTCATAAATTCCAAAAGTAAGACTTTCATTTTCTCACACTTTTACACTTGAACACATTTTCATTCCAAAGCACTCAAAGAGGAGTCCCACATTTGGGTTTATGGGTTGAACTCCACCCCTATTCTATTTTCGAACTACGTGGACTTCGATTCCCCTTGGGCTATGTAGGCATCTTGGGAAAATCCTGAGATTCGAGTCCTCCCTTTTCATTTTATGTCTTTTATATTGTAAAATATCTATTTTGTGAGCCTTGGACTCCTAATATTTGTGCTTTGCCCGACATGCACATTCGTTGTTTCATAATGATTCGTGATTCGACAAACACTCACATCATATGTTTAATATTTTTTTCAAGTACACTCATACGGATGAGTCCACTCCGTCCATTCCCTGACGAGAGTCAAATAATTCCATTCCCTCGTTATTTATATTATAGACATGTACACACACAACACGGAGAAAAAAAGAAAATATTAGCATAGCTCATGAGAGACCAAAAGGGCAAAATGGGTTTCTAACACCTTCCCATTTCGAAATTTAGTACCCGGACCCTTTGAATCACTTGGTTTCATATGCATCAGTATAAGCTTAGTGTCGTTCTCTTGAGGTGGCTACATTATTTTACCTATTTTAAGGAAAATAGGTTAGCATCTCCATCTCTTTGTGGTATCCCCATTTTACGATTGCCAACTTTATATCCAAGGCAGATCGCAAAGACGCTGCCACGAGTGACGGAAAGAGGACCTCTATATCCTCGAATTAACCACACGATCATGGAAAAATTTGATATAAAGAGAGGGGGACCTTTTCCCTTCTCCCCTCATCCCGACTTTAGGGTCGGGCCCATGCTGGAAGAATCCGACCTAGATGGCCTCACCTATGTCCACCCTTCAAGTTGCCTAGTCTTATTGAGTTCCACTATCGTGATTTGTTGAGGAGGGGATCAAATCACTACATAAAAATCGTGTAGCTAATCCAACCTACAAATTACAATCAGAAGCTTTATAACCAAGCTTTAATAATAGTCAGATGCGTAAATTTTTGCGGGTTGACAACTAAAAAAATACACTTTGAGTCTGAGTGTCTCTCTCTTAGAAAAATTCTAAGCTTTTGCTATTTCTTGTAGCTACTGAGAATAAGTTCTTAAATTGTTTTTTTGCCTTAGTAAAATCTCAGAAGTTAGGGTGTTGTCTAATTTCTCTTGGTGTGGTATTTGTAAGCACCAAAATATATTATATCTGTTGGAGAAGAAAAATGAGATAGTTGTGCTCTAGTCCAAAAATCATGCTTTGATGAGAAGTCTTACACTTGATGACTTAGAAAACATCATCCCATAAAATCTTCAAAGGATTATTGCAGATATAAAATAATACGACATGCTTGTTTTGTTCTCTGAAAAGATATGTCAACAGCCAATTGATATAACATTGCTGAAGAGGTATATATAAAACAATTTAGTGGTAATCCCCTTATTCAAAATGGAAGAGAATCTTTTGGCTAAAGTTAAAGACAAACATAATGGCAATTAGTGGCTTTGGTTTTCTAAAGAATTCATATTATTATATGATGGGACAAAATCTTTTTGTAACAACTATAAAAAATTCAACTTGAAGTTTTGGCTTGATACCACATATCGGCAGTCAGATAATATAATATACACACCTCAAAATTGATTTAGAAAAAGCTTACGAAAGAGTGGATTGGGACTTCCTTGAGGGAGTTTTAAATTGGTTTAATATTGATAAGGATTTTTGCAGCCTCATATTGAGTTGTGTTAAGTACACCACTACATCTATTCTTTGGAATGGTGCCCCCCTCCCCAACTTTAAACCATCTAGGGGCCTCCGACAGGGAGACCCTCTATCCCCTTATCTTTTCGTTATGTGTATGGATTACTTATCTGCTATGATATCGGATAGAGTAAAATGTAAGGTTTGGAAAGGTATTAGGGCCTCTCCTAGGGGCCCCCGCATCACCCATCTCTTTTTTGCTGATGACCTTATTCTTTTCACGAAAAATGATAATAATTCGTGTAAAGCTGTCATTGACACCCTTGAGGAGTTTTGCCACATCTCTGGGCAAAAAATAAACTACTCAAAATCTAAGTTGTTTGCGTCCCCAAATATCCCAAAAAGAGAGGCCTTAAAGGCGGGACATTTGTTTGGCATGAGCCTTACTAACGATCTTGGTATTTACCTTGGTAATAGACTTATACATGGTAGGTTACATGCCTCTCATTTTAATGACATTATTGAAAAAAATCCAAAAAATATTAACGGGATGGAAATCTAAACTTCTCTCTCTTGCGGGAAGGAAAACACTTATCCAGGCAGTAACCTCCACCATCCCAAATTATTGCATGCAAAATGTCATGATCCCGGTGAAGATATGTAATGAGATTGATAGACTTAATAGAAATTTCCTATGGGGAGAAAATAATGGTAAGGGAAAGATTCATCTTGTTAAATGGAATAAAGTTTGTAGTCCCAAAGTGAATGGTGGATTTGGGTTAAGAAAGAGTGAGCAAAATAATCAAGCTAGTGTCACAAAACTGGGATGGAAAATTGTGAATAAGGATAAGTCATTATGGGCTGACGTATTAAGAAAAAAATATAAAGCGGGTCAAAATCCTAGAATGTGGGAAAAATGTAATAAGGCGTCTCATACTTGGAGAAGTATTCTAAAATGTAGAGGAAACCTTGAGAAAAATATCAAATGGAATGTTGGTAATGGCAAGAACATAAGCATCTTAAAAGACTGGTGGGTGGGGAATAAAGTGATCAACCCTATGGAACATCCGGGGAACCTAGAAAATGTTAACGTTGAGGCCCTTATTGACGAGAACGGGAAATGGGAGGTTAAAACTATCAAAAATTCCTTCAACTTGAACACTATGAATGATATTGTTAACATCCCACTTTCCCGTATTCGCCGTTGTGATGATAACCCATCCTGGTCGCTAAGTAATAAAGGGAAGTTCACAATTAGCTCATGTTATCAATCCCTTGTTACCAAGAATAATGAACACCAACCATGGGAGGTTTGGAAAAATTTATGGAAATTAAACGTGCCACCATAAATTTGCACCTTTTTGTGGACATTTCTACATGGTAAAATCCTCACAAATGAACATCATATGCGTAGAGGGCTTACGAATAGTGGTGACTGCCCACGGTGTGGGCTCCTCGAGGACATCGATCATTTCTTTAGGGAATGCAATCACACTAGGGAAATTTGGAATACACTTGGCTTCGACCACAACCTTGACCTCAATTTATCAGGTAGTATTAATGAGTGGATTGCACTAAACATTTGGGGTGATTCGAAGAAAGAAAGGTACAATTGCTTTATTATTACCTTGTGGCATATTTGGAAATCCAGAAACAATTTCATTTTTAATAACATTGATGAGTCCCCACCAACAGTTGCCCTCTTGGTTATGATTTACACAAATTATGTTTTTGAATCTCAAAACACCAAGCGAGCAAAGGTTAATGGGGGAAAAAATATCTTATTAATTCGTGAACCGTGCCCTTCTGCAGGAAGAATCATCATTCACACTGACGGTGGTTTTGATCATGGATGTGGTACGAGATCCTTTGGTGGAGTGGTTAGAAATGAAGATGGAGAATGGATCATGGGCTTTACCGGAAGAATGCAGGGTTCCGCAAGCCCTCTACGTGCGGAGCTAGAAGGAATTTTTCATGGGCTAAACCTCGCACTCAGAAAGAAATGGATGAACGCCTGTCTGAAAAATGACTGTCTTGAAGCCATCAATCTCATCAAGCAGGAAAACATCCAAAACCACCCTTTGGCAAATACCATCGAGGATTGTTAGTTGCTTGTGAAAGAGCTAAAAATCAACATCGTTCACATACCAAGAGCAAGCAACTTTATGGCGGATATCATGGTGAAGATTGGGAGAAAGTCGGATGACCTATACAAAGAATATAACCAGGAGCCGGAAGAATACCTAAAGATGGTTGACGTGGAGATGGAGGAGGAAGGATTCTATTTTGTCTAGAACCAGCTGGTGCTTCTGTTATGCTTCTGTTTTGTTTGATTCCTGTTTTCACCAAAAAAAAAAAGATAATATAATATATATATATAAAAATAAATATATATAAAAGAATAGGAGCAATAAGGCCCACTGACATTGAACGCCTATGCGTAACATGTGCCCAACAAAAGAGGATACATAATTCGGACGAACCTACATCGTGCCCATAATAGGTAGGCAGAAAATATATATAATGGTATGTGTTAAATATATATATATATATATATATATATAGGGAAAATCTATCCCCACACTCTTATATGCTTCTCCCACACTCTTTCAATGTCTAAAGACATTACTATCCTTCAAGCTTTTAACTTTCTTTTCTTAAACTAATTTTAAAAATAAATAAATAAAAACTTATAACTAACTTTGATAAAAAAAAAAATACAACCAACTAATTACATGTAATTTTGATTAAAAAAATAACAGACTTTGATTTTTTTTTTTAAAAGGTACATCTAACTTTGATTAAAAAAAACTGCAATTAACTTTGATAAAAAAAACTAAAAAAAGCTACAACCAACTTTGATTAAAAAAAAAATACAACCAACTAATTATAGCTAACTTTGATAAAAAAAAATGTTTGTAGTTAACTTTAATATAATAAAAGAAAAAGATGAAACTAACTTTGATAAAAAAAAAAAGAAATAAACTTTGATAAAAAAAAAGCTACAATTAATTTCGAGAAAAAAAAATTAGAACGAACTTTGATAAATAAAAACAAGCAACTAACTACGGTAAATAAAAAAAATTACAGCTAACTTAGATAAAAAAAAATATAGCTAACTTTGGTAAAATTAAAAAAAAAACTATTGATTTTGATAAATAAAAAACTTTACATGTAACTTTGATAAAAAAAAAAAAGAGGAGATAAAGGCGTGACGCATGATTAATTAATTGAGCGCAACTAATTCATAAAGGTTCCAATTAATTGAAGCTACTTCAAATTATTTGTAGCTTCACTTGTCCGGGAATATTAGCAAGTGAAGCTAAAATTAATTTGAAGTAGCTTCAATTAATTGGAACATTTATGAATTAGTTGCGCTCAATTAATTAATTATGTGTCACACCTTTATCTCCTCTTCATTTTTTTTTAATCAAAGTTACCTGTATTTTTTTTATTTATCAAAATCAGTACTTTTTTAAAAAAAATTACCAAAGTTAGCTGTAATTTTTTTTAGTTACCATAGTTAGTTGTAATTAGTTGGTTGTTTTTTTTATTTATCAAAGTTCGTTCTAACTTTTTTTTATCGAAATTAATTGTAGTTTTTTTTTATCAAAGTTAGTTGCAGCCTTTTCTTTTATTTTATCAAAGTTAACTCTAAACGTTTTTTTTTGTCAAAATTAGCTATAATTAGTTGGTTGTATTTTTTTTATCTAAGTTAGTTGTAGCTTTTTTTTTTTATCAAAGTTAATTGCAGTTTTTTTTTAATCAAAGTTAGATGTACCTTTTTTTTAAAAAAATCAAAGTTTGTTGTTTTTTGAATTAAAATTAGATGTAATTAGTTGGTTGTATTTTTTTTTTATCAAAGTTAGTTATAAGTTTTTATCTATTTATTTTCAAAGTTAGCTTAGAAAAAAAAAAGTTAAAAGACTTTAGGGTAATGTCTTTAGACATTAAAAAAATTGTGAGAAGAGGCTGTGAGGATGTGGGAAGAGACTTTCCCTATATATATCAGCTCATGGGTTCCTTTGAGATATAAAAAAACATTACTTATTTGGTTTAAGAGATGAAAACATTACTTATTTGGTTTAAGAGATGTGTGGTTCTGTTAACAGATATATATATATATATAGTAATGGTACGAGCTTTGGTTAAAAAATGGCTTCTTCAATACCGGCGAAAATAAAAAATGTTAACTTTTGACCCAGATATACGTCCATAATATAATAGTTGTACTAATAGTATGTAGTCCTCCTTCTTATGCCAAATTATATATATATATATATATATAATCTAGTATAAGGAGTCACGGACAAAAATAATAATGCATGCCATAAGCTTTTAGTAGGCAGACATGCCCGATTAGCTAAGGGGCCCAAAATATCGGTGTATAAAAGTAAAAAATACTAGAAGCAAGAAAGGACACTACCCGATGAGGCTTTAGTTTTGAAAGAAAAGGCAGATTTGTTTCATCTGTATTGGATATAGGTTGTGACAGAAAGGAAGTTAGCTTCCTTTGGTTTAATAAACAGTGGTGTTTAGTTTGAGATACCAAAGGAGTGGTATCTGACCAGCTTAAGATAATCGCTTGAACATATATAGTTGCATGACATCAAGATAATTTGTTTAAGAAAATTTATGTCTTGGTTTTGTTCAACAGAACTAAACCAAAACGGTTTTATATGTGATATAATATAGAATAGTATATATATAGGTTAGTTAGTTAATAAAGCAACGGATGCATTCAACGTGTGCGTATATATATATATATATATATATATAGCAATAGTAATAGTTGTATATAAAAAGAATTAAAGGTATGTAATGTGATAATATGTGCTAAAAATATTATGTACAAGAATTTTATAAAACTCCATAAAATAAAAAGATTGTAATATCTTTTAAGCAAAAGAACTAATAGACTAAGTATGCACACATATTTTATAAGATATAAAATAATAAAATGTATACGTATATATTGACAGAAAATAGACTTTAAATAGTTTGTTATCATCAAAGCAATATGAGAATAAATATTTGTTCATTAGCATCAAATCTGCTCTAAGTATATATTGATTGCCTAAGTTTATGTGGACGACATAGTCTTTGGGTTCACGTGTTCCCAACATGCTCACATATTTTAGGAGGAGATGAAGAGTGAGTTTGAGATGAGCATGGTTGGTGAGCTTACATTCTTCTTAGGTCTCTAGATGCGATAACTTGAGGATAGGATATGCATATCTCAATCCAAATATGTTATGGACCTAATGAAGAAGTTTGGTTTAGACTCCGCTACTCACTCCCGCACCCATATGAGTACATCAACTAAACTTAGCAAAGCACTTTAGCTAAGGATGTATATCAAACTCTTTATACGAACGTGATAGGTAGTCTTCTCTACTTGACCGCTAGTCGTCTTGACATTGCCTTTAGCGTTGGAGTTTGTGCACATTATCAAGCATCCCCGAAAGAGTCTTACTTGCTCACACTTAAACGTATCATCAAATACATGAGTGTCACTCTTTCCTATGGTATTTGGAATTCCTTTGATACCGATGATCAATTATCTGCCTATTCGAATGTCAATTGGGTTGGGGTTGATGATGGTTATAGGAGCACCTTAGGTGGGTATTTTTTTTCACTTTAGGAGTGCTCTTGTCTCTTGGTTGAGCAAGAAGCAAAACTCCATATCTTTGTCCATGATGGAGGCCGAGTATATAGTCGTCGGGGGTTATTGCATGCAATTTTTATGGATGAAGTAAATGTTAGAAGATTATGGAATTTCCCAAGGCACGATGACTATTTCATGTGATAATACGAGTGCAATTCATATATCCCGTAATTTGATCCAACACTCTCACATAAAGGACATTAGGATACATGAACATTTTATTCGAGATCTAATTGAGAAGAAGGTCGTGTCCTTGAGCTTTGTGAACACTGAATGTCAATTAATTGATATTTCACAAAACCTTTAGATGAACTTAGATTCGAGAATCTTAGGAAGTCTCTGGGTATTATCTTGTTCACATCATTTATCCTTAAATTTAGACTGTATTTCTATGTATTTTTATGTTTATACATGCTTTTTCTTTTTGATATTTTTTGAAAAATAAAAAAAAACGATTTTAAGAAAAAAGTTTAAAAAATTTCTAAAACATTTTATTTTTGATAATTTTTTTGAAAAAGACAAGGATTTTTGTATTTTCATTTTTCACTATATATGGATATGCATTTAAGATATTCAAATCTCCCTTACATTCCATCCATTCATTTGACTTTTCATGGTGTTTAGGGGCATGGCTTCGTTTCTTTAGTGCGCTTAATAATGTGTGGATAACATTTCATTGATTAATGATGATTACTTTATTCATGCTAGACTTTTTATTATCTTTATTGCACACATGTAGACTTTTTTAACATTGTGCTTACTTATCATATGTTGAATATGGTGTCTCATCTCATTTGTTCTTAATAATGAACCAAATATAAATAGAGATAAGTTGTGCTTGTAAGAACCATTGCCCGAATTTTATTTCTCGAAAAATATGTTATATGTTAAGCAGTGGAAAGGGGCTGCGAAAAAATAAAATTATCACTGCGTTAAAAGCCACCATTTGTAAAAAGATCCTAAAAGATTAACAACACATAAAATCAGAAGTGCCAAGGCCTTTATTTCATTAATGCTTCACTACATATGAGCATTATAATATCTTCAAAATTTTGAGAGTTAAAATTTTTGTATAAGAGATTTTGAGGGTGTTATATAGTAGAATATCAATGGAATTGCACAACGGACTATCTTGAAAAAAAAAATAGTTTGGCATTATTGATTTTAGAATCATTGAAATTCATGGCATGTTGCATAAGTCGAGTCAGTTTCATTTAAGTTGAACATTTTTACACCTGAGGTTTGTATTAAGTTTTTTTAAGTATCTCATTGACTTCATGCGCCTATGTTATGAATGCTTATGTTGATTTGGCCATGGAGAATTTTCAAAAAATTTCATTACGCTTTCATGATTCGATTGCTTTAGTGTTATTCTATGGTGTTATATATTTTTGTACCTATATTTACTTCTTATACTTACACTTTTTATTCCTGAAAAATTTGAAAAATTGGTAAAAATAGTTGGCTTTCCTCTTAGAAATCTCATTTCATGTGTTTAATTTATTATATTTGTGATGTTATTTCTCTTGGGATCATGTTATGCCTACTATTAATGCTTCGTTTCTTACCCTTTGTCTATTACGGACAAAAAGGGGGAGAACAAATTGAGGGGAAGTTTTATTTTTCTTTTAAACTCGTACGCATCATGGTATTCTTTTGTTTCATGTGTGCAGTTATCTTCTACTTTGATGATGATCTCATGGACCACACAAGATGAAAATTTTCGGTTGAAGGCAATGTCTCTAATGTCATTCCATTTTTGGGTTTGGGAGGACATTAGTAGGACATTGTATTAGGGATTTTATTATCATTTTTCAATTTTTATTTTCGTACTAGAATAGCTAAAGGGAAGGATTTGTAAGAGAAAATTTTATAATTGCTTAATGATTAGCAATTTTTGCTCATCCCAATACAAACCGTTGCTAAAAACTGAATATTACATCCGCATTTGCCTCCATGATCATTTGAAGACAAGTTAGTGACCGAGCTTTGTGTTCCACATTCAAGCCATTGGAATCATTACAAACATTTTATAGAAGTATAAGAACTTGTGGTTTTGATTTTACTTGATCAAATTATTCTGGGATGTTTATTTTTTACTGGAGGCATTTTTTATAAATCGATTTTGAAAATAAATTTTTTAGATCGTTAGAACGAGATTCTAATCTGGTTAGAACGAGATCCTTTTCTCGTTGGAAGGATGTGCTTAACTCGTTTAAACCAACTTATAACAAAAATCTAACGATATGGTCTCTGTTTGGCAGAGCAACTCTCATTAGAAGTTCGTTGGAAGGACGATCGAATGAAATAGGCATCTCGTTCAAACGAGACTTCATCTCATTAGAACGAAACCATAGTTTTCATTCTAACGAGAGCGCCCCCTCAAAATTCATGTTTATCAATAAAAAAATTGTTAATAATTTTTTCCATGACTTTTGGCAAAAAAGAAATCCCTATATCTGTACCAAAAGTGTTAATCTTTTTACTTCTTTATAACAAGCTTTGTTTTTCTTAATCACTAATCTCATAGAATGATTTGTTGAATTTAAAACCTTATTTTCAAAATACTACATCAAACCCTTGTAGAGTTTACTCTACTGCTGATTTGTGGAGTCGAGGCTCTAGTGCTGAAAAAGAAAGGATATCGCTCACTACGGTTGTTCGGTGGATACCGTGGGAAGAGTTGTTTCCTGTGAACAGAGCTATACTCTGCCATATCTATTGAATATTTGAAGACCCGCACATTATATTTAATGGATCTCTAAGTAGTCTGTAAGTCGTCGAGTCTATCAAAATCTTTACAGTGTTGAATATAGGTTTTGTCCAAAAGAGATTTTTCTTTATATGTTTGGTTTGATTGTTTGGATATCAATATAATTTGGACTTGAGTTTGCATGGGCATCCAATTATTAATAAAGATAAAATTTCGCTAAAAATTGAGCCTTTGTGTGAGTATCCTAATATATAAATATTCCATATAGCCCCACTTGTTTCAGGGTAAAATGGTATTAAATATGTCTCAATGGTCATTTGGTCCGAATGTTCCCATATATTGTTATCCACGACAATAAAGTGTGAACCATCCTTAACCAATTTGCATCGCCTTTTATAGAAAAGACTTGTATGAAACACCCATTTCACAAAACAATAAGTTCATACCTAATCTTACATCCTAACATAGTTTTTCGTAAAAATTCAGACAAGTGAAGGCTACTTAAAGCTCCGCTAAATTCTGGGTTGACCACCACTCACCTTTTAACTAGAGTCTAAATAGTAAGAATCAGTAGGACTGTAAAAAAAATCCCCTACGATGAATTCCCCTACTAATTTTTTTATTTTAGGAAGATCAGGCTTTGGGCCGACCTTCCTTAGCTCTTTGTACGACGAAAAAGAACTCACCCATTTCATCAAAAATCCAACAAAACATTGATTTTCACCATAAAAAACACAAAAAAATAAAAAATCAATGATGTACATAAGACAAAAAAGAAAAAAACCTAGGTTTCAAAAAAAGATCAAACAAATCATTTTATCAAACAATGATAATAAAAAAGGAGCATACCGGCTTGCATTTTCCTCCTAATTCATTTGTCCATCCCTTCTTTCATTTTATAAATAACTACATCCCGTACATTTGCAAAAATAACTTAGCTGCATGAATACTGTGAGTAATTATCCTTTATCTCTAGGTCTGAGAAGTGTGTTGCCATCTAATTTTCCTTTATGAACTTATCTCACACGAATGTCAACTCTCCGCAACACAAACCTTTATGTCTATCAAGAAGAACATGGTTTGTCATCCATCGACTAGGTTCTACAGTAGATACAGGGGCTCATGGCATCTTTGAACACCATCGAGACTAAACTCTGAGCACTAAACCTAGAGAAGGATCACCTCTGAGAGAAACCAATGTGACACCTTGTAATATTCATAAGTATATTAATCAGTTCTAATATAAAATCAAAAGAGTAAAAAATATTCAGTAGCATTCTCAGTATAACAAGATAAATAAAAATGATATAACTAAATATAATACAAGAAAATAAAATATTGAATGAAGTAAAACATCTTTAATACCTTTCAAATGACAATAAAATCAAACTCCAACTCTGGAATATTTTATATATATATATATATATATATATATATATATATATATATATATATATCAATGTCCCATGTTTGAACACTGCATAATAAATACATCTCATACAAAATCTCTGACTTAAGAAATTTGAAATAAAACAACCAGATGATAACTGAAATATAAAAGAATACATGAATATGAAGGAGCTATAATGCACGACACTTACATCCTATGAATGATAAATAAAACTAGTGCTGGAGAAACTCCTCCAGCAAGTACCTCAAGTCTGCTACAGTAATGACAACTTAAAACTTGTAAAAATAGTTCAATAAATAGGATTAAAGCTATCAACTCTTAGTGCTTAAGAATATTATTATATTTAGGCCACGATAATTGTAACAACCCGATCTAAATATACTCCAAATATACCTTTAGTACCTTTAAGTGGTAATAATTCCAAATAAACCCTAGGCAAATTACCCCTAAAGGAAGAATTAAGTTAACTTACACTTTTATATATCAATTAAAACCCAACTTTCACAAAAAGTTTGACCAAATGACTTATATTTTATAGGAATATCATAACTAAATCCGTTAGGTTTGTATAATTTCACACAAGCTCCTAAAACTTTACACACTAACTTAAAATCCCTAAATTCTATACAAAAACTATCCAAGGACCTAAACCAAAACTCAAACTTATTTATATTTACTCCCCTGCTGACATGTGACTAGCTGGACTGCCAACATGGAATGTGCCATGTGGAGTACCCTATGGGTACCCATTTTCCATCCACATATACCATGGTGAAACTTGTGCAAACTTACCTGAAATTCACCTCCCAAACCAACCAATAAACTCCTCCTCAACAACCCTATAAAAGGTCTCCTCACCTCGGTAAAAACACAGAGCAGTTGAGAGCTTTTTCAATGTAAAATTTTGAGAGTTTTTGCATTTCAATTACGTTATGTATGAATGTTTGTTTCTTCAATTTGGTTATATTTATGCACTTATATAGAATAGAATTATCCATTTACATGTCTTAGTTAACGTGTGTATGCACTGAAATAGCTCAAAAACTAGAAAAATCTATTAAAGCTTGAGCTTCAATGGTGGATTTTGCTTCCTTGACTTTGAACCAGTTTCAAAGTGAGGTAAGTTGAGCTTAGATTTTTGGGAACCTAGGTGCAAGGTTTAATTTATCCATGATCATATTTGGATACCTTCAATCAAAGCTTGGAATTTTCGGGCCTAGAATTTTCAGAAAACAAATTCAACAGTTTCACTCAACCTAAATCCCTCAAACCAGGCTTGTTTTGCTACATTTTGAACACAAAACAAAAACCTTATGATGCTAGAATAATAATCATAGATTTAAGTCAATTATGTTGAGTCAAATTTTCACCATTTTTACAGAAACTCAATAGCTCAATTTAGCCCACCAAAATCCTTAAAACAATATGGTTGGATTCCTCTTCAAACGTTATGCAATTTTCATTCAGGAACTAATGCAAATGGATTCCTAAAACGTCTCAAATTTATGGTCAAAATTTCAAAATCCTAAAGTCAAACGGTTAAAGGCTGAAGATGAGTGGGTTAGACAGGCGCGAGTGAGGGTCAAACCAGGCGCGTGAATTGCTTGACTAAGCGGGTGAGGGCGCGTCTCCAATCAGAAAAATCTGATTTTTTTCCAAACATTTTATTTTTTAATTTCGAACAACATGGTATATTAAATCACCCTATTTAGATCCCAAGAAAGAATTTTCTCGAGAAAACTAGTTTTAAAGTAAAAATTCAAGTTTTAATTTTACACATAACCCACTGACCAATTTTTTAAGTATTTCAAACACCCCTAAACTTTTTCCAAAAATTCTTTAGTTCGAATAAAGCAATTTTTTCTCTTGTCACTAAATCCAAATCCAAATAGAAATGAAGAAAAATATTATTTTTAAAACTTTTAAAAATGATGTATTATATTAATTGTTTTTACACTGAATTTTTTACAATTTAGCATCCTACTGCATCATATAAGCATTATTTCAGGCCTATATGACCTAATTATACTCTCTATGATTTCAAACTATCCAGTAAATCCCAGTGAATTAGATGCACAAACCCGGAATCTAAATTTTTAAAGTAGGTGATTTTAATTTCAATATTAAACAAATTGAATTTATGTCTTTCAAAACATTACTAACTGTTATATCACTCTGATAATTTTGAAATCATGTTTTAATTATGAACTCATATATGCAGTTCATGTTTATCCCATGTATTGATTATCTACCGCTAAACCCGATAAACCTTAGAACCTACAACTTCAGTAAAAGCCATTGAACTCTTTTTACCCTTAATTGTGGTATAGCCCTGAAATTTACTACAATAATTGCATATTATCCTAACATTTATGGCCATTATCAGTGAAACCCTTAGTAGCATACCTTACGATTTAAGGATTAGACCCCGGTATACCATGACTGTTCTAATTGACTTGTAGGACTCCGATATTGAGTGCTTAGTTTTTATTTGCTATATACATATGAGTGTCACTCTAGCTAAGTGTGCCAAGACATTATTATTATTATTATTATTATTATTATTATTATTATTATTATTATTATTATTATTATTATTATTCCCAATAATTTTGGGATTGCCTATCCAAGTGTATGATATGCTTTGGACGATATTGTAATTGTATGTCTATGCATTTGAAGCCCCTATAATCGATAATTTAATTATCTTGTTTTAGTCTGAAACCTTATCCTGGTAACTTGATACGCAACTTGTCCGGTTACACTCCACCATATTATTCATTTACATATCATTAGACTCCAGTATAACTCTAACAATTCTATGATATTTCAGTTTGTATCCAAATTTTTATGATATCAATATTAAATTCAGTTACTCTCTCCCATATATTGTATAGAAATAAAATTATCTACTTGGCATGTCGGCTTAATTATTTTCCTTCCAGATGAATGACGAACCTGACGAAGATGATATACCTCCCTCACGTTTGGACTTTTATTCTATATTACCTCGAAAAATATTTCCAACTACGTACATATGGGTGGTAGTAGACAAGGATGGTAGTACCCACTCGAATATCTACCCCACAACTTATCAGCTCTTATGATTCATGAATATTTTTCTACAAGTTTTACCTGATTTATGGCATGTACGAATAATTAAGTATTTTCGTTTATTTCAGACTCAGCTGTGTAATAAGATGCTAGGCTTTATTTGTTATATTTATTTTACTCCTGACTTACCATTAAAAACATAGAATTCGCGGAGTGACAATAATAATAACACATGTTCCTCCCATACTAAGTTGATTTTAATTTATTTAAGTTATCCCATCCCAAACAATCTAAATAATCATGCGGTCCAAAACCCAAACACAATTGAGGCCCATGTGATATAATTTTATCTTTGAATTAATTTATTTACTTTAACAATCTTAAGTTTGTCTGTAATTAAGAATCTATTACTCTATGATAATCTCTTACATTAATAGAATATCACTTACTAAACATTGTTCTCTTACATTAACAATATCATGTTATGATTCTAAATGTATGTCACTAGTGTATATGTCTTTAATATTCTCAAGTCACAGTATAGCATATACATCTCTTGTATATGCTATAATAATATTCCCGAGTCATAATATCAAGTATCTATAGTATAATGATATCAAGATACAACGAATGCAAAATTACTGATCTAGAATACAGATAAGTATGCTCAACCCACATCAAATCACATGGGATATGCTCAAGCACGCAAATGTCTGAAGCCCTATCCCTAATGCCTTCAGGTATCATTCATGACACTACTAGGTATGGACACCTAAATCTGTTATCGATTCTTACACTTTTCCACCATCATTACCCAAAAGTCACATGGGGTGAATATAAAAATATCCCAACTAGGAGGGTCACCTCCAATATATATGCATATATATAAATAAGGTGTGTAAAACTATAATAATCCCAAAATATCAAACAAATCACAAAACTGCAAAAGTTTACCGCATCAAATGCACGGTTGAAGGCCTTCAACTACATGGTTGATCCTTTAAATTGGACGGTTGAAAATCCCAAAAAAATCATTACCATATCTGAACCATCAACCGGGCGGTTGGTGGCATAAACAACACACTTCTTCCCTAGGGACACTTGTCCCCCCAAAATTAATACAGCGCTACACGTGTCTTACTAAGTCCCATCCTCACTAACATGTGTCCACAAGCTTCAACCGCGTGATTGATATCCCCATGCTGACAACTATAGATAGAGGTCCCATCACATTAGGAAAGGTACCACAAAAGCCAACATTTTATTTTCTTTCTTCAACCCTGAGTATCTAAGTCTCTTGAGTTCTATCTCAAATCCGTAGAGAAGTCTTGACTTTTTGAAAAGTCACTTCCTCCAAAAAACAAAGGCTAACCTCTGTGCACATCCTTCAAACACGAGGCCTTCCTAACGAAGCTTTGTCTAACAATGCTACCTCGTAGGGGACACTCACCCTGAGAAAAACTCATCTCACACTTAATGGCTAAAAACTCTGAAGAAAACTCATGTTAGTATCATATATGCATACTGTGATATAGAAATGTATGTATCTGTATGAACAACTTAGTCTGACCACTTTATGGGACTAAGTATGCATTTTACAATGTTTATATTTTAAATCCTAGTTTTTCTCCAGCGGCTTTATTCGTTAAGCTAAATAATATACTCATATGTTATATAACGCTAATAAAAATCCACAAAACAAATTATGACACGAAAACATGCTTTTTAAAATCGCTCTTTGGAAAGTGTATATGAACCGAGTTACTCTGAAACTTTTCTAAAAGCAAAGTCTAAAATCAAATACTCTTCACCACTTCTACAAGAGAACATTCATGTCTCAAAGACGACACCCATAAATCTATGTTTTCCTGGAATACTTATTAAACACCTGTCTTTGATTACATATAGTATATAGGCACAATACCAATATACACTCATGCGCCTAAGCCTCATAATAAGTTTCTTGACGTATTACCATTAGGAATACCTCCATCTTTAGTCCAAACTCCCTTTCTCAGACAAATTGATCATCTTTATCACTTCGGACAAGCCCTAGGCCCTATGTTACCTAAGGGATTTTAGTCATTTTGTTAAGGGATACACATATCTCTCTTAGTGGCTTCTGGTTTACTCCAATCCTAAAGTGTCATGTTCAAGTCACCCTTTCAGCCTAAGAATATGTCATTATTAAAATAACCCCAACCATTTATCCATGTGCCCGCATGAAATTTAGAACGTTTAGACATCATATCTTTTATATTTTCAAACCAACACGAAGGTCTAACAACACCTTTAATTTTGTGAGTGCCCGACAGACTTGTATATCCTTGTCGGTGACTTCGAGTCCACTCATTTTGCACCCTTCCAGAGTCAGCTTTATGGCTCACACATAGCTTCTCCCCCTCTCAATCCAAGTCCTCACACTTGGACACACATCACGTTGGAACCTTTTCATGTGTCTCATCGGAGAAACTAAACTACATAGGCTTTGATATCGTGGATACATCGGTACATAGGCACAATACCGAGTCCTTATCGCAAACATAAGCCTCGGTACATAGTCTTGATTTTTGTATTATTTAACCCCATACTTGCGAGGGAAAAAATGGTTACCCGAGAGGCTGGACGACAAAGATTATCATCACACTTTTCATCCACCCGTCAAGTATGGCGAGTAGCTCCTCTTTCGATCCCAAAGTCTCGGTGAGAGGGAACTTTTGGTGCACATTCAATATTAGGGTAAATTTGTTTGGCATGTACCTTAAAGGTTTCTCCGTTTAAGAAACCTTAATATATCGCGATCCATGGTGACTAAAAATGATCCGCTTATCACTAAGTGGCATCACCCTTTTTTGCATATAGATGAAACTCTAAGTACACGCCATATTGCACAAAAAGAATAGATACTTGTGGTCCACTCGTTTTGAAAAAAAAAATCAAAATTTTCTGGTAATCAGAGGCTAGCCCAAACCCCTCAGATTCTAAGATAAACTGTCTACTTTTTTACGAAACATAAAACAGCATGAATCTACAAGTTATCGCCAAAGAAGAATTCCCTAATGTTGGATTCCCCAACCCACATATTTAATTTATTTTTAAATAACGAGATCAATCTGTTACTTCCTCTCTCCTCGTAGGTAAGTCGAGAGATCATCGCAGTTCATCCAAGTCCAACTGTACACTTCTCAGTTCTTTTGCTCAAAAAATACTACCAACTAAAAAAAATACAAAAAAAATAAAATACCATCCACATACGGTTAAAAATAGATAAGATAGGTGCATCAAAGAAATCATACATAAGTGGGTCATTCTCCCCCTATGTATCGTTTTTCTATAAGTCCTTTTACATAAATAGTCCTAAATAAAGGTGCCCTACCTTTTTCTGCAGTAATCATCATCTGCATAAAGTCACACTTATTTCACACCCCGTAAAATCTGACAGACGGGGTGACCAGCCACCGCCGCCGAACTACGTCAGGCGTGAACTATACAAATACCATTCTTAGCACGAGAGAGATATGAGACATAAATAAATCAATCTACAAGATAAATAATTGAATCAATCCCAACTTATAATAACAAATGAATGATAAAGATCCATCACATGCTAAAACTCCGAATAAATCCAATCTCCAATAATGATTAAATAAAATTTGAATAATAAAGATCTGTGAATAATCCAACTGAAAACCACTAACAACTTTGGAACCAAATGGCCCAATGAAAACCCAAATGAAGTCTTATAATTAAATACGACTGAAAAGAAAGTCTAAGTCAACAAAGCAATAAAACGACTAAACTCCAGTTGCACCTACAAATGATAAACTTCGATAATCATATGCAGCTTCTCCAAAACTTATCCTGAAAAAGTTAGTCAACGCACGAGGTTAGAGCCCCGAGCATGAATACGCACTACTCCCCTCAAATAGGATCCTTGAATCCAGACAGTAGCATTATACGCAATAAATATCACAATAGAATATTTTAATTAAACAAGATAAATATAAATCACTATCACCAATATGATTTTAAATCCCCAAGTCCCACGATGTTAATTTAATTAAATTAACTCAATTTCATTATTGGTCTCACTTTTTATTACGGCGGTCCTCCTACCCCGAGTGGTAATTTCCACTAAAGTGTCACACTGTTCCTTGTCAATAGCCAGTCGAAATCCATTTAAACTATCGATTCCCCCGCAATATGACAAGGTTCCAACACACGACACGACATAAATCGTCCAAGCTGACCCGGTTAAACTATCGGTCCCTAACACATTATGTCGCCACTAATTTTAATACCCATTTTTATCTTAGGCATTAAATCACAATTTTTTCAATTTCACTAATTATAAATTACCCCACCCTTTTAATCGATATGAGATACTCAAAATACTCCTTAGTCCCATACCTAAGGGTCCCCAAGTTATCAATACATCCTACCCTATGCATAGGATGAATTTCTAACATAAACTTCGACCTAGTCTCGTGCTTAGGCTAGCGTAACGACGATAAAGTAATAAAAATCAGCCCACCCATGACATAATAAAGTCGTAATAAACTACCCTCACTAGTCCCATACCTAGAAGGCATCAATCATCAAAACGCTTACCCACTAGTCCCATACCTCGAAGACATCCTAAAATATAGGGAGAGCATAAATACCCAACAATCCGTCGTCACAAAAGGCAATTAAATAATACCAACAAGTCATACAAACAATCATAATTAATCAACGTATAAAACTACGCATGATAGTCCAATTCAACTTAAATCATAATTTAATTATCACATCGTCAAAATACCCAATTAATCCCATTTAATTATTTTAAATTAAATACATTGAGATTTCATCATTAATACAACAAAATTCATATTTCATCATCTCTACACAAATTACTTGGGTTATACGCCCCCAAATTCTTTTATTTCAAAACTAGGGTTTTTCTACATGCAGCCTACACCAATAAAATCCAAAATCCACTCATAAATCCTACCTACCCGGGGGTTATGAATATTAATTATATTAAAGGATTTCATAAAAATAACCCCAAGTTTTATGTGTCCACTTTCTCTAATTAGATTGCTAATTGATTTTAAGAAAATATTAAATTAAGGTTTAGGCCACACTTAAACGCATAATACTAAAGGAAAAGAATAGAGTATTCATGCCTGTGATTAATTTGATCAAAATATGAATAGACTGTTGAACTCCTCTAGATGAAACACCAATTGAATCTTCAAAACTTGTTAAAAGTTGGGGCCCGGGGTTGAAGATGAAAGGAATATATTTTGAGAACCTACTGGAGAAATATTGAGAGAAAAAGTGTTTTTCGAAGTCCCAGCCCCGTATCAGTTTGGTATATAAAGGGTTTAAGAGTTAAACCAGATTAGATATCCCTAATCCATCTGTCGCCTCTGTCATTCGAATGACATACACTGTCATTCGAACGAGATGCTACGTCGTTCGAACGACATACGTTGTCGTTCCAACGACCCCTCATCCAAAAATGAAATCTTTTAAAATCCGACTTTTTAATCTGATAAATATTTTTAAAAAATGCACCTGCCAGTTAAACGATAAAATCTTTATAACCTTTTTATAAAAGACCCGAATTAATTCCCGATTGAAAAATTTACTAATAAAAGCAAGTTAAATTCTTAAAGGCCAGTAACTCCAAGATTTTATTTTTCTCCAAATTAATTAAAGTCAATTAATTAAAACACTGGTTGTTACAACTTAGTCTTCATTAGTGGACTCCCCACCCAGGACAATCAATTTGTTTCGCGATATATTCTATATCTATGAAAGAAGATCATGCTCCATCCATAATGGATCAGGTTTTAAGGCAATTACAGAATAACACCTCCTCCTAAAACATCATGCAATCAAAAATTCGATAGTCCAAGAACAAGTCCTATGATAGGAGGATGCTACTTCACTTAGGACTAGAGAGAGAATACTCCCTCACCCTCTCCCCAACACTGGTATCGTACCTACAATAATAGTTAAGATGGTATTAACAAATCCCTAGGACCCACCTACACTAACGTCAGCACTGGCTCACCCTGCTAATGTCAACGCTCCCCGGTTCTAGGTGCCTTTTTGTCTTTATGGTTACATCGAACCATACCAATAGTACCCTAATTATCCTCACCCCGCCTATCAGAAGCCCCCATGAGTTGAATCAGTAGCTCCTCCGCCAGCTAACAAGGTTATTCTTCCTCCTCCTCCAAATTAGTGAATTACTCAATTTCAAGATGAATTATGCCTCCTTCCGGAATCCATATGAAAAATTCAAACCCATGCCCTTTATCCCAAAGCCCGACTTCCTGCAAGTTCAAACTGCTTATCTTTAAGACAAACAAAGGACTGGGATCCCCCTCTCCATATTTATCCAATTATCACCTACAAATGCAAGTTCAAAAAGTGGACCTAGGGGTGTTAGAGAGAATGTGATCCTCCACTATGTATGGAGGTTCCCTTACTTGATATATTGTCCTAAAGCCTGAAGGAAATGCCAAAAGCTAGGACGACATATGTCGTGTTTTTATAAAAAAATCTAAATACAAAGAGGATTTCATCATCACCCGTAAAGATTTAGAAAAGTTGAAATAAGAATAAGGGGAGGTAGTCAGGACATTTACCACCCACTTGAGATAAAAGGTCGATCAAATGGTCAACCATCCCAAGGAAAATGATCATATCTATATCGTGATAAAAAGAACTTACGAAAGGAAGTATAAAGAGAACTTGAACTAATTTGGATTCCTCGAATTCAAATCTCTCAACCATATGGGGTACAAAATCGAGGAAAGTTTTGTTGCCAAAGCAACCAAGTCCGCTTAGGAATCCTGTATACCAATAAATTAGTTATCCGCCAAAAAGATCATGCCTTGATCGTCTAAATTCCACATCACTACCATAAGAGTCGGTTCGCAACCCGTATCGCACCATGTTCCCAACACCTCTCAAGATATGGTCGCCACCATTATACCTTACCAATTAAGGGCACAATTAAAAACCTATAAAGTCATTTCCCCTCCTAAAGAAACCTTAACCTGACAGAGACACCTCAAATATATATATATATATATATATATATACGAGCCCCTCTCAGTCAAATCTTCACTGCCTTAAATTGGATGTTCGCCTCAAGACACTCAATCCTTCTCCACCACTTTCCACCCCAGAAAAAACTAGAAAACTGACTCGCAATGCGAGTTCCATCCAGGGGACAATAACATCACTGAAAACTATTGTGCACTTAGGTATGCAATCCAAGACCTTAGAGACGTCGGGAGTCTTATCCCACCAAACCTCAATGTGATGAACAAAACCCTTCCCTTTCACCCTAACCCTCATACTAATGCTGTATCAGATGCTTGCCCCCAAACACCAATCTCTCCACCATGATAATCCACATCCATTAAAAACCAAGGATGAGAATATATTCCCTCTTCCAAATAACGATCCTTCAGGCACTCCATCACCAGCTATATAAAAATTATCATTGATACTAAACCTACCATCGACTATATGATCTTCGGACCTATAGTAAAAGGCAGATGATTACATTACTAAGATTTTCGAACCTCATCACCAGTAGAGAATGCAAGTTCTAAAGGTAAGGATGATTCGAAAAAACACAAAGTCAATTTTTAGATTTTTTAATTTTAAAGATTAAAACTTTTTAAAAAATTAACCATATAAAAACTTTTCAACAATTAAAACTGATTTGTTGTGAAAACCCGATTTATCCAATTTCATATTTTTACCCTAAAACATGCATCTAGGTAATAAGCAGATAAAATAAATAAATCCAATGAAACACACTGATATATGAGGAAAATCACAAAGGGAAACCCTCGGACAGCCCATCCAAACAGATCACTATGATACGAAATTACCCAAGATGACAGATGACTGGCTCAATGACTCGATCCCCATAAGCCTTGTCGCATCTTCAATCTTTAATCGCTCCTCTAGAATGCAATGTAGGAGTACACCCACATAAGTTACCACAACGCATGAGTCCCTGCACACCTCGATATCCACCGATGAGGCTTAGTAACCATCTACGGATTGGAACATCGAATCCACCACTTCTTCATCGCAACACCACAAATATGGAGTCCACCGTGTGTAAATAGCAAGTATGGAGTCCACCACACAAAACACATTCTCTTAAGATGATGATAAATAAACCTTGATGATAAAACTAAAGATCTCAAAACATATGAATATGAAAAACTTAGATCTTTAAACACAAAGGGTGAAACTAAGGTTTTGGAACTTTGGTAAACAAGTAAGTAATTAATTTTTGCCAAAAGTTCTTACAAAATTGAGTCCAAATGGGAACGCAATTCCCTTATGGTGTGTGTTTAGGCAAAGATGGTTCGAATAAATAAAACATATATTTTTTTATCTAATCGAATTTTAAATATTAAAACTTTTATACAATTCAACCCAGAAAAAACTTTGCATCAATTTTAAACCTTTTGTTATGAAAAACTGATTTACCCAATTTTATCTGTTCATCCTAAAATATGCATCTAGGTGATAAGCACATAAAATAAATAAACCATCCACAATATGCTGAAGTACGAGGAAAGTCACAAAGGGAACAACCTCGGACGACCCAGCTAAATAGATCACTATGATGCATAATTACAAAAGTTGACAGTAGACTTACTTAACGATTCGATCCCCACAAGCCTTGACACTCTTCAATCTTAGAACGCTCCTTCACACTGCAATGCAGGATTCCACCCATGTAATCCACTATAACGTACGAGTCCACTTACGTCTCGGTATCCATCGATGAGGCTCAATAATTGTCTACACAATAAGCAACACGAACGGAATCCCCCGCATGATACAAGTACTCTCAAGATGCAGAGAAACAAACTTTGATGACCAAGATAAAGATCTCAAAATATATGAATATAAAGAACCTGGATCTTTAATCTCAAAGGATGAAACAAGGGGTTTAGAACTTTGGTAAACAGATTGGAAAACGTTTTTTGCCAAACGTTCTTAAAAAATATGAGTCTATATATAGTAAAAACATGAATTTCAAGGCGGCAAACTCATTAAAAAAAAACTCAAGGTCTTTCGAATGTGTTTAGCTTTTCGTTCTAACAAAAACTCATTTCGTTCAAATGAAATAGCATTCTCATTCAATCGTCCTTCTAACGAGCTTCCAACGAGTTGTGCAATCCTAGATAGAGCTTCCTCATTTGATGGTCGTTATATGGAGTTCCAACGAGATCTTATTGTCATTCTAACGAGACCAATGTCGTTCTAACGAAAATGCTATTTTCGTCGAAAAAATATTGAATTTCGTTCTTACGATATTAAAATCAAAATATTTTTCTTTAAAAAAAATTAAAAACAATTCTAAATATTTTTTCTAAAAACAAACACCCATAAAAATATATCCAAGGACCATATTTCATAATGAACCCATACCTGCAAGATCCCAAGTAAACATGAATACAAACTTGGCAAGATAAACTCGAAACGATGTATCCAATTTTAAAACTTGTTCACTACGTCTTCATCAAGCATGGCATAGGCTTATGGGATAACAACATAAAGGCTAACCTATGACTCAAATATTTTATTCGAAATTAATCCAATTAAATATAAATTAACTCGATTGAAAATTTCTCCTAACACCAACAAGCCTATAAATAGTAAACCATGAATTTTGAGGTTACGAAATCGTTCGAATGAGATTACAAAGTTCATTCGAACGAGAATGAGTTTTCGTTCTAACAAAAATAACCCTTTTCTGTTCTAACGAACTTCGAACAACCTTCATATGAGTAGTCCACTATTAAATAGAGAGGCCTCATTTCATGTTTGTTATATGCACATATAAATGACATTACATTCTAACGAGTTCATAACTTTGTTCGAATGGGATATCCATTTTGTTATAATGAGGTTCAAAACTCGTTCTAACGAGATTAAATCAAAAAAATCTTTTTAAAAACATTTCCAAATAATTTTGTTAAAAAACAAACACCCCTAAAAAATCCAAGGACCATATTCAACATGCATTCATACCTACAAGATCATCGATAAAGGTGAATACAAACTTAACACAATAAACACGGAACGATATGTATCCAACTTTGAAGCTTGGCCGCTATGAGTTCATCAAACATGTCATAGGCTTACGAGATCGACAATACAAATCCTAACCTATGACTCTAATGTTTTGTTAGAAATTAAGACAATTACAAACAAATTGACTCGATTGGAAATTGGTCATTACAAATCTCCCTCTTTGGCTATTACGAAAAAAAATAAAATAAAAATCCTATGGCCTGTCAAGCTCTCTAAAAATATTCAATCCGCAACTCCAAAAAGGAAAAAGAGTACAGACGACAGACACAAACTATGATTAACTTCGTACACTTGTAGAATCTTGTCATATGTTGTAAACCTGCACACTTAAGCACACCTTTAAATGCAAAGAGAATATAACAGGTATAAATCCACATAAGAGTAAACTTCTAAAAAAGTCTAAAACAATCTCAAACTAGGTAAGACGTCTTCCCCTAAGATAAAGATATCCTCATTTTGAAAGGAAAAATGTTATTTTCTCCTTTTTTTATTAAGTAATAGACAAGGAAATAAAGCATAAAACTATTACTCCCCCAAAAAAAAAATATCCCCCTAAATGCGTGAACATGAGATACCAATATTAATAAGGGATGAAAGAATAAAGTTATGGAATGGTGCAAAGCGTAGCAAACACATAACATGGAAACTCAAGCACAAATAATCCATAGAATGATCAAACAATATATATATCAATGCAAAAGGATGCCAATAGGAATAAGCAATGAAGTATGATATCAATATGATCATACAGAAAGCCAAATAAAATCCTAAGATAAAGCATAAGGCAAATAGGGACTTAATGAAAATCACAAAGACTCAAAACAAACGATACCATATATAAAATGTGCAAAATATACTAATGAAATTATCGGCACATATATATATATATATATATATATATATATATATATAAACAACAATAAAAACTCAACATAAAATACATAAGCTTTACATACTAGCACAGTATTGATGTGTCTAAACACGTGGGATCGAATGAATGAGTATGAACTAGATACAAATGAATCATGACCCAAACACTCAAATATGTTCAAGGAGTTCTAGTTAAGAGCAAAACTTTATCAAACTAAGATTGAACCTCAAGTGACAAGATAAAGTGAACTGATTGAATAAACAAGCACAATGTGCACAAGCCTAAAATATTGATGATTTTATAAATCAATAGTGTTATGAAGAAATAATCATAACTAGGATCTATTGTACAAACCTGTTGATCTTCAAATAAACACCCTCAAAAGATAAATATATATCATATTTTCTTTTATCTCAATTCTTTTGAATCTACCACTTTTGAAAATCAAACAAACTAAACATGTTGGCCTTGGCAATTTTTCAGTTTTTATTATCTTGAATATTTTCATTGGGCTCTTGCCAACGATGGCTTTCCCGCAAAGGAGATTTTCCCTTCCGTAGCCCTTTTCGTGCACCCTCCTATTTTTTTCAATATAACCAAATAATCTCACGGGAAACGGTTCTTACATGCAAAAATCCCCTATGGTCACAAAATATTTAGATAACAAGGTTGATGGGAGAGCATCTCACATAACTCAAATATACATATGAAGTAAAAATTCAAAGAGCTCGTGCATGTGTGTGCAGAGGAATATACAAAGTTGAATCCATAAAGCGAATCAAAGTCGAAGTTACTTCATACAAGCATGATTAAGAATAATTTAAGTATTAAAAAGCATAACCAAACGTCCTAGTCAGATGGAAAGCACGAAATGAATCGAATTAAAACACACCAATATGCTACACCGATTGTGTAATACTAAAATACACTAAACCAAAAATCTTTCTAAGTTTTTCTAAAAAAAATTCAAAAGAAAAATCAATTTTTTGAAAACGAATACTAACTCAAAAGACAAACAAAATCTTTTTGTATTTTTCAATATGAAACAATAAAAGAAAAATTAAAATGAAAAAGATACAAACAACATATAACAAGAAAACGTATATCATGAAGCACAACTAGTGTATGTAAACATGCGAACACAATCAACCATTAGATGTAGCATGGGAATTATCATCTGCAAGCAAATTAGAATCAATAAGTCTAATATGTAAAGCCTCTAAATCCGATTTCATAATCCATGTAGCTGTAACGTGACGCTCTCGGGTTTTGACAACTTTGGTGACTCTATTATTAGACTTCCTAGGAACGTTTTTAAGATCATAAAAAAACCTCCTAGTGTAACCTTTCCTGCCGTAATGAGTGCAAGTGTAAACACGGTGAGGGGTGTTACCTAAGAATGGACCTTTCTAAACACCCTGAGATGTGGTTGACCTTCTAAAATAAACAATGGTCTTGGTATTAGCAACAGAAGCATTAGAATCATGGAAGCCAGTACCATCACTACCAACAATACTCGAGTCTCTATCATCATCTCTTAACCTCAAAATTCTAGACTCAAGAAAAGAATTAGACTCTTCAAGTATTAGAGACTCCATATTTAAATTTTCAATCATTCTTAAAAGGCTATCTGCCCCCCCCCCCCCCCCCCCTCAATGCAAGCGAAGTTATCCCTAATAGTCTTCTCACGTGCCCTCAAATCATTAATTAATTTATCATTATCCTCATTGGCTTGCAAACACACTAGAAATTTTAGAGTCCTCTAAATCTTTCTACAAAAGTCATACTCTATCCTCACTTTCTTTCTTAGATACTTCTAAAGATTTAAAATCATGGTTCATGTATGAAAGCTTCTTACGAAGAAAATCTCTTTGAGTTTGAATAGTCGGAAAAAGTTCCAAATCAGCCTTAAAATGAATATTTTCTTTTTCGTGAATTTTAATTCTTTTCCTAAACGTCAAATTCAAATAATTTAAATTTCCAGAACTGTTATGAAGTTCATTAAACTCCTTTCACGTATCAAGGTTGTCATCACTAAACACATCGGACAAGTTATCACTATGGGAAACTATCGAGAAGAAAAACACATAAAACCAACACCATAGAGAGATAAATAGATAGATAGATAGATAGATAGATAGATAGATAGATAGATAGATAGATAGATAGATAGATAGATAGATAGATAGATAGATAGATAGAGAGAGAGAGAGAGAGAGAGAGAGAGAGAGAGAGAGAGAGAGAGAGAGAGAGAGAGATATGTAAAGCAGACCACCCTAAACAACATGAAAAAATGATCCACATGGTAACTTAGTGTATACGGCTTTGATACTAATTTGAGAACACAACTATTAATAGGCAAGGATGGACCGAACAAACTCAAAGTCTATTTTTAGAATTTTCAATTTTAAAGATTAAAGCTTTAAACAAATTAACCCTATAAAAACATTTCACCAATTAAACCCGATCTATTGTGAAAACCCGATTTATCCAATTTTATCTTTTTACCCTAAAACATGCATCTAAGTGATAAGCATATAAAATAAGTAAATCCAACACAACAAGCCGATGTAAAGGAAAACCATAAAAGGGAAAACCTCAAATGGCCCATCCAAACAGATCACTATGATACGGAATTACACAAGTTGACATATGACCTACTCATCGAATCGATCCTTATAAGCCTTGACACGTCGTCAATCTTCAACCACTCCTGTACAGTGCAACGCACGAGTCCACCCACGTAAAAAATGCATGAGTTCGCGCATACCTCGATATCCGTCAATGAGGCTCAACAACTGTTTCTCTTCAGGTAATGAAAAAATAAATATTGGTGTCCAAACTAAAGATCTCAAAACATATGAATATGAAGAACATGGATCTTTAAACTCAAAATTTGAAATTAAGGTTTTGGAACTTTGGTAAATAGGTAAGGAATTAGTCTTTACCAAAAGTTCTTGAAAAACTGAGTCCAACACGCCTATAAATAGTAAAAAGTGAATTTCAAGGCGAAGAACTAATCCGAACAAGATTACACAGTTCATTCAATAATGAGCTTTCATTCTAATGATAACAAAGTTCATTTTAATGAGAATCCTATTTCGTTCTAACAAAGTTCCAACGAGAAGTCCATTGCTAAACAGAGAGGCCTTATTTGATGTTCGTTAGATGCACATTCCAATGAGTAACTAATTTCTTTCTAACGACTTCATCACTTCATTTGAACGAGATGTCCATTTCATTCTAATGAGGTTCAAAACTCGTTCTAATGAGATTAAAACCAAAAAAGTATTTTACTTCAAATAAAATTAAAAATAGTCCCAAAATAATTTTATTCAAAAGCAAACACCCTTAAAAAATATCCAAGGACCATATTCAACATGCATTCATACCTATGAGATCCTCTGTAAATGTGAAGACAAACTTATTGTGATAAACATGGCACGATGTATATCCATCTTTAAAGCTTGAACGCTACGTCTTCATCAAACATGTCATAGGCTTACGAGATCGATAATACAAAGCCTAGACTATGACTTAAATATTGTTCTGAATTAAGCCAATTACAAATAAATTAACACATTTCCCTCACTTGTGTCTCCTGGAGAAAAAGTGGAACCAAATTTGAGAGTGTGAGCGAGTCATGGATATTCAAATGGTATTCCATACTCGTTATAATAAATGGTACAGGACTCTCGCTTAGTTTCCTCCTCAATAACCAGAGCCATAAGACCCCCATCATTCATATGTTCTAAATAGACACCGATGGAAACATCGACCCTAGGATAAATAGCGCCTCCAGCAATCTAGAATCAACCTCAAAATCCTCGATCTCCGAACCCGAACACAGTTACTCTAGTCACTTCCCAGATCAGGCCATTACAGACTACTTCGATTAGCTTCTAACTATTCAGGGGAACATATCTCTGGAACTTGGGGCTTAGTTTATCCTCAATCCTAAAATCTAAGAAATAGTGGCAGAGTGGGATCACTCATCAGGATAAGGGTTAGGCCTCCATGAATAAGGACTTACATCCTTCGAAACTCCCAATGCCCGAGATTGGAAGTTTGGGATTGGATACAAGGCAGCCATAAAAAGAACTCGATTGCCTCGAATAGAAAAGGCACAAGGCCAACTGCATGAAAATACAAGGATACAATGCGGACATGATGGGATGATTTACCAACAGAAATTCAAGACACCATTTGCGGATTTATTGAGATAAATCATGATCCACCCAAATTCGTCTCTCCCCGGGATAGATATCACAGAGAAGACCTAGTCAATCCCTGTAGTGAGCTAGACCTACTCGTTCTACAATTGGAATTCAGCCTATTTGTGCTCGGTATATCACCACGGGTACATGACCACATAAATGTGGGACATAGTGATAGGAGAACGAATCTAAATGTGGCCCGCATCGTTGACGTAATCGAAATCTATGACTAAACGACCCGCTGAGGCCATCCTCCCCTAGAAGGTCCCCCCACCAAAAGGTATTCATATAGCTTAGGAACATAATTAATTAACCCCTATCTCCATGACCATGCACAAGGGAAGTTTGACAACCATTTATATGTAGTGTCTACATTGGACATTTATAGGTTTGTTAAGGGACTTTCACCCTAAGGATCAAAATATATGGGTTATTGGAACTAAGTTGGGAAATCTCTTGCGAGGACGTGAACATAGTAAGAGAGATAAACCTAAAAAGGTCTGAGACCTCTTTCGGAGAAGAAGACCTCCAAGAAATTGCCTCAAATAACAAGGTTTGGTCATGATCATCCATATATAGAGAGCTACCTTCTGATACACCAGACCAGAAGGATGAGCAAGTCCTCACCATGATAGTAGAAATTGTTACTCTTGCATCTAATTCTGACATGGTAGTACGTTGGATAGAACTTTCATTCACCCAAAATAGACTCCAATCCTCGATTGGGCCAAAGTAATGATCCTGTATCAAGCACCTTCCATATCCAGCCCCATATCATTAGCAGACCTCTTGCTTCGCCTAGATAAAGTCGAGCGAGAGGCACGGGCAGAACCCATGCTCTCCCAGATAAGGAGGTCGACTTCCTTACTCGATTTGAACGACCCTCCAATTTTCCAAATCTCGTCAATAAAGAGAGAGGTTCTCCTACGGGAGTTGTCACTTCCCATGCCCAGGAGAATAATAAAATCCAGAATAAACTCCATCTAACGTCGGCTAATATTACCATTTGGGAGTTGTTGGCCACATCTGGAGAACACTAAGTCTCCCTCATTCATTTATTTTCTCAAGATTCCATGCCTCGAGACTTGACACCTACAAAAATGGCCTCCACCATATTTTTTAATACCATGTAACAATACATCAACTTCTCTGAAGAGTGTATCCCCATATAGGGTTATAACCACCGTTTTACACTTCACATCACTATCGAAGCCAATGAATAAATTTTGCCCTTATACTGATAGCCAATGGGTTTGCTATCAATATATGCCCCCTTCGCACTACCACCGATGTGGGATACACCGAATTTGAGTTTTCACCATTTTCCACAGCCGTCAAGGCCTATGACAATACTCACCGAGAGGTCCTAGGAGCCATAACTCTCACACTCATAGTAGGGCCCATGAAATGTGACATAGAGTTTCAAGAACTCGATGTATCGGCTAGTTTCAACCTCCTTCTAAGAAAATCTTAGATATATCCCATAGGGGCATTACCCTCATCATTACATATGAAAGTCAAGTTCCTATTTGATATAGAGGTCACTATAATCCAAGGGGATGATGTTTGGGCCACAATCGCCAACACCAGCATTAACCCTCTCTTAGAAACCTACCACAGTAATAATAACAATAACATATGCCTTAACAGATTTTGGGTCATTCTGCTCGCTCATATGATAGAGGAGGATATAGTTATACACAATGTAGCCGAACGAATCATTCACGAGATGGGATACATGTAGACATTCAAACTAGTGAATAATGAACAAGTAACCCTAAAGGTCATCATAACTATATAATACAAGTAAATAGTTGCTCTTAGATACATTCCCATTGGAAATACCCAAACCCCCTATCCCAAAAACTCCAATCATGGATGGAATGCTCACTTTCGTCTCTAAGGGGAATATTTTCCTTATCACGGCCTCCCAGAACCTTAGTGGGATAAATCAAAGAAATCCTTAAAACCAAGGATAAATATCCTTAATGAGGAAGGGCTATACATGGATTACGAGAAAATCCATGAGGTTAATTACAACAGACTCAATGTCTTATAAGTCAGAGAGAAGGATAAAAAAAATCGATCCAAAACCCTAATGGGGACTACCCACTTCCCTAAAGAAATTACCACACTTTCCATACCGGGATCTTCGGGCTCGAGCCTCACTAAACTCTTCCATGACTAGTACACCACCTATGTTTCTCAGAATAACACAACAGAGAAGGACAATTGGTCAAAATCCCTAAGTTGATTTCTTCCTCTATATATCCAATTTGGCAAGCCCACTATCTAAGACACAACCTTCACCCAAATCTCATCATACAACCTCTTAACCACTCTGGAACTATCAGTGGAATGAGATAAACCACCAGCACTTATTACAATCCTTATCAAAGGACTTCCCCTTCACCAACCCTATGCTAAGCCTAATTGAATACCATGTAAAAGTCTCCAGGGAAAAGATAACTCAATTCAGAGAACATATAAATACCACTCCAAAGTTCCTCCGATAGATTGTGTCCCGCCTCATCACCAACATCACGAGAGCAACTATACTAAATAACTGGACCTCCGTCAAATGCATATCAAAACCCATCAGCTGTAACCCTTTTGATTATGTCCTATTAAAAACGAAATCTCCCTAATCCCTTCTACTGATGTATCCTACTATAAAGCATAATTTTATACTATTATAAACATTGCCCTTCCTCTATTTGACAATATAATAAATTATAACTTCTAGTATTTTCCTTCATGTGTGTTGCATGTGATTATTATGAATCCAGTGACGAATTATACCTCACACCTAATATCAATGAAATACTTAAAACACTTACAAAAGCTTGACCAATGCCAAAATAGACGTATGTCTCCCAATGACGATGATACAATAACCATAAATAGGGGAACTCCCCAAAACCCCAAACAACTATAAATAGGGTCCATCATTAGTGAAAATAAACAAAAGGAATCACCGACCTCCTTGCCAATTTTGTTGATGTATTCTCTTGATCTTATGTCAACTTGCTCGGTATTAACGTAACCATTGTCATGCACGATATACCAACTCTCATGATGCAAATTCAATCAATTAGAGGTTCCATAAACTGATACCTGAATGTTCCTTGAAGGTTAAGGAAGAAGTGGAGAAATAACTCAATATCGAATTCATACGATTGGTTGAATATCTAACATGGTTATCCAACATTGTGCATGTGCCCAAGACCAACAGCAATGTCCAATTGTGCATGGTTTACAGAGATCTTAATTGAGCATGCCCAAAGGGTGATTATCCTCTACCACATATCAACTTATTAGTGGATAACATAGCGAATAATGCACTTAAATCCTTTATGGATGGTTTTTTATGGATATAACCAAATAAAAATGCATCCCGACTACCAAGAAAAGTTGGGGGTTCATCACCCCATGGGGAACATACTATTATATAGTTACGCCATTCGGTCTCAAGAATGTTGTATCAACTTACTAGAGAGTAGCAACAACCATCCTTTATGACCCCATAGATAAGTAAGTTGAATTCTACGTGGACGATATGATCATCAAATCCATGGATTGCAAGGGAAACATTTTGGCACTTTAAAAATTCTTTCAAAGTCTATTTTTTTTAAATGAGGCTAAACCCTCATAAATGTGTCTTCGGGGTTACTGAGGTTAATATCCCTAGATTTATTTCTAGTTAAGATAAAATCAAAGTAGACCCTACCAAGGTCAAATTCATAAGTCAAAGGGTTCTTAGGTTAAGTCAAATTTATAAGTCGGTTCATTAACCAACTTACCACCATATGATAACTCATCTTATAAACACTAAAAAAGGACTCACCCAAATAGTGGAATGATTAATGTCAGGAGGCATTCGAAAATGTACAGGAGTACTTCATCACCCAACAGTATTAGTTACTGCCCAACCGAGACAACCTTTGCTACTCTACATGACCATAACTGATCTAGTTATTGGATCCATGTTGGCCTAATATGTGGAAAGTTCTCAGAAGTAATGTGCCATATACTAGGTCAACAAGAAGTTGGTATCCTATTTGATCAAATACGTTACCTTGGAAAAAGGATTGTGTATCTCTAATATGGGTCACCCATAAACTCTGCCATTACATGATGTCCTTTAGCATACAACTCTTCTACATGATGGACCCCATGAAATAATTGTTCAAGAAACCCTCTCTCTATACTTGGATGGACAGGCTGCTAATGTTTTTCTAATTCAAAATCATATACTTCACAAATAAATCCACCAAAGGACGAGCCATCTCATACCTTCTCCCAAGATAACCCTTATCAGAAGTGGAAGAAAAAATAAGGCAATTATCGGACGAGAATATCTTTGACTTAACAACAGGAAAATATGGTATCTCTACTTCGACGGGGATCCCAAAAAAATAGGGTTTGGCATAGGAATGCTCTTGTTATCCCTCGATTCATGTAAACTCCCAACGGCTATCAAACTCACTTACTAATGCACGGGAAAGATTACCAAATACGAGGCTTGCATCACGGGTTTTGAAATTTCCTTGGAAATGGGAATCACCAAACTAAAGACTATGGAGAGTAAATCCTAGTCATCAATCAGATACTAGGTAAATGGAGGATCCGAGACAATAAACTGAAATCTCACCATGCCTACATAAAGAGGTGTCTTCATAATTTGAGCATCTTAAGTTCGAGTTTCTCTTAAGGTCTAGAAATAACTTTACGGATGCACTCACCACCCTAGCCTCAATAACAAATATGCCAAAAGGAACCACATAAATCAACTTCACCGTAACTAAACAGATAACCCGTTTATAACACCCCATTGTTTTAGAATGTTTATTTTAAACCGTCGTAATGAAAAGTCGAAAAAATATTTTTATAAATTGGATTTATTTTGGCATTTAAACTGTTGTTATTATTATTAAAAAATGGTTTTTTTCGAAATTGAAATTAGGTTCAAAATCGAAGACTTTTACATTTTATAAAAAAATAAGGGAATTTCGGATTTGTACAGAAATCTGAACCAATTCGAAAATTCGGTGAATCGGTTTGCTTTCCCAGTTTGCGAAAATTAAATCTCTTTTGTTTTAGAGTTTGTATAAGACTCAAACACTTTTATGTTATATATATACATAAACTCGAGTTTAGGGTTTTTAAAATATATTTTAACCTCCTCCAAAAGCCATAGCCTCCCACAAATTACATCCTCTCTTTCATTCAAAACCTAAACCCATTTAACACAACTTTTAACCCAAGATTTGAAGAGTTAAACCAAGATTTATCAAGATCATCCAAGAATGTATTTTTGTTGTTTTCTCTAGAGGAACGCAGTCATCCAATCAGACTCTTGAAATAAATTTACAAACATGAATATTTCTATTGTTCCCTTAGTATTATGTGTTTTAAATGTTGATTAAACACTAATGATCAGTATTTTCCTAAAATCAATTAGAGAGACTAATTAGGGAAAGTGAAACTAAATTTGGGACTGTTTGTATTCAAATCTTTAATACGAATCAAGACTCAAAACCCTTGTATGTTTAGGTTAGAGTTTGGGCTCTCGTTAGAATATTTGGACGTTCACATGTTAAAATAAATCATTTAAATTTTATAAATGGAAACGGGACTCATAAAAATCATGTTATTCAGATGTAGCTTATAGAATAAAAGTTTATTGTTATATGCCCCAAAATATTCATATTGATGGAAATTATATAAGTTGTTGAACAATGAATTTGTTTAATTAATATTATAATTAAACGAACATAATTTGGATAAATAGAAATCTTGTGATGAGATAATTGAATCGTGGTGATAGGATAAAAATATGCCTTATGTGATCATTGATTGTATTAATATTCACTAGTACGAGAACGACAGGATTGTTGGGGTGTTATTACTTTACCTTATTTTTGATTGCTTGCTAGGAATGGGACTAGTAGGTTGTCCTTGGTTGTTGTTGATGCTTTTTAGGTATGTGACTAGATAGTATGGGTTTTACATATGGATGATTCTGGGGTGGGGTTGAACTGTACATCATTTTCATTGGATTGTTAGCCTAAGTGCGAGGCTAGGTAGTAACTCTTGGTAGGTAATCTTTCTAAATGATAGGATAGGATACACTTGCGTTTTGGAGACCTCTAGGTATGGGACTAGTGGTAGTTTGAGGATTTATACTCGACTAAAGGGTGGAGCTAATAGAAAATAATGAGAACTTTAGAAAATTAAGAATTAATGCCTAAGATAATAAACGGATATTAAAATAAATTTTCGTCACGAGTATGTACAGAACTAATGATAATTAGGTTGACCGGCTATAGAGACATGGGTGTGTATGTTGGCGTCACGAGTATGTACGGGACTAACGAAATTGGGTCGATCGGCTATAGTTATGTGTCGTGCGTGGAACCTCATGAGTATATGCGGAGCTAATGAAATTAGGTTGGCTAGCTATAGTGAGGGGAATGGGGATGATGTGTAGAACTTTAAGCGCACCAAGATTGTGTGCAGTGGTGCAGGGCCGATAGAGAAGTTGACTGGCCATAGTGGTGTCGCACAAATAAAAATATTTGGATGATTAAATTAAGAAAGAATAAGAGCTATTGTTTAGAGTAAAGATGTAAATAAATAATTGGACTTGCATATTGGGGTGGATTAGTTATATGGGTAGAAAGTGGTAGTTTATTTTACTCGTATGATTATATATATATATCGCTTAAATTTAAAATTATATATTGTGATGTTTATCTTATATAATGTTATTGTTTGGGTTTACGGACCCTAATTGGGAGGAGTAGCTAGTATTCATGTGGTGGGCTCCGACCCATTGCGTTGGCTAACATTTCAAGTATAGTACTGGAGTAGTTGTATAGGAGTGATTGAAGATTTTTGGGAGTGCAACTGGAGAATTATTTTAGCTACTTTTGTAGTTTAGATTTACTTTCCATTCCGCCACTTTTATTATAAGACTTTCATTTTAAGGATTTTGGTGGGCCAATCGTTTCCATGGGTTTTTATGGTTTCAGTCGGATATTTATAGTTGGATTATTTCATTTGAGTTTATATATATTTGGAGTTGGATTTACTTTGGAGATAGCATGGTGATGGATTTTAAATTCCATGAATGGTTATATTTGTTGGATAAATCCGAATATTATCTTGTGGAAAAAATTTAATGTCTCTTATTTCTGTCACATGCTGAGAATGATAACTTAACTAGTGACGTCCGGCATAGTTTAGCGGAGGCGGCTAGCCACCTCGCTTGCCAAAATGAGCGGGCCGTTACACCTTTCCTAATATTTTGAGATCAAAGGTATTGAGGAAATGATAATAGGACCCACAATTTAGTATTGTGACATATGGAATTTGTTAATCAAGAACCACTACCCATCGGACTCCTCTCCAACTGATCGATTAGCCTAATATGATTAGCAACCCAATTTATTATATGTGGGGGTCAAATACATAAAAGAGGGTTAAATGTAGTGCACCTAAGATGCATCACAAAGGACGAGACCCTTAAAACATGAGCGGGCATATCTTCTCTAGAAAAAAAACTTTGACAATCATACTACTTGACTACCCTGCAAAAGTACTGAATGGATTGTGTCAAAAGGTGCCTTAAGTGCCAACGTTATGCCCCTATCAACCTGGTAATAGATATCATTAGGAAAGTAGCTCCTAAAGCCTCCATCGGACACAAATTCATCTTAGTCACCATCGACTACTTCACCAATTGGGTCAAACTTGAATCATATTCGGTTCCCAATGATGAAAAGGTAGTCAAGTTCATATGTCAAAATGCCATCTGCCGCTTCGACTTACCCCATAAATTGGTATCCAATAATGGTTCTCACTTTTAGAACTAGGTCTTTGATCTGTTGCACGAATATGGGACTAGTCGACATAAGTATTCCCCATATAGACCTCAAACATGAACATCATCATCAAGATGATAGATACCTACAACGACTAGTCATACAAACTCCAATACTCCATCTAGGGTTACCGCACTACAGAGAGAAATTCGATATAGGCCACCCCTTACTCACTGGTTTATGGAATGGTGGCAATCTTATCCATAGAACTCGAGATACCCTTGCTAAGGTCCATGATCAAAAGCCAAGTGGATGAAACTAACAAGGTCCAAGCCCATTATGATGAACTGTCTCTCCTGAAAGAAAGGAGACTAAAAGTCATTTATCATAATCAGAGCTACTAACAACGGATTGCCCAGGCATTTAATAAAAGGGCCCAGAAGAGAAACATAATAATCTTAGTCCTAAAGGAAAATCTCAAACCTTCTCGGCCTCTCCAGGAAAATTGCACCCAATTGAGGAGAACTTGGCCTCGTCATGAAAATAAACTCTAGCGGGGTTACTACCTCATCTAAAGGGAGTCATATTTTCCCAACCTTTCAATCTCGATCGATTGAAGATATTCTTTCCTTAATTTTGTCCGTGGATAAGGTAAAGAAGATGGTTTAAAATGAAAACAATCGGTCGCAATAAAAAAAATGCACATGAACCTAAACATGTTCCTAAATCTACATGAAAACTCCCACTTGAGCCACCAACCCCTCATTTGAAGTCAACTACAAACTTCGGACCCTTAACTATTTCATTTGACATAACTACGTAGACCTGATTCTCTTCTATAGAATTATTTCAGACATACAAAAAATAGACGCGTGGTTGTCTTTTAATCGGAGATACGTAGGCAACTAGAGATAACACTTCGGGACCTGTCTAAATAAAAACAAAACCCGTCCTACGGGAAAACCCTGTTATAATCATTGTGCCATCACTCCTAAAAAGTTGAAACATTCTAAATAAACCAAACGTCAAGTAATAAAACAGTGCCCTAAGGCATTTTGGAACTCTGTAAAGTTATCATTATTTAGGAAATAACACACAATGGTTAATGCCTAGGAATAGGGGTGGAAGCGGTACGGGTTTTTACCGTACCGTACCGTTTTGGTCCAAAAAAAATGGTTTTGGTTTCATATATTAAAATATCAAAAACCAGTCTTACTGAAACCGAAATTACAGCAAAAAAGTTGGTTGGTTTTGGTTTTAATATTTAAAAAATCGATTTATCAAAATTACCGTACCGAATTTACTGAAACCAGAAAAAACCATACCGAAATTATCATACCGTACCGAATTTACAGAAACAAAAAAAAAACGTACCGAAATTATTGTACTGTACCGAATTTACCAAAATTACCGTACCGAATTTACCAAAAACAGAAAAAAGTTGGTTTTGGTTTTGGTTTTGGTTTTAATATTTAAAAAAGTTGGTTGGTTTTGTTTTTAGTTTTTTGGGACTTTTAGTGTTGTTTACCGAAACCAGAAAAAACCGAAATCATAAACCAGAAAAAATCAGAATTTACCGAAACTAGAAAAAATCATAAGAAACCAAAATTTACCGAAACCAGAAAAAAACCGAAATTATAGAAAAAACCGAAATACCAGCCGATTTGGTTTTGGTATTGATTTTGGTGTACCGGGTGGTAAAGTGGTATGGTTTGATTTTACCATCTAGAGTTTGATTTTGGTTTTGGTATTGGTAGCTACTATTTACCGATCAAACCGTACCGCTTACACCCCTACCTAGGAAGAAGTAATCAAAATATGCCTAGTGGGGAGGATAAACACACCTCGTATCTCTTCCCCGAAACAAACACAAAAATTACCTTCCCCCCAAAACACTGTACATCTTGGGATAAAAATCATCATCAGGCAGACTCCCAGAGGGATTTCAAACATATGGTGCCTTGACTAAAAGTACAACAGTCGAACTACAAGCCAATGTTAAAAGGCTCCCACCTTTTTATAATCAACGAAAGAAATACCAACACAGTAAAAATGCACCAACAAAATATAAGGATTGATCTTCTCCACAAGAAAAATCTCAAAAAGAAGGGCCACTTTTATTTTCAAGTTTATATGTCACCCTTTTATTTTTTTCATAACTACGTGTATATCTCCACCAATTAAAAAAGCATCTTAGGCTCACTCTATTCATAGATATATTCATAAACTAGGTTATTTACCTAGTAAATTAAGTTATATCCTTTTCCAAATTAAGTTATATCTTAGGCTCACTCTATTCATAAATATATTCATCACTTATATCCTTTTCCATATCTCTATATACTATAAAATGCAAAACAAAGCATTTATTATGCTTTGCAATTAGCCTATCCACGTGGCATATCTCAATAATCTATCTAAATACTCTCCGTCTTCCTACCATTAAGAATACCGAAAAGCCAATTGGGTTTCCACTGCCTCTCCTCATCCACATTTCTCACCAACCTATCATTTATCCACTTCCGATGTGTCAAATTTATTTCACAGCCTATAAACCAAGACATTTTGGCATTAATGATTCCATTTCCCTTCCTTTTTATCTCATTTGGTGCATTTCAGATGCTTTGTACGAATTGGCCAACTTCAGCATCTATAGGTATGTCATCTCTCACTTCTGTCTTTACATTGGCAATGGAGATAAAGGGCGAAAATGGTGCTAAATCCAGTTTCTACATAGATCAAACATTGCATGGTTCGTTAATATTACTGTTATTCACTATTATTTAGTTTGATGATGTATATTTTATTTTGAATGTTTGTATGTTCAGGTGCTATGTTGAGAAACTATAACGATGGTCAGGGGAGTGAGAATGGAGGTATAAAGGAGATGATATCGAGAGAAATAGAGAAGAAGAGGATAAGGGATGGGATGGTTGCATCCTGGGCGGCATTTTGCGGCGACGAGAACCTGAGAATGAAGTTTTAAGAGAGATGATGATAGGGGTTTCGTACTCGAACGTGCTTGGTATTGGGATAGGGGAAAGTTGTTTGGGTTTGGTGAATCGCATGGATGGTGGGGTTTTTGAAGCTTTTACTTCTCACCCACACCAAGAACCGAAACTCACATCTGTAAGTGGGGTTGCTCTTACCCACTGATCAACCTCAGCAAGGGACCACCTCTGTCTTTGTCTCCATCTCCTGTGAGCCACCATTTATTCTCTTATTCTTTATTACTGTGCTATTCTCGGGCAAGAAGTTTGATTTTGCGGCGGTCGGAGACGCCATAGCTCCGGCGAGAAGCTGAGAGAAAGAAAAAGAATCGGAGTCGAAAAAGAAATTGGACACCATAGTAATCGGGCCGGGGCTAAACCCGGATCCGCCATTAAGGAAAGATTCGAATGAAGAGCGAGGTGGGAGAGTTAGATTTGGTCGATTATGCGATGACACCTTGGAAGCTCCCTCTGTCTCCGCCATCGATATTAAGAGTTGCAGCTAAAATCCTTCTTCTATTATTACTCCTTTTGTGTCACTATAACAACCGGGTTTTGTGTCGTCTCTCTTATCCCTTTGTATTTAAAAATATTTAAAGAAAATAATTTTTTTAAAAATTATTAAATTTTTTATTTTAATCAAAAAAATAATAAAATAAATGATGTATGAATGTATGCATGCATGTGTATGCATGCAACACATAAAATATCATGCATGTTTATCATGGATGACAAATCCCCCATCCCCATATTGTACTTTATTATATAGATATGTTTTGGTTACAACATATAAATTCAGCCTATTGATATAAATTATTGAAGAATATCAACTTAAAACATAGTTATTTACATATATTGTATCTCCTAGCTTAAATTGTGTCTTCGCCTCTCTCGCACACAATGGCACACAAGTGACAAAATGGATGAATTTCCAAGGAGTTTGTAGGCATACTTTAAATATATCTATGGACTTTGTGCACATATTGTAAATATAGTTTTGTTACAATTTTGGACTCATGCTACTAATTTGTAACAATTCATTGAAATTTTAAACAATTGATATAATTTTTCCTCCCATTACAAATTAAATTTTTGACATGGTGTTGTATAGGAAATAAAACTGTTCGTAAGATATTTATGAAATGTTGACATATGCTATCAATATAGCATTTTTTTATAAACAAACGTGCTATTCATAAGATTTTAGATATTAATTTAATATTCAATCTCATTTCATTCATAGAATATATTTTGTAAAACAACCTACAATAATAGAATACATTTTACGTAACTTCGGTCTGAGAAGTTTTATAACAATTTTTTTTATACATTTAGGGCCTTTTGTTTTCTTCTTTTCTATTTTATGACTAACTTATCTGTTAATGTTTCAACTTGCAGAGCTGAGTTCACACTTAAATTGGGAGGTATTGTTAAAATCCCAATATCTTTGTTAACAACTTATTTGGTATTGTTGTGGAACTTATTGAACTGGTTAAACCACATTATTATTGAGAGGAAGGTTTTGAGACATTGGAGAAGGAGAAATAAGGGGTTAATGTTCTGGTGGGTTTTTGCATTTGTATCTTTCTAAAAATCCTTTGTCAAATTTTTTGGGATTTTTGCTCATTCCTTTCACATATGATTTGATTACCCATATGTTAAACACCCATTTAATATGGTCTTTATGTTTGATTTTGCAGATATGCCAACATAAGGTACACTCATTTATCAGATTATATTACTGTTGGGAGAACTGAACGAGGTCAACAATAATGACCTTGGTGATTCATCAATGGCGTTAAAATTGGTTTTCTAAATGGTATTCAATAGAGTGTTTTTTTGGAAATGGGAATAAAAGGTTTATATAGTGGTGGGCGTGGGGGTGGTTAACTGATTGCTGCGGATGTCAGGCCTATCATTTTTATGATTTTTTCTTTTCTATTTCTTAATTTATAGGTTTATTTTTTATGTGGTTGTCTTGGCAAACATGGCAATAGAGGGTCATATTATATGGCCAAGCCAGATGAGGGTGGAAATTTATCTCTGTCTTAGAGATTTGTATGACCTTATGAGTTTGACATGTGACTTGCTTATCACCACATTTCTTTAGATCTTTTCCTCCGTTATCAGGTAAGGACGGAGTTGAGGATAATTACAAACAATTGAGGTGACTAAATTCTAAAAATTAAAATACTCGAAAATCGACTAGCATCTTAATAAAATACCAAAAATTTCATGGATATTTTTTTTACTCGGGGCATGTTTAGTTAGCAATTATAATTTTATTTTTTGTATTTAAATATAAATCTTATAAGAATTTTCGTTTACTACACTTATTTTTAAGTACTAAAAATGGTGTTTTTCATATTTTATTTTTTATTTTTTAACAGAAAATTATTTATCATTGTGATTGTGTTAATCTATTAAGCTTTAGTGAGTTTTATTATATTTTCTATAATAGATGTAATAAAATGTATAAATTAATTTAAATTCTTTAGGAATTCCATTTCCATTTTATTAAATTTATACAAACATCTTGGTTTTGTATCATGTCTAATATTTATAAAAGTGGTAGAAAACACATTTCTTATACAATCAATCTTTGATAATATATATAATAATATTTATTTAATCATTACATCTTAGTTATTTTAGTGGGAACCAATTCAAAGGTTGAATGGTAATTATCACTTTATAATTTATCATTGCATTTTATGTTTTATTGTATAAAAATGTTAATCCACAATAATTGAGATTCTACATGGGGCCAACCAAAAAGAATAATAAGGGCCTCGGGTGTTTGAAAGTATCTTTTTTTATATAATATTATATAATTTGTGGCATGTTAGGTTTTTTGTCATATAAAATTTTTAAATACAAATAACTTTTTATTTTAGTAAAACAACTAAAATTTCATTACCATTAATTTTTTTTATTTTATTCTTTTTTTGAAAATAAACTTTGTTCGAAATAACTACTCACAATTGCAAACTCGAATTGTATAAATTTAAGGATCAAATACCAAAAAGTTCCTAAAACATTTTTTTAATACACATTTAGTACAAACATTTTATTTTGTATCAAAAAGTCTCGTATTCTCTTATCTCTAAAGATTCGCGTCAGCAGCATGGTGATGGACTTTATGGAGAAAAATAAAAAGGCTTTGACTAAACATGTATTAAAAATGTTCAAGGGACTATTTGGTATTTGATCCTAAATTTAATTTGTGTATTTATGTATCACGTCCGCGCATTGCGCGGGTTTAAACACATTTCCTATACAATTAATCTTTGATAATATATATATAATAATATTTATCAATTCATAGGTTGAATGGTAATTATCACTTTGAAATTTATCATTGCATTTTATTTTTTATTGTATAAAAAAGTTAATCCACCATAATTAAGAATTTACTTTAGACCAACCAAAAATAATAATAAGGGCATGGGGTGTTTGAAAGTATCATTTTTATTATATAATATTATATAATTTGTGCCATGGACTTTTTTAGGTCATGTTAGAATTTTTGTCATATAAACTTTTAAATACAAATAACTTTTCAATTTCGTAAAACGGCTAAAATTTCTTTACCATTAATATTTTATATTTTATTTTGTTTTGAAAATAAACTTTGTTCCAAATAACTACGCACAATTGTAAACTCGAATTGTATAGATTTAATTTGCGTATTTATGTACCACGCCCGCGCATCGCGCGGGTTTACACCTAGTTAAGTATAAAATGCATGTGGGGGAATAAAAGGAGAATAAATAAAGACATCAAGAAACTACATTACCATAACCTTCTTTCATATAAACAAAACCATTATAAAATAAATATACCTTTTTATTCATAAAAACATGATGATATACGAGAGTCCTCTTACAAGAAAATGTGTAAAGGATTCCTCTTGTTCCTACCGGAAGAACATACTACAATAAGGTATACCCCTAACTACCCAAGAAAAACTATAAACACACTTTTTAGGGTCAGTACATTAAATTCACCCCCACAAATCCATCTAAAAACAGTTTCTCCATATCCCTTCCTCACATACCTCTTCCCCACGCGAGCACCCACATGGGCCCATCCAAGGTCCTTGGACCCATCATCCTTTCCCTCGCACTAGACTTAGAAGCACTCGTCGAATGAGAAAAGTCAGTAACACCTTTACTCGGGCCCTATGACTGCCCCACATAATTTGCGTTCTAGTCCGCGTAAACCTCAGCAACCAACTCACTTATAGCCAGGTGTGTAGAAAACTAGTGAGTCATAACCTTCCTATCTGAGCAGCATCAACCAACGCTTGTTAAAAATTAAACACGAAAAATCATTATTTTTAAGATACAAAATTAATATTTACATAATGCACCAAAAAGATGAGTTATCCAAGAACTCACGTTATTCAAGAAAAGGGTTGAGTCGAGAGCGGCACCACAATTTCAAACGCAGGCCCAAGTTTATAATTGTGAACAACTTGGTCCTCGACATGAACCACAGTAAAGGATGGTGGGAGCGCGGTCAGGAAACAACGATCGATTCGAATGGCCGATGGGAACAGAGATATCACTTTCCCAACATGTATTTGAACCAAGGGTACGGAGGCAGAAGCTTTCTAGCTCATTGGGAGGGTTCTTGCTACTGACAGGATAAACGGGGCATTAGGCATGTCGAAACTAGCACTACAACCAGTAATCATTTCTCTTGAAAAATTAAGGTATTGCAAAAATCAAGCCTTTAGTGTCGAACGGGAGAAAACTTCGTTGAAAATGTTTAAAGAACCTCCTTCTAAAAAATCTAAGCTTCTGCCTTTTTTATAGCCCATAATCCTTGGGAGGATCGACCGCGTAGTTGATGTCAGGAATGAACCGCATGATTAGAGGATTAACGACTGCCCGGTTGCTCTTCTTCATCATAGCGTCTCTTTCAAGTCGACCGCACAGTTGATGCAATAAAATGTATTAAAATATACAAAATACAAATGACCACCCATCTCTTCCCAAAATATCTATACACTCGTGTTGATTATCCTCAAGAAGGAACGTGAATTGAGTTTTTACAAAATTTTTGGGTCAAAGTAATATTTCAAAAAAATATTTAATTTACAAACTCTTATCAATTTTTAGATTAATAAATCTTTAAAGGTGAAAACAAAGAATATCAAATAGATACAACTAAGCTGTCTGTTTGGTTTGCAACTATAATTCTGTTTTCTGTGTTTAAATACAATTCTGATAAAAATCTGCGTTTGGCAACCTGTTTTTAAACACAAAATTATAATTTTTCTGTGTTATAATCAAGTTTTTCAGAAAACAGGTTTAGGGTGTTTTATAACTTCTGTTTTTTTATTTTTCAACTCAAAATTATTCATTCTTAATATTTTAATGCGGTTATACCTTAATATATAATATACATACATAATATATTAATGTGTGTAATTCTTATAAATAAAAAATATATATGTACATGTACACAAAATTACGTATGGAATAATATAAAGTTAAATAATATTATCAATAGATACATGATACTTATATATAGTTTTATACATGTATTATTAATGTATGGAATAATATAAAATATACATATTGTACATATGTATTAAAAAATATTATCAATTCATGAATGTATATAATTTTATAGTGAATTGTACATTCAATATCATTATATATATATATATATATATAAACATATATAAAACTTTCATACATACATGATACATGTAGGTATACATACATACATACATATATACATACATACATACATCATAAATTATTTACATGTACATTTAAATTCCTACATGTATCATAAATATACATATATTTAGTGAGGTATGGTGGAGAATTTAAATGTACATGTAAATAATTTATGATGTATGTATGTATGTATGTATACCTACATGTATCATGTATGTATGAAAGTATGTACGTATGTATGTATGAAAGTTTTATGTATGTTTATATATATATATATACACACACACACACACACACACACACATAAATCTATGTACAATATAAATATACATGATTGCCAATTTTTTCAAATTTTTAAAAAACTGTATTTAAAAACAAGGTTACCAAACGCATACTAATAATTATAAACATAAAAAACTGAATTTTAAAACTGTTTTTAAAAACATCGTTTAAATCGAGTTTTCTGAGTAGCGAACCAAACACGCCCTAATTAATTCAAACAAGCTAATATGCAGATTTTAACACTCAATAAATATTTGAATTAATTTTCGTATTTAATACAAACTAATATTCTGAAATAAAGTAATTAATTCAAAAATAATTATTTTAATCTAAAAAATAATTTTGTTAATTTTCGAAATTAATATATTTGCATGTTAGTGTGCTGAAAATATAAATTCAAGCAAGCACATATAAATAAGCAAATAAAATGCAGAAAATAAAAACAGCGAAATTTAACGTGCTTCGGTCAAATCCCGACCTACGTCCATGCGCCTAGAGCTTCCGACTCCCTTGTGCTTCACTAATCCTAATCCACTGGACTGTAGGATCAAACCACCAATACAACCGTTTATAAGCTGAAATCGAGCTTCAAACAACGTGGTCCAGTTTGTGGGTAAGAACCAATCACTAGTACAACAACCGTAGCTAAAAACGAGCTACTAAATACAACCCAAGCTTCTAACAAAACTTTAAACAAATCTAATTTTGTAGTATAATGTAGAATACTTAAACTCCTTAAAATACAATTCATAATCTGAGTTTCTTCTTTTTTAATGAGACTTCAGTAAATGATGGTAGTATAGGCTCATGTCTTCTTCTTCAATGATTAAGCATAATATAAAATTAATTCCTCTCTTGAATGATGTAGTAACTGAATAATAAATTCAAATGCTCTTAATAAATTATCTAATTCTTGTCCATAGTCTCATTCTAGTGTGCCTTCAATGCAGCAGTTTGAATGCTTTTAAAATGTCTTCAAAAATTAGTTGTTAGAAACAACCATTGTGAGCATTAAATGCTTGTGATTTTGCTGAGAGAAAATATCTTCAAAGATAATTTGCAAATCTCCATTTTGCTAATATAGTTGTTGAGATATAAGAATGGACATCTGAAAATATGGGACTGAAAGAGCCGCTTGTGATGTCTTAAAATAACTCCTGCAAAAATATATTAGGCCAAGAGAGAGAAATAATCTGACATAAAAATGAAATGTAAAATATAGTTCTCTTCGGAGAGAAAAAATAATACCCAAGATATAGAAAGTGTAAACTGATTAAGCAATGATTATAAAAATATACTGGTACAATTTTTGCAATATGTTTGTAGTAGTGATAGACGGAGAATAGAGAATCAGGAGACTAAAGAAAATGGTCGTTCAGAAAAATCTGTTAAAAATATGAGAAGAGAGTTATTTTTAGTGTGGGGCTACAAATTACATCTAAACCAAATAAAATAGTTGCTTACTATGATGTAACTAACGAGCAGTACAAAACAAATCAGATAAGTGCAAGAAATCCTATACATAACAGGATAAGAGATAATAATATATAATTGTTACAGTTTGAATTGACAACACAGCACCAATGGGATATTAAAAGAGTTGAAAGAAAATATCTTCAAAGATTTATAGGGACCAATATATATTTCTACAATATAAAATAATTTTTCCAACCAAACAACAACAAACAGTGACATATCTAAATTTTTTTTTTAAATGAGCTCAAAGAAAATGGTCAGTAATATAATCAGACATAAGGTATATGTCAAACAGCAAAAGCAAGTCTTGAAAGTTTTCAAGATTTAGACACGGGGTCCAAGAAGGAAGAAATCAAATCAACCCATTTTTATTGTCAAAGGCAGATGGCATGTAATAACACACACACACATAAAATAGGTATTACATGAACATATTGATGGATAAATTTCTATTTTGTGAAAATTATCACACAAACAGGAACATTCATATTGAATTATCAGGAAATATAAATATTGATTTTGCGGAAGCGTACCTGAATCCAAGACAAAAAGTTAAAATATCTGAGTCTGAGGTCTTATGATCTTCCAGATCAACACTTTTATTTCCTCTCTAAATTTCTCTCTGACAATGGGAATCAGAAGATTAGTGTTGTGTGATCTGGGGACCATGACCTCTATTTATAACACAATCGTGTCTTTTCATATTTCGTATATTTCTATTTTAACCCATCATAAAAATAGAAATTACGCTTGTCTCTACACAATAAAACTCACACTTTAATAATACATTAGTAAGGCCCCAAAACTTAAATTAATCACTTTAATTGGCCTACTTTTATTTGATAGCCTATAATTCATATTTATTTTATATATAAGCCCGTATATTAAATTTTACTCTAACAATCTCCCACTTGGGCTATATATATATATGTAACTTTATAAATTTGAATTATACTTTATGAGCTCATGAGTTTTAGCTATCAAAACTTTATGTATCTTAACAATATTGTCCATTAATTGCACCAATATAGAATCAAAGTGATCGTCGTTACATATTTCGTAAGTAGACCCATCAATGATCACATATATCAATGCAACTAATGACAAAGATCAAGTGTGGATGTGTAGCATGGAAATTTCAAGCAATGTGATCTTATCATGCGTATTTCCAACTGGTCCTCCTTAAACCTTAGTGAGATCAAACCATATAAAGTCAGAGTGAATATAAACTTAATACTTTACTGCAGTAAATAACCATACAATATCCATTAAATCAAATATGTCTATGAAAGCATATAAAATACAAACTCCCACTAAACTAGCATATCTTGAAAATAAATTACACCCATATGAGCAGTGTGCTCATGAATGACCTTGGGTGGTAATCCCTTAGTCAGCAGATCCGCAATCATGGAGTTCGTTCCAATGTGCTCTATAGATATAAGTCCACTCTGAACTCTTTCTTTTACAACTAGGAACTTAATGTCAATAAACTTTGACTTCGTAGAACTCCTGTTGTTGTTGGAATATAGTACTGCTGATTTATTGTTACAAAATAACTTGAGTGGTCTTTCAATGACATCCATAATACGCAGCCTCGTGACAAAATTTCACAACCATATTCCTTGATTGGACGCCTCATAACAAGCTACAAACTCAGCTGCCATGGTGGAAGAATCTATAATAGACTACTTAACACTCTTCCACGATACAGCACCTCCAGCAAGTAAGTAGATATAACCTGAAGTAGATTTCATGCTATCTTGGCATCCAGCAAAATCGGAGTCAGAATATCCGATGATGTCTAACTGTTCTGACTTTCGATAGGTGAGCATGTAGTCTTTTGTTCTCTGTAAGTACCTCATGACTCGCTTGGCTGCTATCCAATAATCATTTCCAGGATTACTTAAGTATCTTCCCAACATGCCAACAATGTACGTAATATCCGGGCGCGTACATACTTGAGCATACATAAGACTTTCTACTGCTGACGCATAAGGAATCCTTTGCATCTCCCGAATCTCAAAATTATTCTTGGGACAATGACTGAGACTAAATTTATCTCCTTTAGCTACAGGGGTGTCACCTGGTTTACAATCATGCATGCCAAATATTTTAAGAACTTTCTCGATATAGCTCTTTTGTGATAAACTAAGTGTACTCTGAGAGTGATCTCGGTGTATTTGTATACCCAACACAAAAGAAGCGTTACCAACATCTTTCATCTCAAATTTCTTTGAAAGAAATCTCTTGATTTCGTGAAACATACCTATATCGTTGGTGACAAGCAAAATGTCATCAACATATAAAACCAAGTAAATATGCTTACTCCCACTGAACTTGTGGTATATACAATCATCAACCAGATTCATCTCAAAACCAAACGAGATGACAACTTGATGAAACTTGTAATACCATTGACGAGAAGCTTGCTTAAGCCCATAAATGGATTTCTTTAATTTGCAAATTGTTTTCTTTTCATCTCCCGACAAAAAGTTTTCTGGTTGCACCATATATATTATTTCATCAATGTCACCATTGAGAAACGCAGTCTTAACATTCATCTGATAAAGCTCAAGGTCAAAGTGCGCCACAAGTGCCATTATTATCCTAAAAGAGTCTTTCGATAAAATCGGAGAGAAAGTCTCTTTATAATCGATGCCTTTTTTCTGTGTAAAGACTTTAGTGATAAGACGGGCTTTGTATCTCTCCACATCACCTTTCGAATACCTCTTGGTTTTAAATATCCATTTGCAACCAATGGGTTTTTTACCTTTAGGTAATGGGACAAGATACCAAACGTCATTGTCCTTCATGGACTTTATCTCCTCATTGATGGCATCAATCCACTCTTGAGATTTAGAACTTTCCATGGCTTGACGGAAGGTGATCGGATCATCTTCCACCGCACCAATGTCAAACTCATGTTCTTGGAGAAATACAATGTAATCATCTAGCACAGCACTTCTTCTTTCTATAGTGGATATCCTTAATGGCATAGGTTCTGGAGGTGGTAGAGTTTGTTCTTCTAGAATGGGAGATTCTTGGATATTGTTTTGATTAGGATCTGCTTCTTGAACAATGTCAGGAATTGGATCCTGATCAATGTTAATAATAGCTGTGGGAATATCAACATACTCCTCTTCAAAACCAATATCCTTAACCGTATCCCCCTCGGTAAACTCAATATCCTCAAAGAACCGAGCATTTCCAGTCTCAAAAATTATTTTGGTAGTAGGATAATAAAATTTGTAACCCCTAGATCTTTCAGAGTATCCAACAAAATGGCAACTAACTGTTCTGGAATCTAGTTTCTTTTCATGTAGCCTATAAGGCCTCGCTTCAGCTGGACATCCCCAAATATGAAGATGCTTCAGACTAGGTTTCTTACCTGCCCAAAGTTCAAAAGGAGTTTTAGCAGTTGCTTTAGTTGGTACTCTATTAAGGATATACACTGGAGTCTTTAATGCTTCACCCCAGAGTAAATCTGGTACGTTAGAGTAACTGATCATACTCCTTACCATGTCTTTAAGCATTTTGTTTCGCCTTTTAGCAACACCATTCATGCTTGGAGAACCAGGCATGGTGTACTACGGGATGATACCGCACTCCTCTAGGAATTTAGCAAATGGTCCTGGGCATTGTTCACCTGAACTGTCATACCTACCGTAGTATTCACCACCACGATCAGATCTGATGCTTTTAATCTTTTTGCTGAGTTGATTTTCAACTTCAGCCTTGAATGACTTGAACACGTCCAGAGATTGGGACTTTTATGGATGAGATAAAGGTAGCCATAACGCGAAAAATCGTCTATGAATGTGATAAAATATTATTGACCGTTCCATAAAACCGTAGGGAATGGCCCACAAATATCTGTATGTATCAGTTCTAAGACGTCTGTAGCCCTATTAGCACCAGATCTCCTTATGTTTGTCTGCTTTCCCTTTATGCAATTTTTGCGAATTGTAAAATCTGAAAAATCAAGGGAATCTAGAATTCCATCTGACACAAGTCTTTCAATTCTCCTTTGGGAGATGTGACCTAATCTCTTATGCCATAATGATGCAGAATTCTCATTGGTTAATTTTCTTTTAATACCTCGAGTACTTAATTGCAAGGTTTCATGATATGAAGCAATAGTATCAAGCATATAAAGGTTATCTACATAAGATAAAGAACCAGTACCAACCAAATTTGAATTATGAAGAAGACTAAATTTATTATTTCCAAAGGAACAAGTATAACTAAATTTATCCAATACAGAAATAGAAACCAAATTCTGTCTAAATGACGATACGATAAATGTCTCATTCAAATCCAAATAAGTACTAGACTTCAATAATAACCTAAATATCCCAATTGCTTTAACTTCAACCTTCTTGCCATCGCCCACAAAAATGTTTCTTTCACCATCATTTGACTTTAGACAACTCAGGCAACCCTGCATAGACACACTGATGTGAGTGGTTGCACCAGAATCTATCCACCAAATGTGTTTAAGTACCGAAGTCAAATTAACCTCAGAACAAACTAGGTTAAGAATTGTACGTTTCTTGACACGCCAAGCATGATAGTTGGTACATTGCTTCTTCCTATGTTCCACAGCTCCACGGAAGAAACAACCATCAACAGTTTTTTCTTTATGTTGTTTCTTTGGATATGGAACCGCTGCAGCTTCTTTATCCTTCTTTCTTTTCTTCCCCTTGTCCTTGGAAGTACTAGCCAAATGAGCACTTTCTGTCTTATCTTGCTTCAGTCTTTCCTCTTCTTGCACACAATGTGAGATGAGCTCATTAAGAGACCAAGTCTCCTTTTGGCAGTTGTAGCTCACCTTAAATTGACTGAATTGTGTGGGAAGAGACATCAGAACCAAATGCACAAGAAAATCCTCAAAGAGATCAAGCTTAAGTTCTCTTAACTTTGAAGCGAGATGAGACATTTCCATAATGTACTCCCTAATGTTCCCATTACCTTTATATTTCATTGAGATGAGACTTGCCAAAAGTGTACTTGTTTCAGTCTTTTCATTTTTGACAAATTTGTTCTTAATTTCTTCTAGGAACTTTTTGGCTGTCTTTATCGTTTCCGATATTGTTCCCCTAAATGCTTCTGGAATGGCCTTCTTTATGATCATCAAACACATGCAATTTGACTTCTCCCACCTTCAAAGTCCTTTTTATCATCAGAGGAACTTTAATCCGTAAGAGGTGCAGGAGAAGGAACCCTTAATGCAAGGTCCTGATCCATGACACCGAGAACTATATGAAGGTTCTCTTGACATGACTTAAAGTTTGTGCCATTAAGCATGGGAATAGAATTAATATTGACAGTAATGTTGGAAGCAGAACTGATAGCTTAATCAGAGAACAATAAACAAATAAAACTAGCTCATATAAGTCTTAAATCAAAAATAAATTCAAATAAAGGACAAATCCCATTTTAAGATATCGGACACTCTATTAATATTTGATCTTTGGAAAAAATATTAACTTGTAAGTGATATCTTGCCGTAATAATCAAACACTGATAATAAGAACATATTGAATAATAATTCTTCCTTTGGGCCGATTTATTATTCATATGTAAAACTAAATAATTATCACGTGCTTATTATTAAAGTGGCACATGTAATTTTGTTAAAAAATACTCTTCCTTTGGGCCGATTAATATTCACATAAATTACATGCATGTAATTCTTTTTATATTTCGAAATAAAATTAATTAATTTTTTTAACAAAATAGGTCACTTTGGTGACATATTGTTTAAATTAATTTATCTCGAAATATATATATAAATACATCAAAATTTGAATTTGAATTTGTATGGTATTACAAGCATGAAAGTAATATTCAACTTGAAAGGTCATGGGTTCAAAACCCCTTTGGCTCCAGACTTGAAAGGTCATGGGTTCAAAACCTCTTGAGATCGTTCATAATTTTCATCATTTAAGAGGCTTAAATATGAAACACCAAGAGTCGAACCTTTAATCTTCCACTACCATCAAATGAACCTTTATACTTAATTTTTTTTTTTTAAATCATATAAAATCAACCGCTAGTCCAAATTTCATGAATTTTATATCGTTGGAATCGTAATGAAACGAGAATATCAATACCTTCCTAATATATTCTTAACAATTCAACATGAAATAGCTCTGATACCACATGATGGATTAATTTCTATTTTGTGAAAACTATCACACAAACAGGAACATTCATATTGAATTATCAAGAAATATAAATATTGATTTTGCGGAAGCGTACCTGAATCCATGACAGAAAGTTAAAATATCTGAGTCTGAGGTCTTATGCTCTTCCAGATCAACACTTTTATTTCCTCTCTAAATTTCTCTTTGACAATGGGAATCAGAAGATTGGTGTTGTGTGATCTAGGGACCATGACCTCTATTTATAACACAATCGTGTCTTTTCATATTTCGTATATTTCTATTTTAATACATCATAAAAATAGAAATTACGCTTGTCTCTACACAATAAAATCCACACTTTAATAATACATTAGTAAGGGCCCAAAACTTATATTAATCACTTTAATTGGCCTACTTTTATTTGATAGTTTATAATTCATATTTATTTTATATATAAGCCCATATATTAAATTTTACTCTAACACATATAAGAATATAATTATAAAATATGAGTATCTTTATAAAACCGAACATACAAAAAGTTGTCAAACCAAATTTTAAAAAAATAACTGCTTCCACGTTATAGGACCGGACAGAAATGACGAAATCATAGATAAGGGGCAATATTAATGCAATGTTCGAGGACTTTAATACATAGCCAACGTTAACTGCCATTTTTTGATCAAACTATATATAAAGTATATATCATAATATATATATATATATATATATAGCGACGTAGCAAATATATGATAAGCACAGTTAAATAGGTGGCTCAAGAGATCATTAAAACGGTCAGCAAAGTTGCGACCCAAATCAATACATCAGCTGCCAAAGAATATATGTATATAAAATTTAACGCAGACGGTATATAAAAAACTGTAGCGAAAGAGTTAACATATAGTCCAAATCAATTGGTCACCAAAGACCAAGACGTTAATAAACGTGGGCCCGAAAGAGGTATCATTTCCAAGGCTACTGTACGGCATGAAATTACAGAAATATAATAGTAACTGTTTAGAAAATCTTTAACTGACACGTTATCCAACAAAGTTTACTAGCAAACCGTCCAATATAAGTCGTGTTCGAGTGGGTAAGATCTTACCATCATATCTCCCCAAAAAAGAGGAACCGGAAAGATATAACAATACAAACTTACTTTAGAGCATGTACAATGGCAATCGCTCAACGAAAGGTATATTAAAAATTAGATGGTCAGTTTATCTTTTGTTCGGATGGCTGGTGAACAGTGGTGGATCTTTTTACGAATTTCTAAAGTTCGTAGAAATTGATACAAACTTATGTTATTCGTAGCAATTCCTACGAACTTCAGAAGTTCATAGGAAGCTCCACGGCACTCTAATGGCTAGTAACGACTAACTCAATGCATGTCAATATATAAATCATCTCAGGCAGACCTTCATCTCCACCTCTATACTGTCTAAACTCTACAGCTTCTTCTTCCTCAATCCAACATTTCTTTTACCCCAAAATTCAGCACCCCAATTTCATATTAAATAATTTCATTTAAGCAATTTTTTTATTTATACATTATGGATGGAAAAAGGTGGAAAAATATCTAAATATTGGCAAATGCAAGAAGCGCGGATCCACGTCAACTGCAAATCCTAATCAACCTCCGGCGAGTGAACCTGTTGATCCTGTATACAAGCATTACGTCCGTATTTTCGATGGGGATACACACGCATCCGACGGACAGACGTCCATTTATAAATGGCAATAAATATGAATTTCGGGGTAATTGGGAGGGGCAATGAAACTATATAAATTGATCGGAGATAATAAATCGACGATAAAAGAATTTATCGACGGTGCCGGTGTAATGTCGAATATATTTTCAAGGGTGATGCCAAATTCCAACCAATGCATTGTGACGGCGATGGTCGAACGCTGGTGGGACACGACGCATACCTTCCAACTGTCGTTTCTTGAAATTGTGTTCATGCCTATGGACTTCACGATGCTTTCCGGTATTATTTATTTCATATTAAATCCCTTATTTAATTTTATTTATATTAAATTTAAATAATTTGACGGTGTATAAATAATTTCCATATTATTTGTATATATGACGTGTATTGTTAATTTTTGTACAGGTATCCCGATTGGGCAAGGGTTACCCATTCTAAATTTGCCGATAAAAAAATACACAAATTTTCAAAATACCGTGAACGAATTTTTCCCCCTAATTCATATAGACCGATTTTCGAGTGAGGTAATTTCGGTTGCCGACCTTAAGAAATACATTATCAATTTTGTGAATCAACCGGACCTTCCCGATTACATGATGCCAGTCATAGCTCGAGCATTTTGGTTCTATGTAATTGGCAGTCTATTCTTTCCAAATGCCAATTCCACGACGGACCTCGAGTATTTACATTATTTGGAGGATGTTGCGGCGATTGGCACCTACGATTGGGGTTCGACAATTTATGTCGGTATAATATGGTCAATGGACAAAGCGAGCCGACGGTCGTTAACTAGTGTCGAGTGTATGTGGCAATTAATAGAGGTACAATTTAAAATATTATTATTTAAACGTTTATGCATTATATATTTAGTTACAATGAATGTACATGTATTCTAATCAATTTAATTTATCTACATATTTTGCAGTACTTACATCACGAGTATATAGCGACTGCATGTTCGATTATCGTTGATCCGACCGTAGATGTATGGTCCCAAATATTTCGTTGGTCAAAGTCAAGCAGGAGCCGAGCAAAGGGCGCGCAACGATTCAATATATCGGGCAACCAACATCAGCTTGAGATGCGATCCCCTGAATCCATCATATGGCAGCCGTACGAGACGTCGATGTACCGATATAACGATTTCATTACATACGCACATCAATTATCTGGGTTGTGTATGATTTTTTGGGATCCCTTATTTAAAGGATTTTGGTACTTGGGCGACCGTGGATTTCGACAGTTGACGGGCCAAATTTGTATAACAGACAACTCTCCTCGAAATTTGAGCTCAGTCCCACAATCAGAATACCAATCTGCCCTTGGCCATAATTGGCCTGTTGCAAATGCGCATACATCAGTTGTGACCCAAGAAGAGTATGATACATACTGGAAAGCAGTTGCTCAGGGGCCCTTACTTCCGGCGATGGCACACTATATTAACATTGATTTGAATGGGGTTGGGACAGTGGCACCATCAACATTGCGCATCCCACGGGCGCCAGCTCCAATTAACCAGTCGCCTGAGTATCACACACAGTTTACATCGGCTGGCCCTACACAAATACATGCGTCTAGGCAGAGTTGGACGGTAGACATTGGCCTTCCGCAGGGTGCTTCATACGAAAGAAGTGTTCCGCGACCTGAGTTCCCAACGAACGCTCCCCCAGCGCATGCATTGTCACAATTAGAATGGCGTTCTTCATTCATCGATGCAGCAGATAATATTTGTGGTCTCCGCCATTTACTCCTTACTGAGACTAAAGAGCGTGAGGATAGGATTGAGGAACTCCAGCGACAACTTGCCACCTGTAATGTGCATGGTACTGGTCCTACCATTAGTGGTCTGAGTTACACCCGTGCGGATGTTTACTTACCTCAACCATCTCACCCATAAGAGGGATATCAAACGCAACAGAATTGGGGCAGCCATATTGGCGACGATCCGATGTTGGGGTTGCACGTTGATTTGGGCCAGGATTATGAATTTAGGCAGAGGCCATCTTGATTGTATTCTTTGTATTCTTTTTAATTTATTCTGTATTCATATTATTGTATTTTATTCAATTTATTATTATGAATTCATTTGCAGCAGATAATTTAATTGTATGGTATTCATATTATTGTATTGATGGCACATAAATCGATGGCACACTAACCAATGGCTCACTAACCGATGGCACACTAACCGATAACACACTTGAACTATAATGATTACATCGCACACTAATCGATAAGAGATTAAAATAAGATGTCGGTACACTAATCTATAATAAATTTATGGTGATACTACGGGCTTGGTTCTGACCTATAAATATTCATGATTTCAGTTGGGTATTCCTCCACAAATCGAGTTATATACTACCTTATATCATAAACCTCATAATGCATAACTATGAGTACATGCCTGACGAAGATTCACCCTTCTTAACCCATGTTCCCAAGAAAACTTTGTCCGGGCAAAAACTTCCATATCATAACTGGTCACCACCTAAAGAGATAGTGCGACGTGATTACCTCTCAACTGGAGGGATAAGTATGCTATATCACGTCGCAAAAAAAAAAGGTAAGGCCAAAGCCTCAACATCAGCTGTTGTTGAACATTTAGCGGTAACGCGCAGTAATGTTGAACGAATGTTGACTAACCCATGGATCTATCAAAATCCCCATGGAGGCAGCTGGTTTGGCGAGAAAATTCTTTTTGGAAACATTCCTATTTGCACGCTACATTATTTAGGCGACGTTAATCATGTTATGAAATGGTTAACGCCGACAAAAGGAAATATTCCATGGGATGATCATTTAAAATGGTCGAGGTTACTTGATAGGCGTTCCGATTTGGAGTGCTACTGCCATTGGCATGGTTTACCAGTGCCACAAGCAAAATCGGCTAGATTTTGCAAAGATCCAAAAAAGATAATGAAAAATGTTTACAATTATTGCAACGCGAAATAGCACAAATGGAGAAAAGGCTAGAGCGGTGGCATGCTAAATATTTGATAAATACTTAACTTGACGATCCAATGTATGCATCAGATTCGGACTTGCCGGATTACAAAGGGGTCGAGTCGAACATTGATTTAGTACATCATCTTCCAACAATGTTAATGGGGGATAAAAATGCATTATGTTGTGTTCCATGGTTGCTTAGGAAGTAATTGTAAGCAGTTGGCTAGGAAGTAATTGTAATCAGTTTACAAAGGTAATAGTAAATGCATACAGTTATTACATATAACTGCAGTAGTTAATATATATAGAAGTAGTAATTTTATATAGTAAATATACTAAGGTAATAGTAAATGCATACAGTTATTACATATAACTGCTTTAGTTAATATATTATTAAAGTAGTAATTTTATATAGTAAATTTACTAAGGTAATAGTAAATGCATACAGTTACTACATATAACTGCTTTAGTTAATAATTATTATAGTAGTAATTTTATATAGTAAATATAAAGAGGTAATAGTAAATGCATACAGTTATTACATATAACTGCTATAGTTAATAATTATTGAAGTAGTAATTTTATATAGTAAATTTACTAAGGTAATAGTAAATGCATACAATTATTACATATAACTGTTGTAGTTAATATATTATTGGAAGATTACCATAATAAATGCCATTTGTAATTCCTACCAGCACAGCACACTTTCCAATTCCAACGTCAGAATGGCACACTTACCATAGTACATCAGATTGTTTTTTGTAGGGCACACTTACCAATTCCTACAATAGTAACTGCAGAAATTCATAAGTATTGTTTATAGTGGGACAGTTAACCTTTGTACATCAGATTGGCACATATACCAACTCCTATCAGCACGATTCTAATACAACTTACAAATTCCATAGTACATCAGTCTCTGTTTATGCAATAATAAATAGACAGACAGTGTATGAAATAATATAATATAGCTTCTTACATTTCATAATTATTCCGAAGGAAAAACATCATGGATTACTCCAGTTCTATCGATGAAGGACGAAATCTAATGCTTCAGTATGCTCAATTTAATGATGGCGCATCATCAGATGATTCAAATGAGGAGATGATAATATGCATGGAGATTACACGTTGGATTGCAAAACAAAATATAATTCAAGATGGGAGAGAACTCGAATTTAGACGTCGAGTGAATCGAATGAGAGAAAGGGGACACCAAACACTATGGGAAGATTACTTTGGTGAAGATAAAGTATATAGCGAGTATTTCTTCAGGAGGAGATTTAGGATACGGTATTCCATTTTTAATCGCACCCTATATTCTGTTTGCCAGTACGATAACTACTTTGTACAAAAGTACGACGCGTGCGGTCGGCTAGGTTTAAGCTCACATCAAAAAATTATAGGGGATATACGACTCCTCACTAACGGAGGATCTCGTGACGTATGGTCTGAGCAGTACTCAATGAGTGAAACAACTATATTAGAAATGGTTCTTAGATTTACTGAGGCAATTGTGGCCGTATTCGGTCCCGAGTATGGGAGAAATTCGACAACAGGCGATGTCACCAGGTTACTCGAACAAAATTCAAGCCGAGAATTTCTAGGAATGCTAGGGAATATAGATTGCATGCATTGGCGATGGAAAAACTGCCCCACAGCCTGGCACGCTTAATATAGTGGACGAAAAAAATCTCTAACTATAATCTTAGAAGCGGTTGCCTCGTACAACCTATGGATTGAAAATCGTTCTTTGGGGTTCCTGGATCTTGCAACGATATTAACGTCTTGCACCGGTCTAACGTCTTTAAAGAATTACGCAATGGGACTGCACCTCCCGTTAATTACAATGTTAATGGAAATATATACAATTTGGGGTATTACCTTGCTGATGGCATATACCCTCCATACACAATCATAGTTAAAACTTTTAGGAACCAATCTAGACTATCACAAAAATAAAAATTATTTTATAATAAACAAGAATCGTGCAGGAAAGATGTCGAACGTGCTTTTGGTGTACTACAAGCACGATTCGTTTTCGTGCGCGAACCTTGCAAATTATGGAATAGGGCATCCTTAGCAACCATAATGAAATCTTGCATTATAATGCACAACATGATTATTGACGATGAACGTAGAGACCGTCCCTGGCAAAATAAATACGAACAAACTGATCCCACACCTGAAATACTACGGGGGCAAACTGATTTTTATAACTACCTAACGCGGGATGCAAATGTTAGGGACGTAACTAGACATCAACAACTACGAGCTGATTTGGTGGAGCACATATGGAACACCAGCGGTGATGACTTGGCGAATTAATGATTATATAGTATATGTGTATTTAAGGATTTCTATTCTCTTTATACATTCACTTTTTACATTTTCCTTTTATGGTGTGCATCAAAATTATATAATATATGTAATATTTCTTGTGTAATTATTTTGAATCGACTGCTTCAATTTAGCACATAATAATACAACAATTGCAACACATCTTAAAATGAAATAACATTTATTAAATAACGAAAAATTGACATTACATTTATTAAATAACGAAAAATTAAACAGGCCACATACTAAACATACTAGTCACAATTGTTTGCACCAGACACACCGGAATCAGAATTTGACGAGCCGAAAGTGTTTGCTATAAGCGCGGCAATCGCATCTTCCGTCACAGCTACCATATTTGAGAGGTCGGTGTACCTTTTAACATGGAATTACTGTTGCGGCTCGTTCATTTTGGTTATATCCAACTCCATGATGTACGACTGTTCTCGGCCTAGACGCACAAGCTGATCTTATTTTCTTGTAATTTAGTCAGCTCTTTTTATCTCAATGAAAGCATCCATTTGAGAATCAAATTTCATGGCCCAGCTTTGCTTCCACTCTTACTTAGTTTTAAACATCTCGGTGAATTCTTCGCAATATTTAAGGACCGTCGTATTACAATCAAGGCTGTTTGAACGGGCACGTTGTTTCTCCCCTTTTCAGCCTGGGGGTCTGTACGGTACATCATGTACACCCGGACGGTCCTCCGAGTCTAGAGGCGTAGGGTCGTCGTTGTTTCACGCGGTGTTCTTCAAATCAAATTTCGGTAAGTCTTTCAAAATTTGGTAGCATTTATCAAACATGAATTATTTGCTCGTTTCGACGCGATTTGCCTCGCGGGCCTTTGTAACCGCGTCGAACTCGTTATTGTCGCTTCCTATATTATCTATTTGGTGAGACAGTTTCGAAACGTATATCATTACCCGGGACGAAATATGATTGTAGCGTGTTGAAAGCATAGTCCTCGTACGTTGAATATAAATTTTCGGCGTGTTGTTATATTCATTCATTACATAATCCCAAAACGTTCCATGCGATATCGAGTTGCCTTCAATACCACGACTCGTATATTCATCATATATGGTACATAATATTTCATCTTCGATAGGAGTCATATTTTATTTTCTATAAGTACTAGAATTAATGGGTTGAGATGAAGACATATTGGTCGGTAATTAAAATATATAAGGAGATAAAACGAATCACTCGAATATATTCGTTGAAAAAAATTGGATTGGATGAGAGAAATATGAGAAAATTATTGGGCTGAATAGAAATGGGTGGGATTTTAGGGGAAGGAAGGATGCATTATATAGGAAAATAAGGATAACGGCCGTTTGTTGTTACTGTGATAAAATTGTTTCCTACGAACTTCAGAAGTTCGTAGGAAACATATACAAATTCTGCTTCCCTTTTGTATATTTGCAAAACCCATGCAAACTGACCTACAGAATCTCTCCGCTTTGACTCACCACTGTGATCCGACCAATTTGTAAGAATTTGTAAACTTGCCATTTCTCTTGTTGTTTTCCCCCACCATTGTACATGCTCTTAGATTTTATACAATCTCCAACTTTATCATATGTGTGTGTGTGTGGGTGTGGGCGTGGAGCCTTATTTTCAATTCTCCGATCAAACAAATCAAGCACTCTATCTACATATCTTACCTGGACCCACCATGTACTAATCACTTATATAAATCATACCAATCCAGTGAGGCAGCACACTATTGTGCAAAAGACATGGCATATCAACAGTTGGTGTAAGGTTAAGTTTCAGAATATTACACTGAAGTGAACTATATTAAAACGTAATAGTAACTGTTTAGAAAAACTTTAACTGACACATTATCCAACCAAGTTTACCAACAAACCGTCCAATATAAGTCGTGGCCGGGTGGGTAAGATTTTACCATCATATCTCCTAGAAAAAAAGGAACTTGCAAGATATAGCAATACAAACTTATTTTAGATTTTATACAATCTCCAACTTTATCCCCTGACAAGACTTGTGTCAAGGTATATATATATATATATATATATATATATGGAGCCTTATTTTCAATTCTCCGGTCAAACAAATAAAGCACTCTACATATCTTACCTGGACCCACCATATATTAATTACTTATATAAATCATACCAATCCAGTGAGGCAGCACACCATTGTGTAAAATACATGGCATAACAACAATTGGGTGTAAGGTTAAGTTTCATAATATTACACTGAAGTGAACTATATTAAAACGTAATATATAAAAAAAAATATAGTAGATATATTAACAATATATATAATACATAAATAAATATGTGTTTGGAATCATCAAAATCAATATATTACATTAAACTAAAATGTACATTAATTATAAATAAGATAATTAAATATTAAACAAATGGTTAATTATATTTTCGTTTAATAATCTCCCCCTTTTTTATGATGACAAACAATGCTTCACACTAGTCCATAAAATGAATAAATTAGGCACACAATTAGTGAATCATACATCTTTCTTCCCCTTTTGACATTATCAAAAAGATTTTTCATATAAATAACGTGTCATCGGGTAAAATGCGAATCTCCCCCCTATAAAAAAACAATCGATGCATGGGATTCAACCATAAATCGCAAGGGCATATACAAATAACTTGAAATTTTTAATGGGAACATATTCATCAAAAAAAAATCTCAAAGCGTGTATTTGAATTTCGGATATACATGAATATTATCAAATAATGCACAAATCATCAAGATGATAAAAGATCAACTTTTTAAGCACATAAATGATAAATGATACCAATTATACCGGGATGCACACTAACTGTGCATGACATGCAATGGTTCCTCTGAACATCTTTTTATGCATAAATATAAATCATAACTAAAAGTTGTAAAATAGATTTAACTAAGCACAGAACATGAGTTAAAATATAGAGGCATAAATATAGCGGTACAAATTTCGATTTTGTTCATGCTTTGCCGTTTTCAAGATACGAGCTGAAATTCTTGGAATATATCAATAATATAGCATCAAAAATCATGATCATGCATTTTTCTTTGAATAATTTTCAAAAAATATTTTATCTCCCCCTAGGGGATACCAAGGAAGGCATACATAAATATACATATAATAAATATGGTGCATATTTTTGCTTCATAAAATCATTTTCAATAAATCTCAATATATTCACAAATAATAACAATTTCAATAATCATATGATTATACAATGCAAACATACATAATACAAATATTACTATCTTTCAAAAAAAATTATCATGAATGTCACAAATATTCAAATAATGGCACTAAATCATGTAACATGACATAAATATAGCTCAAAAATATCAATATGTTCATATCATGATGATATCGTTTCAAATTAATATACAATAAAGTCATGAATTAATCTAATATTATTATTCATAAAAAAATATGTTAAGATGTAAAAAAAGTATGAACTTTCATCTCAAAAAATAATTATCACCAAAATCAAGTGTATGTATCATACAAAATAATAAATGTACAACTTTACATGTGAAGACTAAATTTATAAACAACAAGCTCATATGATTTAACAAATATTCTATGTATGAAAATATATCAATTAAGAACATAAAATTGATCATCAAGAAACATAAGATATGAAATTTAAGAATGGTTTTTCTTACCACCTTACCAATACGAAAGATATTTCCATGAAATTCTCTAAGTGTGGCATTTTCATCTTTTGACAAAGATACTTGAAATATCAACTTTGATTTCCATACCAAATCATTGGCTTTGAAAATCCACAAGCAATATCAACATGCAACCTGCACAACTTTGAAGATTTTCTCTTTTGATACCAAGAGTGTGTTAGGTCCATAAAGCAATATTGAAGCAAAAATATTTCAAAATTCATTTTCTTAACAACTTTATAAAAATTCAAGCATAGTCATAATAATTGATACTCACTAATATTAGTAACGACATACTCTCATATAATCAAAGTCAATTTCTTATTCAAAAACAGAATCTTCCTCAAAATGTATTTAGAAATTAATTTATCAACCTTAATATGCTTTAACTTATACAAAAATAAACTTATTCATATTTTCAAGTATTTGAGATTAATACGAGATAAATCAAATCATAAGCCATTAATCACAAAAATATTTTTAAGTAATGAATGGTGTCTAATTCAAATAAGCATATTGACATGACACTAACAGAGGACAATAATTATATCAAATAATAAACACAAAAAAAAATTATACAATACTAGTTCTAATCTGATTTTTTTGTTCAAGTTCCAACACTTGTCTTGCACCCAAAAATCTTATCTTTTGGAACCCATTATGTGTGTGGTTGATAAGGGTTAGCAAACATAACAATATCTTTTGGAATCCAAACCAATTTAGTATTTTATACTTTCTTTTTCTAAATTGACAAAATTTAGAGTAATGTGTATGTTTATCACAATATGTGCATAAAGATTTTCAATGGCTTGATGAGGCATCATTTTGAAATAAATTGGAATAACTCTTTTTATCATTTTCTTCATTAAATCCAATACCATTCTTATTAAACTGAATTCTTTGATTTTTCATAATTTTATAAAAAATATTCATTTCTGTTAATAAAAGTATCTAAAGGTTTCTTTAAATAATTAATCTCCCTTTTTAATTCACTATTTTTAAGTTCAAGAGGATGAGTGACATTTACAGATTTTTCCTTTTTCAAAGTTTTAATTTCTTTTTTCAAAGATTCATTTTCCAATTTTAAATTATCAAAATCATTTGATATAGAATCACATTTAGTTGAAAGTAATGTATGAGACTTTTTAAGATCAATATACTTATTTTTAAGTTCATCAAAACTATCACATTATTCATCAAATATATTTTGCAATTCTTCATAATCATCAATAATATCATCATCACTGTCACTAGAGTTAAGGTTAGAGTGTACCTCCTCACTAAAAATTACCATAAGACAAGGAGCATTAGTCTCTTCACTACTAGATTCATCAATATTAGCATATAGGCAAGGATTGAATTCTTACTTTAAAATAAAGCTTGAAACGCAGGGTTCATTATCTAACAATTTTCTTCTCACACAATGAAAGAATGAATAAGTACAAGACAGCAAATATTTCAGCATACAAATAATAAAAATGTAGAGTATAACATTTAAAATAAAAACAGAAAAGTTTGTTATGATCTTTAACTCTAAGATTGTTAAATCGAAAATAAATTAGAGCCTTGCTCTGATACCAATAGTTACCTAGATTATACTCAAGAAGGGGGGTGAATTGAGATTTTACAAACTTTTTGGGTCAAAATAATATTTCAAAAAAATATTTAATTTACAACACCTTATCAATTTTAAGATTAATAAATCTTTAAAGATTAAAACCAAGAATATCAAATAGATACAACCCATTAATTTAAACAAGTTAAAATACAGATTTTAACACTCGATAAATATTTGAATTAAATTTTGTATTAATAAAAATTAATATTCTAAAATAAATTGATTAATTCAAAAATAATTATTTTGACCTTAAAAATAAATTTTTTAAATTTCGAAGTTAATATATTTGCAAGTTAGTGTGCTGAAAATATAAATTGAAACAAGCACAAATAAATAAGCAAATAAAGTAGGGAAATTAAAGACACCGAAATTTAACGTGGTTCGGCCAAATCCCGGCTTACATTCACGCGCCTAGAGCTTCCGACTCCCTTGCACTTCATTAATCCTGATCCACTTGACGGTAGGATCAAACCACCAGTACAACCATTTTCAAGTTAAAATCGAGCTTCAAACACCGTGGTCCAATATGCGGATAGGAAGCAATCACTGGTACAACAACTGTAGCTAAAAATGAGCTACTTAATACAACCAAAGCTTTTAACCAAGCTTCAAATAAATCTGATTTTGTAGTACAATGTAGAATACTCAAAATCCTTAAAATGCAATTTGCAACCTGAGTTCTTCTTCTTTAATGACACTTCAATAAATAATGGTAGTGTAGGCTCAAGTCTTCTTCTTCAATGATTGAGCATAATATAATATTAATTGCTCTCTTGAATGATATAGTAGCTGAATAATAAATTCAAATACTCTCAGTAAATTATCAAGTTCTTGCTCATCATCTCATTCTAGTGTGTCTTCATTGTAGCAATTTGAATGCTTTTAAAATGTCTTCAAAAGCTAGCTGCTAGAGACAACCATTGTGACCATTAAATGCTTCTTATTTTGCTAAGAGAAAATATGTAAGGACACAAATTTCCAATTGAGTCCATATATAGTTTTGGCTCAATTCCGGACAAAAACATTTATTCATAGGATTTTATTTTATTGTAATATTCAAGACCTATGAAGTGTTTGTTGAAGACGTAGCGGCAAAGAGTATAAAGCATCATCAAAATGCCGTAGTTTATGTGCCTCGTTTGTACGTCATCAACTAAGGTTCCATACTCCCAAGGTATGAATGTAATTATATTGATATAGGAGTTTGGAACAATATTATTTGGGTGTTAGGTTTAATAAAACCTTGTTTTATTTCAGAAATAATTTAAAAAGGACTTTATATTAATATATATAAATGTTTCTGGGCCAAAATAGAATTTAACAAAAATTTCTGAAACTCGTTCGAAATTTCGTTCGAACGAGATTTTTCGTTCGAACCAAACTTCGTTCGAACGAGACTGCTTTCTAACCAAACTGGTCAGTCGTTAGATAAGTCGTTCGAACGACTTTCTCGTTCTAACGAGGTATCTAACGAGGTTCTAACGAGCCCAGGCTGGTCGCTCGTTAGAAGCCTCGTTCGAACGACAGTCAAAGTCGTTCGAACGAGAATGCCAGGCGGGAACAGTTTTGAGCAGTTTTTTGGCAGTTTTCTCCCATGATCCCCACTTGTTTTTTAACCAACTTTTTCATACATTATTATGTGCGGGAAACACATTTTCCAAGATAACTTTTCCATTTCATATCCATCTCTTGGAGAGAGTTTGAGAGCAAAATCTTTTAGGGAAAATGTTCATGTTTTTGAGTGTCAATTTCTAAAGAAAAATTCATACACACTCTAGTTTACACCCAATAGTTGTTTATCCAAGCTTTATATATACATATCTTTACTTGGAGTTTTTGGCACCGGTTTTCTCTACCGAATTCAAGAGACGTTTCGGGTTTGCTTCTACACCCCATCACAAAGAAGACTTTTGGTGATATTCTACCCGTTTGGAGAAAGGCTCCATGTTCGGGTGACGGTGTCCGTTTAAAGTCTTATCGGTGTATTCCGAGACCACGGTGGAGCTCCGTTGGTTATCCGCTAATTGGAGGTTGATACAAGAAGAAGCATCACGGCTTGAGAGGGTTCGAGTTTAGGAAGTAAGTCTTTTGTCTTGTATTTTGTAATACCGTTTTTAGTGGATTTGAGGCTAGGGCCGTCCCGAGGTTTTTTCCCGTTAGTGGGTTTTTCCTCGTACATCGCGGTGTAGTGTAACTGTTGATTTTATCTTGCTCTATATCACTTAGAACGCATGCTAGATTAATTCAAGATAAAATCGGTTTAATTATCACACTTATTTAATTTGGGACTTAATTTAAATATTGGGTAAATTTGGTTTATTCGAGTCACGAACTAAAATTGGTTTCGCCTTACTTTGAATTATCGATAATTATGACTTAGGCAAATTCTAGGACTTGAATTATGATTTATGTTTTAATTTGTTTTTGAAGAAATTAAAACTCGTTGTTTATTTTTGAAAGTTGAACCATCACCTTTTTTACAACGCTTCCGCACATCATCACTTGTGTTTATACTTAAAGCAAATTACAAGTTTGTGATTTTAATTGTTTTATAATTTAAAATCTGGGAATCCATCAACTTTAGGCGTTCTCAAATTGGTATCAGAGCCAAAAACGATAAATTATTTCGTTAAGATCCTTTAATTTCTGGCTAAAATGGATTTTTCCCCATTTTCAAAATTTCCTATTTTTGATGGTTCAAACTACGCGTATTGGAAAGCGCGAATGAGATCGGCACTAAAATCTATCGACGAGAGAGTTTGGATGTCTGTTGTTAACGGGTATTCCCCACCAACTTATTTAGTTGAAAATGAACGTGTGATTAAACCCGCCGATAGATGGACTGAAAATGAGTTTAAACTTGCTAACTTTAATTCCCGAGGTTTAAATGCCTTGTTTAGCGCTGTCACACCGGATGAATTCCGACGCATTATGACGTGTGAGACCGCTAAAGAAGCTTGGGATATTTTACAATTAACTCATGAAGGAACTAGTGTCGTTAAAGCTTCAAAACTCCAAAACCTCACCACTCAATTTGAAACTATCAAAATGGATGAAAAAGAAACTTTTGATAAATTTTATGCTAGACTTTCTGATATTATTAATTCATCCTTTAACTTGGGAGAGAAAATACCTGACGACCGTGTTGTAAAGAAAATTTTAAGGTCCCTACCCGATAGATTTATTCCAAAGGTGACCGTTTTAAATTCTTTACCCACTTTAGCCTCTACGAAATTAGAAGAGCTTGTAGGTGATTTACAAACCTATGAACTAGATATGTTTCCCTCTAAAAATGAAAAGAAAATCGAAAAGGGCGTTGCTTTAAAAGCCCGAAAAGAGGTTAAACAAGTAGTGGAGAGCGATAGTGATAGTGACTCGGAAGATATGGTTTTGTTTGCTCGTAAATTTAGAAAATTTCTTAAATTTAACAAAGATAAAGTTAAAAATGATTTTAAGAAATTTGATACTTCTAAACATGATAAAAGCGAGAAGGTTTCTAAAGCCGAGAAGATCCCTAAACCTAGTAATGAAAATTTAGATAGGGACGAGTCTAATAAGTGTTTTGATTGTGAAGGTTATGGCCATAGGGCTTTTGAGTGCCCCACTAAACTAAGGAAAGAGGGTAAAAGACCCGTTTCATATAATGCGACCCTTAGTGATAGTGATAAGGAAGAAAAGCCCGATTCCCCCACTAAGAAAAATTTTGTGGCTTTTATGGCTAGACATGTGAGTGATAATGAGAACTCATCGAATGATGAAATTATAGCACATGCCACTTCCAAGGTCATTGTACATGATTCTCTTATTTTTAATGATAGTGAGAGTGAAGAAGAGAGAGAGAGTGAAAATGAAGAAGAGGTTGATGAGAGTGAACTTCAAAATGCTTTTCATGAATTATATAACGAATCTATTAAATTGAAAAGAGCTAATTTGAAGCTTGAAGCGAGTTTAAGAAAGAGTGTCAAGGTCATTGATGAAAGTGCCTTAATAGAAGACCTTAGGACACATGAGAGGACTCCTCAAGAGAAGCTTAACTATGTAGAAGGCGAGAGAGATAGCCTTAGGGGTTTAATGGAATCCTTGAAAAAGGAGCTTCTTGCTTTTGAAGAGCGAAATACTTTACTAGAATCTAAAATTTTAGAATTAGAAAACAAATTAAAAGATTCTAGTAATGTCAAATTTGATTTGGAGTGTCGTTCGGAAAAAATAGATAAAATGTTAGGAACGGTCCAAATTAAAAATGACACTTTTGGTTTAGGCTTCAATTCTTGTACTGAATTTAACTCTAAAGTCAAAACCAATGTTTTAGGAGAATCTTCTAGGAATGAATTTAATGATCACTCCTTAGATAAATCTTTTCGACATGTTCTTACTTGTACTCATTGTGGTCGAAAAGGTCATCTTAGGCAATTTTGTTTAGATCTTAAACGAATTCCTAGAAAATCCCATAGTAAAGCAACCACGATAGCTAACGTTCCTACACCCCAAGATAGTAATTCTTCATTTATTTGGGTTAGGAAATCCGACTTGGTTGCCTTACAAAATAGGGATTTTGATTCTCATTTACTTTCACATGCTTCCTCCCTTGCTAAATCTAATGGATGAATGTGTTAGTGTTTGCATACTTTAGCGTTTGTACTTCATGCCATAATCATATGCTAAATGTATGCTTGTTTAGTCATTTTCTAGTCATTGCCTTATTTCATATCACATGCTAGAAATTATGACTTGTTTATCTTTTTGTATTATCTTTTGTGTTTGATTTAACTGCAAAATATAAAAAGATTTTTGTTTATCATTTGTATTTTATTTATTTCATTTATGCTTAATGAAAAATACAAATGATTTTTGTTTAGTCTTTTGAGTATATATCTTTATTTTTGATTAAAAATGTTAAAAACTCAAAAAGATTTTGTTTTGTGTGTATTTTAGTTTGACACACTTTATGTGGCATATACTTGTGTTTGAATCCCATCATTTACGCTCCCACGTGGCTAGAACTTTTGGTTTAGATTTTCAATCCTTAAAATATTCTTTACCATTTTTATGGAGTAGTTGGATTTTTATGGAGTAGACTGGTCAACTCGTTAGAAGCTCGTTCGAACGAGTTCGTTCGAACGACCTGGGGGCTGCTTCTAACGAGATGCCAGTTTCGGCCCAGAACTTCCCAAAAATCGTTTTTCACCATTTTTACTCCTCAAACCTCTTCTAAAATTCGTTCCCACAATATATTGAGTTCTCTAATCATCCTCAAACATGTTAAGGGGCTATACTAATATCATTAAAGGGTTTGATATCATCTAAACATCATTAAATCACAATTTCTAAATTAATTCCCAATTTTCTTCAAGAACATAAACCCTAACTTTTTCTCATCATAAATTCCCAGATTTTAATTCGTTTATGCATCACCTAGATATGAAATCTCCGAAATTAAATCTCCCAACAATGTTTCTACATGCAAACCTATCCCAACATTCAATAATAACTTCAATTTTCATGGGTTTTCTTTTAATCTTTCAAGAACAATTAAGATTCTTCAATTTCTAACATGGAAAAGACATTCTCCGAATTTAAATGAAATAAAGTCACTTGCCTTGGTTTGATTTCTGAATTTGGTGTTGGTTTCGGTGTAGAATTTCTGCAGAATTCCTCTCTCTCTCTCCTTCTCCAAGCTTTCTTCTCTAAAAAGCTATGGTGGCTAGGGTTTGCTTTGAGGGAACTTATGAAAACCTAATTTAATAAACCTCCGTAGCTTGTTGGGTTAATAAGGGTTGGTTGGGGTCAATCCTTATCAGATTACAACTCTCAATTTTCGTCACTTTTAATTACCCAAAAATACCAAATTACTAAAATACCCTTTATAGTGCCGGGATGGCCTAAAAATACCCCGGGACCCAAACTATACCCCCGGCTAGTGTTTTCTGACTATCTCGACCCTTCCGGACGCGTTGGCGCACTCAAAACGACCATACGGATTATAGATTTTAAATTCACTTTTATTAACAAAATAATATACCGTGACGCGGCGGTCCCACGCGTCTCAATAAAATTTCCAAATTGCCGTATATAAATCTCACGACAAATTTTATAATACCAAGTTCATATATAATCATATATGCACATAATCAAATACCAATTCGCATCTCATTAGTATTTATAACCCGGATTAATTTCCAATTAATACGCAGTTTAATTAAACCCTAGCCACCATAGCTTTTTAGAGAAGAAAGCTTGGAGAAGGAGAGAGAGAGAGGAATTCTGCAGAAATTCTACACCGAAACCAACACCAAATTCAGAAATCAAACCAAGGCAAGTGACTTTATTTCATTTAAAACATTAAATGCAAAGTACATGTTAGGACGTACACTCGCATGATATTCTCACCTCTCGTCTAACTGTGCACTCCTAACGTAAGTACCCATCTATAACTACCCTTTCCACTAGCTAAGTGACAACGTAAACTAGCTAGACAACCAAAGATTCTACCCATCTTACTCGGTTAATTTAACATAACAATGCTCGTAATTTAATAGAGGTTTAACGTAAACTCAGTTACTAACTATGCCATTGATATAACTATCAGCTAACTCATAATATGTCTCGAAACAATACCGGAATATTTTTACAACATTAACATGAGGATTTCCATAAACTTAATGTATATTATTCACATCATAAATATACGATACAAGCACCCCGCAATCTAAGCTATGGTGCACACATACTCTGCTATCCATCCCGGTACATCACGTACATAAGGATCACATATTCCGAATCTCTCAGGAATAGTTCAGATAACACAAATCACAAATAGTGGAGGCGAACACAGTCACCATCACATGGGTCACGCACATACCTACGCTCCCATGGTCAGCGGACTTATTAATATCACAATAAGTCTTTCTATGACCTATGTTCATCAAGGTACCAGTCTATATCCCCCCCGTAGGCACACAAGGATTAGAGGGTCCTAAGCGAACGAAACCTCCCGTGATAGCAAGTATGGTAGGTATGTCATACATACAATCCATATATCAATACTAAGTAAACACACATCTTAGTAATACCGTATTTTAATCGTAGTACATATTGCACTCTCGTACTAATTATAATTATCACAACTTATTTTATTCCGGTTCATAATTATACGTGCCATAATTTATCCTCACGTCGTAGTAGACACTCACGTCTCAACCCAAACGGTTCATTGAATATAACTCTAGTGTATGATTTACTCATATCAATAACCCAAAAGTCCCAAGTCAATCACTATATCATCAAAGGGATGCTAACTCTACCCTTGAACTGGTTTCCGGGACTCCAAAAGTCAAAACAGTCCAAAAAGGAACAAACTGTCAACTCGTTAGAAGTCTCGTTCGAACGAGGCTTCGAACGAGTTTGGACTGTCAGGTCGTTAGAAGTCTCGTTCGAACGAGGCTGTTCGAACGAGATCCCAGTTCGTTCGAACGAACTGACCCTTCTAACGATATCTCGTTCGAACGAGATATCGAACGAAATCCCCACTCGTTAGTAGCGACTGGTCAACTCGTTAGAAGGTCGTTCGAACGAGCTTCTAACGAGTTGACCAGTCATTACTAACGAGAAGGTATTTCGTTCGATATCTCGTTCGAACGAGATATCGTTAGAAGTGACAGTTCGTTCGAACGAACTGGGATCTCGTTCGAACAGCCTCGTTCGAACGAGACTTCTAACGACCTGACAGTCCAAACTCGTTCGAAGCCTCGTTCGAACGAGACTTCTAACGAGTTGACAGTTTGTTCCTTTTTGGACTGTTTTGACTTTTGGAGTCCCGGGAACTGGTTCAAGGGTAGAGTTAGCATCCCTTTGATGATATAGTGATTGACTTGGGACTTTTGGGTTATTGAGATGAGTAAATCATACACTAGAGTTATATACAATGAACCGTTTGGGTTGAGACGTGAGTGTCTACTACGATGTGAGGATAAAATATGGCACGTATAATTATGAACCGGAATAAAATAAGTTGTGATAATTATAATTAGTACGAAGGTGCAATATGTACTACGAATATAATACGGTATTACTAAGATGTGTGATTACTTAGTATTGTTATATGGATTGTGTGTATGACATACCTACCATACTTGCTATCACTGGAGGTTCGCGTTCGCTTAGGACCCTCTAATCCTTGTGTGCCTACGGGGGGGATATAGACTGGTACCTTGATGAACATAGGTCATAGAAGGATTTATTGTGATATTAATAAGTCTGCATGACCATGGGAGCGTAGGTATGTGCGTGACCCATGTGATGGTGACTGTGTTCGCCTCCACTATTTGTGATTTGTGTTATCTGAACTATTCCTGAGAGATTCGGAATATGTGATCCTTATGTACGTGATGTACCGGGATGGATAGCAGAGTATGTGTGCACCATAGCTTAGATTGCGGGGTTCTTGTATCGTATATTTATGATGTGAATAATATACATTAAATTTATGGAAATCCTCATGTTAATGTTGTAAAAATATTACGGTATTATTTCGAGACATATAATGAGTTAGCTGATAGTTATATCAATGGCATAGTTAGTAACTGAGTTTACGTTAAACCTCTATTAAATTACGAGCGTTGTTATGTTAAATTAACCGAGTAAAATGGGTAGAACCTTTGGTTGTCTAGCTAGTTTACGTTGTCACTTAACTAGTGGAAAGGGTAGTTATAGATGGGTAATTACGTTAGGAGTGCACAGTTAGACGAGAGGTGAGAATATCATGCGAGTGTACGTCCTAACATGTACTTTGCATTTAATGTTTTAAATGTTTTTAAAGCACTTGCAGGTTTTTAAAATGATTTCCACTTTCGGGCTCTGACCCATTTGCTTTCAAATATATTTTCTTGTAAAACCATTTTTAGGTGCCCAGCCACAAGGACACCAAGCATAGGATTCTCATTCAGATGACGAGCTGTAGCTGTTTGTGGAAGCTACAGGGATTTGCATGTAGACGCTTCTCTCATTTGGATTCCAGTCTCAGCATCTATCAGTTGTAGGGCATGTTGCCCAATTCTATTAGACATTTTTACATTTCAGTTTTCAGACTCTAGCATGTATTGCTCAGTATTCAGTTTCAGTTATTTATTTCAGTATGGGATTGTAGTGAGGGGTTTCCTCCAGACTTATGTACTCTATTGTGATGGTTATTCATTTAATTTCAGCATGGTGTTATCTATTTCTTCTTATAGTTCTTCTTTTACTCTTGTTGTATGTTAATCAGATTTAATAAAATTTGGCACTTACTTTTTAAATACTAGGTGGTTAGTAATCTTTAAAATGTTTTCGACAGTGATGCTATTAACTGAGCCAACTTGGCATTTTGAATTAATTTTATAAAGGAGTAGCTACCCGGTGTTTAATTAGTCGGGGTGTCACAGGTGGTATCCTGTGACACCCCGACTAATTAAACACCGGGTAGCTACTCCTTTATAAAATTAATTCAAAATGCCAAGTTGGCTCAGTTAATAGCATCACTGTCGAAAACATTTTAAAGATTACTAACCACCTAGTATTTAAAAAGTAAGTGCCAAATTTTATTAAATCTGATTAACATGCAACAAGAGTAATGAATAACTAAATAACACCATTCATCATACTGAAATGAAACGAATAACCATCACGAAATGTAAATAAAACCTGGAGGAAAACTCCTCAATACAAATCCCACAACTGATAAGTAAACTGAAATAAATAACTAAAACTGAATACTGAGCAATACATGCTAGAGTCTGAAAACTGAAATGTAAAATGTCTAATAGAATTGGGCAACATGCCCTACAACTGATAGATGCTGAGACTGGAATCCAAATGAGAGAAGCGTCTACATGCAAATCCCTGTAGCTTCCACAAACAGCTACAGCTCGTCATCTGAATGAGAATCCTATGCTTGGTGTCCTTGTGGCTGGGCACCTAAAAATGGTTTTACAAGAAAATATATTTGAAAGCAAATGGGTCAGAGCCCGAAAGTGGAAATCATTTTAAAAGCCTGCAAGTGCTTTAAAAACATTTAAAACATTAAATGCAAAGTACATGTTAGGACGTACACTCGCATGATATTCTCACATCTCGTCTAACTGTGCACTCCTAACGTAAGTACCCATCTATAACTACCCTTTCCACTAGCTAAGTGACAACGTAAACTAGCTAGACAACCAAAGATTCTACCCATCTTACTCGGTTAATTTAACATAACAATGCTCGTAATTTAATAGAGGTTTAACGTAAACTCAGTTACTAACTATGCCATTGATATAACTATCAGCTAACTCATAATATGTCTCGAAACAATACCGGAATATTTTTACAACATTAACATGAGGATTTCCATAAACTTAATGTATATTATTCACATCATAAATATACGATACAAGCACCCCGCAATCTAAGCTATGGTGCACACATACTCTGCTATCCATCCCGGTACATCACGTACATAAGGATCACATATTCCGAATCTCTCAGGAATAGTTCAGATAACACAAATCACAAATAGTGGAGGCGAACACAGTCACCATCACATGGGTCACGCACATACCTACGCTCCCATGGTCAGCGGACTTATTAATATCACAATAAGTCTTTCTATGACCTATGTTCATCAAGGTACCAGTCTATATCCCCCCCGTAGGCACACAAGGATTAGAGGGTCCTAAGCGAACGAAACCTCCCGTGATAGCAAGTATGGTAGGTATGTCATACATACAATCCATATATCAATACTAAGTAAACACACATCTTAGTAATACCGTATTTTAATCGTAGTACATATTGCACTCTCGTACTAATTATAATTATCACAACTTATTTTATTCCGGTTCATAATTATACGTGCCATAATTTATCCTCACGTCGTAGTAGACACTCACGTCTCAACCCAAACGGTTCATTGAATATAACTCTAGTGTATGATTTACTCATATCAATAACCCAAAAGTCCCAAGTCAATCACTATATCATCAAAGGGATGCTAACTCTACCCTTGAACCGGTTTCCGGGACTCCAAAAGTCAAAACAGTCCAAAAAGGAACAAACTGTCAACTCGTTAGAAGTCTCGTTCGAACGAGGCTTCGAATGAGTTTGGACTGTCAGGTCGTTAGAAGTCTCGTTCGAACGAGGCTGTTCGAACGAGATCCCAGTTCGTTCGAACGAACTGACCCTTCTAACGATATCTCGTTCGAACGAGATATCGAACGAAATCCCCACTCGTTAGTAGCGACTGGTCAACTCGTTAGAAGCTCGTTCGAACGACCTGGGGGCTGCTTCTAACGAGATGCCAGTTTCGGCCCAGAACTTCCCAAAAATCGTTTTTCACCATTTTTACTCCTCAAACCTCTTCTAAAATTCGTTCCCACAATATATTGAGTTCTCTAATCATCCTCAAACATGTTAAGGGGCTATACTAACATCATTAAAGGGTTTGATATCATCTAAACATCATTAAATCACAATTTCTAAATTAATTCCCAATTTTCTTCAAGAACATAAACCCTAACTTTTTCTCATCATAAATTCCCAGATTTTAATTCGTTTATGCATCACCTAGATATGAAATCTCCGAAATTAAATCTCCCAACAATGTTTCTACATGCAAACCTATCCCAACATTCAATAATAACTTCAATTTTCATGGGTTTTATTTTAATCTTTCAAGAACAATTAAGATTCTTCAATTTCTAACATGGAAAAGACATTCTCCGAATTTAAATGAAATAAAGTCACTTGCCTTGGTTTGATTTCTGAATTTGGTGTTGGTTTCGGTGTATAATTTCTGCAGAATTCCTCTCTCTCTCTCCTTCTCCAAGCTTTCTTCTCTAAAAAGCTATGGTGGCTAGGGTTTGCTTTGAGGGAACTTATGAAAACCTAATTTAATAAACCTCCGTAGCTTGTTGGGTTAATAAGGGTTGGTTGGGGTCAATCCTTATCAGATTACAACTCTCAATTTTCGTCACTTTTAATTACCCAAAAATACCAAATTACTAAAATACCCTTTATAGTGCCGGGATGGCCTAAAAATACCCCGGGACCCAAACTATAACCCCGGCTAGTATTTTCTGACTATCTCGACCCTTCCGGACGCGTTGGCGCACTCAAAACGACCATACGGATTATAGATTTTAAATTCAATTTTATTAACAAAATAATATACCGTGACGCGACGGTCCCACGCGTCTCAATAAAATTTCCAAATTGCCGTATATAAATCTCACGACAAATTTTATAATACCAAGTTCATATATAATCATATATGCACATAATCAAATACCAATTCGCATCTCATTAGTATTTATAACCCGGATTAATTTCCAATTAATACGCAATTTAATTAATTAATCCCAAAATAAATATAGTCAAAAATACGGGGTATTACATACTTCCCCCCTAATAACTGAATTTCGTCCTGAAATTCGAAACTAGAAAGTACCTGCTAAAAATAGCTCTGGATAGCGCTCGCGCATCTCATCCTCGCGCTCCCATGTGGACTCCTCGACATTGTGATGTCGCCACTGAACACGTACTAACGGGACTATCTTTGACCGTAGTTTCCTCTCGCTTCGGTCCAAAATAGCGATCGGCCCTTCCTCATAAGAGCTATCCGGCTGGAGATCGATGTCCTCCATAGCAATGTGAGAATGAGCCAAATCATCCCTAAGGTATTTCCTCAGCGAGGAAATATGGAACACGTCGTGAATCCGATGCAAATGCTCCGGTAACCCGAGTCTATACGCAACCGGTCCGATCCGCTCAATAATAGGAAACGGCCCCACATACCTCGGTGCCAACTTCCCCTTCTTCCCGAAACGCATAATCCCCTTCATAGGAGATACCCTGAGCAAAACCTGGTCCCCCACTTGGAACTCCCTGAAAAATCTCTTCGCGTCAGCATAACTCTTCTGCCGGTCTTGAGCTACCCGAATGCGACTCCGAATCAACTCAATCCTTGCCGAAGTATCCTGAATCACTTCCGGCCCAAGTAGTTTGTTGTCCCCCACTTCTAACCAACATGCTGGGGAACGACAAGGCCTACCGTACAATGCCTCAAACGGAGCCATGCCAATCGTGAACTGATAGGAGTTGTTGTAAGCAAACTCCACCAGTGGAAGGTACTGCTCCCATCCACCCCCGAAGTCAATAATGCACATGCGTAGCATGTCTTCCAACATCTGATTGGTACGCTCTGTCTGCCCAATCATATGTTTGTCTGCCCAATCATATGGTGATGTACTTAAGAATCATCACCATGCTAGGCTTGTATGCATTGTGTATGTTTGTTCATTGAGTTCAATCTTTATATTGTCACATGAGGTTATATTTAACTGTGATGAAGTTTGCAATCAAATGAGAACTCCGTGAACGTTTCTTAAGTGTTTGGGTCTAAATTTAATTGTTGCTAGTTCACACCCCTACACTTCCGTTTCCATATGACACATTTTTGCCATACGAGTGTGCAAACTTATTGTATTTTGTGTCATGTGTGTGTTTATATCTATATATATATGCAAGTGCTTCATTGATATATTTCTAGTATATATATATATATGATATTTGTTTGTCTTTGCCTTGCTTTTAATTGCCCATATGCTTTCATGTCTTATCACTTTAAGCTTTCACTTGCTGTTTATTAGTTCTTTATCCTTTGCCTATTCCCGAACAAAAAGGGGGAGAATGATGATAGGGATGTATCTAATCCTATTATTATCGTATCTTCGTTTGGGGGAGATTTATCTTAGGGGGAGACGTCTTTCTAAGTAGGTCATGTGTTTCAAGGGAGAATTAATTTAGGGGGAGCAATTAATTAATTGCATTTAATATTTTGATATTCCCTATGCATTTGATGAGTTTGCTTAAGTGTGCAGGAATTATTATAAAGCGGCATCTTTCTATGGCAAAGAGTTTAATCCTTGGGTTGAGTCAAGATTGGGCGGGTTATGTTTTGAGTCTAGTAGAACTTGACGGCCCTTTAGGATTTTTGTTTTGGTTTTTGTCCCGGAATAGCCAAAGGGGGAGATTTGTAAGGACACAAATTTCCAATTGAGTCCATATATAGTTTTGGCTCAATTCCGGACAAAAACATTTATTCATAGGATTTTATTTTATTGTAATATTCAAGACCTATGAAGTGTTTGTTGAAGACGTAGCGGCAAAGAGTATAAAGCATCATCAAAATGCCGTAGTTTATGTGCCTCGTTTGTACGTCATCAACTAAGGTTTCATACTCCCAAGGTATGAATGTAATTATATTTATATAGGAGTTTGGAACAATATTATTTGGGTGTTAGGTTTAATAAAACCTTGTTTTATTTCAGAAATAATTTAAAAAGGACTTTATATTAATATATATAAATGTTTCTGGGCCAAAATAGAATTTAACAAAAATTTCTGAAACTCGTTCGAAATTTCGTTCGAACGAGATTTTTCGTTCGAACCAAACTTCGTTCGAACGAGACTGCTTTCTAACCAAACTGGTCAGTCGTTAGATAAGTCGTTCGAACGACTTTCTCGTTCTAACGAGGTATCTAACGAGGTTCTAACGAGCCCAGGCTGGTCGCTCGTTAGAAGCCTCGTTCGAACGACAGTCAAAGTCGTTCGAACGAGAATGTCAGGCGGGAACAGTTTTGAGCAGTTTTTTGGCAGTTTTCTCCCATGATCCCCACTTGTTTTTTAACCAACTTTTTCATACATTATTATGTGCGGGAAACACATTTTCCAAGATAACTTTTCCATTTCATATCCATCTCTTGGAGAGAGTTTGAGAGCAAAATCTTTTAGGGAAAATGTTCATGTTTTTGAGTGTCAATTTCTAAAGAAAAATTCATACACACTCTAGTTTACACCCAATAGTTGTTTATCCAAGCTTTATATATACATATCTTTACTTGGAGTTTTTGGCACCGGTTTTCTCTACCGAATTCAAGAGACGTTTCGGGTTTGCTTCTACACCCCATCACAAAGAAGACATTTGGTGATATTCTACCCGTTTGGAGAAAGGCTCCATGTTCGGGTGACGGTGTCCGTTTAAAGTCCTATCGGTGTATTCCGAGACCACGGTGGAGCTCCGTTGGTTATCCGCTAATTGGAGGTTGATACAAGAAGAAGCATCACGGCTTGAGAGGGTTCGAGTTTAGGAAGTAAGTCTTTTGTCTTGTATTTTGTAATACCGTTTTTAGTGGATTTGAGGCTAGGGCCGTCCCGAGGTTTTTTCCCGTTAGTGGGTTTTTCCTCGTACATCGCGGTGTAGTGTAACTGTTGATTTTATCTTGCTCTATATCACTTAGAACGCATGCTAGATTAATTCAAGATAAAATCGGTTTAATTATCACACTTATTTAATTTGGGACTTAATTTAAATATTGGGTAAATTTGGTTTATTCGAGTCACGAACTAAAATTGGTTTCGCCTTACTTTGAATTATCGATAATTATGACTTAGGCAAATTCTAGGACTTGAATTATGATTTATGTTTTAATTTGTTTTTGAAGAAATTAAAACTCGTTGTTTATTTTTGAAAGTTGAACCATCACCTTTTTTACAACGCTTCCGCACATCATCACTTGTGTTTATACTTAAAGCAAATTACAAGTTTGTGATTTTAATTGTTTTATAATTTAAAATCTGGGAATCCATCAACTTTAGGCGTTCTCAAAATATCTTCAAAGATGATCTACAAATCTCCATTCTGTTTTTCAACAAAAAAATATAGTTGTTGAGATATGAGAATGGACATCTGAAAATATAGGACCGAAAGAGCCACTTGTGATGTCTGAAAATAGCTCGTGCAAAAATATATTAATCCAAAAGAGAGAAACAATCTGATATAAAAATGATGTGTAAAATATAGTTATCTTCGGAGAGAAAAAATAATACCCAAGATAATAGAAAGTGTAAACTGATAAAGCAATGATTATAAAAATATACTGTGATAGACGGAGAATAGAGAATCACGAGACTAAAAAAATTGTTGTTCAGAAAAATCTGTCAAAAATAAGAAAAGAACGTTTTTTTTAGTGTGGGACCACAAATTACATCTAAACCAAATAACATAACTGTTACTATGATCTAACTGACGAGCAGTATAAAAGAAATCGGAAATCCTATACATAATAGTACAAGAGATAGTAATATATAATTGTTATAGTTTGAATTGATAAAACAACACCAGTGGGATAGTGAAAGAGTTGAAAGAAAAGATCTCCAAACACTTTATAGGGAATAGTATATTTTTCTACTATATAAAACAACCATTCCAACCAAACAACTATAAACAGTGAAATGACATATCTGATATTTTTTTTTTAAAATGAGCTCACAAATCTTGAAAGTTTTCGAGATTTAGATGCAGGGTCCAAGAAGGAAGAAATCAAATCAACCCATTTCCACTGTCAAAGGCAGATGGCATATAATAACATATATATATATATATATAGAGAGAGAGAGAGAGGCAGGCTTCTGTGCACACTAACTTTGCACATTACCTTTTAAAAGTGTGCAAACTTAGTGCTGGCGCACACCAATTTTTTTATGTGATATTTTAACATTTCAACGGACTCACATAAAAAAAATTAGCTCAAAAAAACTTTTTTTGCTATTTTTAAAAAATCGCTCAAACTTTCGCAGTTTTTAAAGGGCTTAAAAACTGCGAAAGTTTGACCGATTTTTTAAAAATAGCAAAAAAAATTTTTTTGAGCTGATTTTTTTTATATGGGTTCCTTGAAATGTTTAAATATCACACAAAAAAAATCAACTCAAAAATATTTTTTTTACCACTTTTAAAAGGTAATGTGCAAAGTTAGTGTGCAAACTTAGTGTGCACAGGAGCCTGCCTCTATATATATATATATATATATATATATATATATATATATATATATATAGGGAGAGGTTCACAAGTGGACCAAAAGAATGGACTTTTTAATGGACCTTAACAAAAAACACATAATAACACATTAATTTTAATTCCTATAGTGTAATTGGTCTGCGCCAGCGGCACCAAATACGCGTGTCAATCGATCCCCTACCCCCCACATGCCCCCCACCCACCCCACCCTCCCACGCCCACCCCCATGGCAGTCCTGCTGTCATAAGAGCTGCCACAAGGGTTGCTATGGTGATGGTGGGGGGTGGGGGGGCGGTGGGGGTGGGTGGGGGGTTAGTGGGGTGAAGGTGTGGTCTCAGGTGCCGCTAGCGCGGACCAATTACACTATAGGAATTAAAATTAATGTGTTATTATGTGTTTTTTTGTTAAGGTCCATTAAAAAGTCCATTCTTTTGGCCCACTTGTGAACCTCTCCCTATATATATATATTAGGTATTCCATAAACATATAAGAATATAATTATAAAATATGAGTATCTTTATAAAACCAAACATAAAAAAAAGGGATAATTATATTTAGGTCTCATTTATCGGGTCAACATTCTTATAAGTCCTATTGACTTTTCAATAATTTCATAGGTCCTATTCCACCTATTTAGGGATTTTTTTTACAATTTTATCCTTTTATAACTAATCATCCGTAACTTTCTTTAGGAAGTTACGTAAGTGGTTGGACTTTTTTTGTTAATCTTTAAATGATCATAACTTTTTATTCACAAATCCGTTTTTCGCAAAATTACTATTTTTGAAATCTGCTCGACGAGCTCTATCAAACAAGATCCATGAAGGCTATAAAATTCCAAAGAAAAAAATTTACACAAACAGTAAACTTTACTGTATGCACTAGAATATGAAATAGTTTTATATATGTGACATTTTCACAAACAGATAGTAACATTTATTGTGGTAATATATATATATATATAGGCAGGGTCCTGTGCACACTAAGTTTGCACACTAAGTTTGCACATTACCTTTTAAAAGTGTGCAAACTTAGTGCTGGCGCACACCAATTTTTTTATGTGATATTTTAACATTTCAACGGACTCACATAAAAAAAATCAGCTCAAAAAAACTTTTTTTGCTATTTTTAAAAAATCGGTCAAACTTTCGCAGTTTTTAAAGGGCTTAAAAACTGCGAAAGTTTGACCGATTTTTTAAAAATAGCAAAAAAGTTTTTTTGACCTGATTTTTTTTATATGGGTTCCTTGAAATGTTTAAATATCACACAAAAAAAATCAACTCAAAAATATTTTTTTTACTATATATAAAAGGTAATGTGCAAACTTAGTGTGCACAGGAGCCTGCCTATATATATATATATATATATATATATATATATATATATATATATATATATATATATCCGGTGGATCCAAATCCTCTTTTTTTCAAAAATACATTATATTTAAAGGTTCACGCTAACGACATCCAATCCTTACCACCATTGTTGGAGCTTCAACGACCTTTGTCAGAGCTCCGATTTGGGATGGGTAAGGGTGGCATGTGGTGCCGCTGGCGCGGACCTTTGAAAATAAGAAACTTTTGAATAAATGGGTTTTGGGTTGACCGGAGTGTCATGAGGTGCCGCTGGCGCGGAGCGTGGAAAATAAGATTGGATAAATGAGATCTAGATACTCTTGAGCACCGATTTGGGATGAGTAGGAGTGGCATTAGGTGCCGATGGCGCAGAGCTTTAAAAATAAAAACATATTGAATATATATATATATATATATATATATATATATATATATATATATATATATATATATATATATATATATATATATATATATATATATATATATATATAGAATGTGATAACACAATAAATGCTATTGTTTGTAAAAATGTCATAGATATTAAACTTTTTTGTATACACCAGAAAATAAAATAGTTTTATATCTGTGACATTTTCACAAACAATAACATTTACTGTGCTAATATATTTATGAAATAGTTTTATATATATAACATTTTTACAAACAGTAACATTTACGGAGTTAATATTACACAATATATATATAACATTTTCACAAACACTAACATTTATTGAGTTAATATTACATAATATATATATATATATATATATATATATATATATATAGACACACACACACACACACATGGTAGATCCAAACCACTAATTTTTTTTTCAAAATTACCATATTTTTAAATGTTTACACTAACGACATTCAATCCCCACCACTACCCACCCCCATTGTCGGAGCTTCAACAACTTTCATGAGAGCTATGATTTGGGTTGGTAGTAGTGGAATAGGGTGCCACTGGCGCGGACCTCTGAAATTAAGAGAATATTAGATAAATGGGGTTTGGATCCACCAAAGCTCCGATTTGGGGTGAGTAGGGGTGGCATTGAGTTAGGTTTATATCTAAAACATTTTCACAAACATTAACATTTAGTGTGTTCATATAACACAGTATATATATATATTCAAACCTCTTTTTTCTGATATTATCTTATTTTTAACGGTCCGCGCCAGCGGCATCCATTCCCCACCACCACCCACCCCCTTTATCGGAGCTCTTACAACCTTCATCAGAGCTCTGATTTGAGGTGGCATGGGATGCCGACGTAACATTTTCACAAACAGTAACATTTGTTATTTGTGAAAATATTACAGATATAAACCTAATCCAATGTTATCCCTACTCACCTCAAACTGGAGCTCCGGTGTATTCAAACCCCATTTATCCAATATTCTCTTATTTTCTAAGGTCTGCGCCAGCGGCACTCCATGTTACCCCAAATCGGAACTCTGATGAAGGTTGTTGGAGCTCCGATAATTGGGGTTGGTGGTGGTCGGGATTAGATATCACTAGCGTGGGCCGTTAAAAGTAAAACAATATCAGAAAAAAGAGGTTTGGATCCACCGTATATATATATATATATATATACTGTGTTATAATACAGTAAATGTTAACGTTTCTAAAAATATTATAGATATAAACCTAACCCAATGTCACCCCTACTCACCCCAAATCGCAGCTCCAGTGGATCCAAACTCCATTTATCTAATATTCTATTAATTTCAGAGGTCCGCGCCAACGGCACCTTATGCCACTACTACCCACCTAAATCATAGCTCTGATGAAAGTCGTTGAAGCTTCGACAATGGGGGTGGGGATTGAATGTCGCTAGCGTAAACCTTTAAAAATATGGTAATTTAAAAAAAAAAAGGTTTGGATCTACTGTGTGTGTATATATATATATATATATATTATGTAATATTAAATCAGTAAATGTTACTGTTTGTGAAAATGTTATATATATATTGTGTAATATTAACTCAGTAATTGTTACTGTGTGTGAAAATGTTATATATATAAAACTATTTCATAAATATATTAACTCAGTTAATGTTATTGTTTGTAAAAATTTCACAAATATAAAACTATTTCATTTTCTAGTGTATACAATAAAGTTTAATATCTATGACATTTTTACAAACTATATATATATATATATATATATATAATATGCTCCTATTTTTAAAGTTCTGTGTCACCCCTACTCACCCCAAATCGGCGCTCCAGATGATCCCGATCCCGATCCCATTTATCCAATCTTATTTTCAAAGGTCCGCGCCAGCGGCACCCCATGATACTCTGGTGGATCCAAAGCCCATTTATTCAAAAGTCTCATATTTTCAAAGGTCCGCGCTAGCGACACCACATGCCACCCTTACCCACCCCAAATCGGAGCTCTCACGAAGGTCATTGAAGCTCCAATAATGGTGGTAAGGATTGGATACCGCTAGCGCGAACCTTTAAATATAAGGTAATTTTGAAAAAAAAGGGTTTGGATATATATATATATATAGTGTGTAGTATTACCACAGTAAATGTTACTGTCTGTTTGTGAAAATGTCACATATATAAAACTATTTCATATTCTAGTGCATACAGTAAAGTTTATTGTTTGTGTAAATTTTTTTCTTTGGAATTTTATATCCTTCATGGATCTTGTTTGATAGATCTCGTTGAGCAGATTTCAAAAATAGTAATTTTGCGAAAAACGGATTTGTGAATCAAAAGTTATGATCATTTAAAGATTAAAAAGAAAAGTCCAACCACTTATTTAACTTCCTAAAGGAAGTTACGGATGATTAGTTATAAAAGGGTAAAATTGTGAAAAAATTCCCTAAAAAGTTGGAATAGGACCTATGGGATTATTGAAAAGTCAATAGGACTTATAAGAATGTTGACCCGAATAATTATCCCTAAAAAAAGTTGCCAAACCAAATTTTAAAAAAATAATTGCTTTGACGTTATAGGACCAGACATAAATGACGAATTAATAGATCAGGGGTAATATTAATGCATGGTTCGAGGACTTTAATACATAGCCAATGTTAACTGCCATCTTTCGATCAAAACTATATATAAAGTATATATAATAATATGTATGTATAAATATATATATACATAGCGACACAGAAGGTATATGACAAGCGAAATTAAATAGGTGGCTCAAGAGATCATTAAAACGGTCACCAAAGTCGTGACCCAAAACAACACATCAGCTGTTAAAGAATATATGTATATAATATTTAACTCAGATGGTATATAAAAAAAATTAAGAGTTGCACAAGAGTTAACATATAATCCAAATCAATTGGTCACCAAAGACCAAGACATTAATGAACATGAGCCTAAGAGCATCCACAATGGGGATATAAAATGTCAAAAAAATTTGTTAGTTTACAAACTGAGACGCCTACAGTGGTGGATATAACTCAACAAATTCTGTAGGCCGATTTGAAATGGTTCCGTAAATATACAAATTGGTTGCTGAATTTGCGAAGGGTTCCTATGAACTTCATTTGTTCGTAGGAATTCCTACGAAGAAATAAAGTTTGTAAGAAGTATAAATAATCATTTTAATTATATATTTGGCTTCCTACGAAAAACATTTGTCCGTATCATTTCCTACGAACAAATGTTATTCATAGGAAGTGAATTTTTATTTCCTACGAACTTTAATAGTTCGTAAGAACTTGATTTGCAACTTCTGTCAGTTCCACCAGTGTAGAGTTTACCATGTATGAAAGGGTATTTGGCATATTGGTTCTCTAAATATGACTTTCTAGAGGGATGACCACTCTGCATGCTCTAAAAGAGGTATATTCCAAAGCTACTGTACGGCATGAAATTAAAGAAATATAAATAGTAACTTAACTAACACATTATCCACCCAATTTTACTAGCAAACCGTCTAATATAATTCGTGGCCAAGTGCGTATAAGATTTTAGCATCATATCACCCAGATAAAAAAGGAACTGGCAAGATATAGCAATACAAACTTACTATAGATTTTATACAATCTCCAACTTTATCCGATGACAAGACTTATGTCAAGGTATATATATATATATATATGGAACCTTATTTTCAATTCTCTGATCAAACAAATCAAGCACTCTACATATCTTACCTGGACCCACCATATATTAATCACTTATATAAATTATATCAATCCAGTGAGGCAGCACACCATTGTGTAAAATACATGGCATAACAACAATTGGGTGTAAGGTTAAGTTTCATAATATTACACTGAAGTGAACTATATTAAAACGTAATATATAAAAAAATATAGTAGATATATTAACAGTATATATAATACATAAATAAATATATGTTTGGAATCATCAAAATCAATATATTACATTAAACTAAAATGTACATTAATTATTAATACGATAATTAAATATTAAACAAAGGGTTAATTACATTTCCATTTAACAACTCTGCAAAACAATGAATAGATAAATGGGAAATCCCATAGCAACCCAATTTCAACGAAAAGTATATGCACGCGCACTCTTAGCCGATTGCCTTTATGGACACCTCGATCCGTAATCGAGGCTTACACTTTTTAACCATCCACGCCCAAAAGTTATATGGGGTAAAAATACAAATATCCTGACTAGGGGGTGACTCCCATATACATGCATATATATAAGGTCTGTAAAACTATAACTATCCCAAAATATCAAACCAAAACACAAAACTATGAAAGTTCACTACATCAACTACACGGTTGAAGACATTCAACCTCATAATTGATCCTTCAAACTGAACAATTGAAAATCCTAAAACAATCATTATGATATATAAACCATCAACGGGACAGTTGATGGCATAAACCATACAGCTCTTCCCCAGGATTATCCAACCACATAAAAACCAATCCAACGCTACACATATCCCACTGAGTCCCATCATTGGTGAAATGTGTACACAATCAACCACGCGGTTTATTAGGGTATGAAATGCATAGTTGATGCCCCTATGTCGACAGCTATAAATGGAGGTTCAATCACACTAGGAAAGGTACCCCAAAATCCAACATTGAATCAATTTTCTAACTTTCTTAAGCCTTGAGTATCTAGGAAACTCTTGCTTTGTTCAAAATACCAAGAGAAGTCTCAAATTTTTGAAAAGTTGCTTCCTCCAATAAACATAGTAAAACCTTTGCCCACATCCCTCAAAGACAAGCCCTTCCTAATGAAACTTTTCCTGAAAGTGCAACCTCATAGGGAACACTCCCCTGGGAAAAAATTAGATCATTCTACATGGGTAAAAACTCTAAAAAAAACACGGGTGAATATCATATAGATATACACTAATATAAAAATGTGTATATCTACCTAAACAACTTAAATTGGACCCCGTTAGGGAACTGAGTATACATTCTATAGCATTTATATTTTAAAGCATGGTTTTTCTCCAGCACCTTTATTTCTTGAGCTCAATGACATAATTAGATGTTAAATGATGCTAATAAAAATTGGTACAACTAAGTACGACACGAAAACACACTTTTTACAAATTATTCTCAAGAAAGTGTCCCTTGTTACTCTGAAACTTTCCTAAAATCAAATTCTAGAATCAGAATACTCTTCACCACTTCTCCTAGCAAACATTTCATCTCAACGGCGGTACGCAAGAATTTATGTTTTACTGAAATACTTATCAAACACCTATCCTTGATTACATTTTTTTAACATATGAATATAAACTCCAATTCACAACAAAAATGCTATAAATGGACTAGGCTCCATAAATACTATAATGTTGTATATTTTATACCTGGTATATCATAGTCTACACTCATAAATATATCGCGTTTGTTGGAACTACATTGGCTTTGATCCCAAAATCTCCCTAATATATAGACGCAATACCGAAATACACTCATGATCCCAAGCTCATGATACGTCTCTTGTTGTATTATCTTTAGGGATGCCTCCATATCAAGTCCAATACCCCTTTCTCAAATGAGTTTATCATCTATATCACTTCAAATCATCCTGAGGCCCTACGACACCTCCGGGATCTTAGTCATTTTGATAAGGAATAAATAGATCTATATCGGTGGATTCTAGTCCACACCAATACTAAAATATCATGTTCAATTCATCCTTTTATCCCTAAAACATGACATCCTTAACACAACCCCCTCCCATTTATATTTGTGACCATAAGAAGTAAAGTATGTATAAATATCAAATCCTCTATATTTACAAACCAACACAAAGGTTCAACAACACTTTCGAATTAGTGATCTCATGACAGACATGTATATTCTTGTCGATGACTTCGGGTCCCATTCCTCACACTTGCAAACATGTCACGTTGGAACCTTTTTCATGTGGTTCACCACAGAATACGAACTACATAAGCTTTGATCTCGTGTCTACACAGGTACTTAGGCACAATACCGAATCCTTCTCATAATCATAAGCTAGGACAATATGTCTCTTAATATATTATCCCTTTATAGACGCACTTATATCTCATATTACTTCTTATCCTTTTCACATACCTCAAACGAGATATCAAATTATTTCAAGATAAGACTTCTCGCGCATACATAAATATATACCATGCGATCCCCCTTTACCAAAGATGAGACTTATCGGACCTTTATATATACATATTAGCGGTCACCCATTACTTGAATACACGTGGTACAAAGGCACTTTTTTGTACCCATACCGATGTAGTGACGTTCCTACACCTCTCACTAATGCCATTTTTATATCTGAGCATATATCTACATTTTAAGGGATTCTAAAATTAAGGTCTCTCAATGTGTTCTAAATTAAACTAAAAGTAATCATAGATTAAAATGTGATAATAAGTATATAGATAAGGAAGCATAAAGAATAGGTGGGGTGCCTAATATCTTATCCACTCATAACCCTGTTTTTTGAACCCACACCAAGAATTTATTGATCATTTACATGTCGTGAGTTTCTATAGGATTATCCCTAAAGTGTTAACCCGATCTACTTTATTTGTTTTCATATAAAAAAGTGGTGAATCTGAACAACTGACAACCCCTCGCATGAAGACTTAGGCTTAGGTCTAAATAGGGGCGTGTAAAAAACTACATATGGTATCGAATAGCTTCTAGGGTCACAATTACAATAAACCCGACCTCTGGGGAAATGATGGACCAAGAGATATGCACTCTCGCATCCTCGTAGGTATCACACTAACACATGCACGTTGATCGGCTCACAATGCGTCCACTGCACAAACAAAATAGTGTTGCATCGCAATCTGATCTCCCTTATATTTGGGGCCCATAACACCATGCTAGGTATAGTTATATGAGGTCCCAACCCTATAGCCTCAAAATAACAACAACATGGAAAATTACTATTTTATCACACTAAACATATGGGCCCCATACCCAAGTTGCCCCCTATCGAAATATGGGTACTTAAGCACATAGTATCGGGATAAATAGGTCTTGGTAAATCCCGTCTCAATCATCAGGTCACCAAGCGTGGTCAACGTCGTATAACCCCATCAAATCCCCTTAGTAGGTTACCCCCATAGCACGTACACGCCCATGGTATGATTGCACATAAGTTTAACAAATCATCACAAACCTTACTAATTAGTTTACACTGGGAATCTGTTTGATTACAAGTTGTTACGCACATTTAACTTTAATCGATTATATTTTATACTAGCCTAAACTCCTAAGGCTCCATAGTCTAGGTAGCGTCTCACACGTAACGTTTATCATGATCATTCTAAATCAACAATGACCCTACCTGATAGGTTATAAATATGGTATATACTATCATAGGGTCTAAACAATCATTAAGCATCAATAGGTATTACAAATCTCATCCCCAAGCTAAGGCCTCTAAACTAGATATCATCTCTAACATATTTCTTACATAATCATTCTAAATCACCCACCACCCTACTCATTGGGTCACCAATGCGTTCTCGTATTGTATATAATTAACTCAATCGATAAGCATTACTCGTCATTACAAACATCGACTCGAATACCTAAAATCTCTAACCTGGGCATAAATTTCCAAACCTACTACCCTAATATTTAAATTTATCTAAAGTCCTAAAACCAAAACCCAACTAATACAGTCCTTAATCCTAACTTGACCCGATAACCCATCAAAGTCCGATCGATTCGAATTTGGGCCAAATCGATCCGATGGACCCAGGACTCCTCCTTCTTGAACCTTTCTTCTACTGCATCCATTGATATTCCTTCATATAAACATCTTAAGACTACTAGAAACCTATTTATACAACTTTTAGTGTATTAAAAAATCATTTTAAGATCTAATATTAGAAATTATAGGGAAAAAAACAAGGTTTATGTTCTACACATGAATTATCTAATTAACCAACGGACTCTAGTCAATTGACATGATTGCATTAGGGGTTTCACGGATTTTAAGAAATGTGACTCACCTGTAATAATTTCTAAGTTCGATTACGTTGGTTCAAGTCTTAATTTGTTGATTATTTAACAAAGTTACACGAGTTCTTTAATACAAAACTAGGGTCCTTCGTTAGATTAATCTTTATTACGTATTAAGGTTTGATTATGAAAAAAATTAGATTTATAATGTTATCTTCACAGATTCCAACGGATTACCTTCATTCTAACACAAATCTAATTATAATTTTAAACAAAGTAATCTTGCCTTGGATTTATTGAAGAAGTAATCCCCAATTCTTCAGCCAAAACCTTCATTATCCAAGCTAGGGTTTCATTCTACTCTTACCTAGCATCTAGGGATATTCCAATATGTGTTATGATAATTATATTAATCTAATAGAATATATTAAATCACTAATCCTTAAACTAGGTTAGGGCCCTAAAATAGCCTCAACTAAAAAGGCATTAAACATGATCCAATGGCCTAAAACTTGGCTTAATCCATATCTTAACACAAAGGACTAAATTTCTACTATAATAAGCTCAAACCAAACTTTCTGAACATCTCACAAACCTACTTAAAGTTTAACATGCTTTACAAGTCAATCAAGTTATTGTGTTAATTAATTACCTTATTAAATTAATTAATTAGCTAATACGCGTAGCTTAAGTTTAAATCTTAATTATTAATTAACGGGGTTGTGACTCGGTATTATAAGAACCTACTTCACGATCGGTGAGATCCAATACCGAGAGAATAATCCAAAATAACTCCCAACACTTAGTCCCTGAGCATTCCATAGATGCATATGATACTAAGTTACTTAATTTTTTACTTAGTGAATTAAAGAGTGTTTGTCAATTTCTAAAGGAGGTGTTTTCATGCAACACATAAAATAATTATGAAACATTTCTACATATATACACACACACACACACACACACACACACACACCTGAATGACATATCATATGTCATAAGAAAATATCTAATTTATAGGCAATATATACAATTAAATTAAATCCAATCATGAAAATATCAATTAATCAAATATACTATAATCAATTTAATAATTAATTAAATACTATAAAAAAATATGGGGTATTATAAACAAGGTATCAAAAGGCTAAAACCCCAAACACCCTCCCCCTCTTGCCAACATTTGAATCCTATAACCATAGGGCGATCCACCGACTCTGCATGATGTGCTTGCGCGGGTTCCTACTGCCCCTTTTTTAATGTTAGGGCTCCCCCAACGCCAGAGTTATGCACCCTAGCACGATGAAAATATCAGACGATCTCAATAATATCAAGAGGATATCCCTCCTTCTAGTCTTTCACCTCCTTGATAAATTCAAGATGCACGTATTCAAGACATAGAAAAGGTTTTGGATCAACTTCCATGCATTTGTCCAACTACCTACAAATGCATGCCAAGGACATCGGCTTAGGCATTATAGAGAGGATGTTTTCATCCACCCTAGGTGGAAGTACCCTCTTCAAGTAAATGATGCTAGAAATTAGCATTAGGCCAATAGAAAAATTAATCTACTAATTATTTAACTATTAATTAATCATGACAATAATATAATCTACTATAAAGTTAGTATATCAGAAAGTGATGAGATGAGATTTTTACATAATTCAACCCTAAAGTCGATAGAATATGTCCACAAGAGGCGATTCTTCTTATCATATTAGTTCGATGAGTCCATTGGAGCATCATTGCAAGCTCTCACTTTAAAGACACCCTTTAGCATAGTAATGATGTAATATTTAATATCACTTTCCCCTTTGGAATGCTTAATACAACTATTTATAGGTGTTCAAGTGGATTAAGGCAACAGAAGGTGGTCCTAAAAGACAAACGTACTGGTGCGAAAAGTAGAGGTTTGGTCACATTATTGACAATGGATTTGAGGTAAATGTGAATTAGTCAAAACATATAGAGCAAATATTATCATATTTTACCTTTAACCACCATAAAAGTTTATGTTGATGTCGCTAAGTCAAGTGAGGTGAGTGTGTTACGTAATGGAAGAGTGACGGAGTCAACCTTCCATAGAGCAGGTCCAAGTTCACAGCGATTAACGCTGAGGTGATTCCTTACTATTCCATTCATATGTCAAGTGGTTACCCTCTTATTGGTAGATGAGGTCGATCTTTCCATGCCATGTGATTTCTCTTGGGACATTTATAAAATCTTTAAACAATAGAAAATAAGCAAAATTTAGTGTTCCTACCAACCTAAGCTACAATGAAGGTCTCCTTTTATCAAAACTCTAGAGGTGGGGTGAAATTATTATTTTGGCAAAAAAAAAACTCTATAGAAAGGCGCGGGCAGCTTCGGTGACGCTTCACCGCAGCGAAGGCCTTCATTGCAGTGATACTTTGCAATGATGGTCGTCGTCTCTTTTAAAGGTTTCAGAAAAAAAAATCTATGCGCATTGAAGTGACTTGCATCGATGTAAGTTATTTACAATGATGATTTTTTTCACTGCAAAAATCCTACGAGCAAAGAGTACAGATTTGCGAATCTGTTTTTTAGATTTTTGAGGATCTTTTTGTTTTATGTGCTAAAAGTTACTTTATGGCTGCTGATTGGACTTGGAATTGGTATTACCGAATAACTCTCTCACACATGCTTTGTGTATGATATGTGACTTTGTATCTTGCCTTGCTATTGGGTAACCCCACTTGTGTGGTTTTCCTTATTTAAATCATTATTTCTCTTCATTTCAAAATATCACTCAAAGTATTTCAAGAGAAAAAATACCAATAGAGTTGTGTCTTTATATCTCCCATTTTTCTAAGAACATAAGAAACACTTTTGAAAAAGAGTGAACCCATTTTCAAAATTTAGTTCCTCTTTTTCCTTCTTCTCTTATTTGCATTTAATCTCCTCTCTTTTTTTAGGTTGATTAATATAAAAGAAGACAAATATTATAGCAATAACACATTTTCAAAATCACCTTTTTCATACACTTTAAGGTCTTTCTCCCAACAAGAGTATTGTGATTTTTGAGGCGGTTCAAATCATTTTTGAACTACAAGTTTAAAGATGAAGGCTTATGCAGCATTGTTGACATGTGTCAAGACAAAAGAGATGCTGACAACTTCTATCTACGTATAGAGGACTCCATCTTACACGAGTTGGTGAAAAGTGTTAGGTGTGATTTAGCACGGAAGGAGTCACTAGTCCCCTCTATAAGTCTTTATCGAGTTTCTAGTGATATTGTTGCATTGGCATGAGGTTTTTTTTGTTAGTGGATTTTTCTCCTCATACATCTGGTGGTATGTTTCTATTTACCTTTCTTGCATCTTTTATCACCCATATGCTTAAACAAGATTAAAACTTGATTTGGTTGATAAAACTTTGGTGAATATTGTAACATAGACTTTTAGGTGTGCTAAAATAATTTTTTGTGGTCTCCATTTTAGTACGCAATACGCAGTTTCAACTGGTATCAAAGCTTGGTCCTCTTTTCCTCGGGTTGAAAAACCTAGAGGAAGATCATGTGTTTGTGTTAATATAAAGAAAATTATAATGTTTAGAGGTATGGATATTGTTTAGGACATTATTCAACTTACCCATGTGTTTGGCTCTTTTAATGATGTTTCATCAAGTGATAAATATTTGTGTCAATCTTTTTCTATTGATTATAAATGCTCTACTAAATTAATACATTCTCTTCTTTTGGTATTTCTAGTGATGACTCTACTAATGAAGAAGATGGTGACCTTTAACATGCTTATGATAAACTCTTTTCTAGAAATGCTAGACTTAGGATAATCTTGTTGAAAAATTCCATTAAACTTAAGAAATGTGAAAAAGAAAATGTTTTTTCGAAAATAGAAGGGTCTTTTTTTAGCAATGTGGAAGCTCAATGATCCGCTTTTAGCACAATCCCCCTTTTGGTAGAGAATGAGAATAAAATTTATAAGAAAGGCTAAGTGTTTTACAGTGTCAGTTAAAGGATTGTAAAAGTTCTAATGGCTCTTTGAATGAGAAAATAACCTCTCTTAAAAATGAGTTAATCTCCGCTAAGGATGTGAAAGTTACCATAGAATATATGTCAAATAAATTGGGCAAAGTGGTTTTATCTCATATTCAATCTTCTTTTCATAAACGTGGTATTGGCTTTGAAAAACCTCACGTTCAATCTAAATCTGAGGGCAAAACCACTTTTGTGAAATCTTCTCAAAAGACTCGTATGCCTAAAGAGTCTTCTTCGTCTTTTAAGAAGAAAAATGTTTTAAATCTTTCAAAGAAATCCGTTAATCTTGTTGTGTATCATTGCACTTTTTGTTATAGTGATGGTAATGTGAAAGATTGTTTATATATTATTAGGAGAACTTTAAGGTTAACAAGAAACCTCACTTGGATAAACTTTCATGCTTGATGTGTGATTATGATTCCCTATTTGAAAAATCCAAAACTATTTTATAAAAAATTAAAAAGATTTTGAAATCTAAATTTGTTGACACTAGTTCAAAAGATATGGGAAAGAATATCAAGAGTGGCAGTTGGGACTAAGAAAGAAAACTATCTTATTATTCACATGGCGTTTATTTACCAAGATGAACCACAATGGTATTTGGATAGTGGGTCTCTAGGCATATGATTGGAAACAAAGCCTTGTTTTCTAAACTCATTAAGAAAGAATTTGTTTCAGTCACTTTTAGAGATGGGAACAAATCTAACATCATAGGGAAGGATACCATAGATATTGATGGTTTTACTAGACTAGATAATGTTTTTTGGTTGATGGCTTAAAGGATAACTTTCTTAGCATAAGTCAAATCTATGACGATCGTCATAAAGTGATTTTTACCAATAAGGTCCTTGATCCTAAGGGTAAATGAATTTTGAAAGGCACTAGAACCATAGAGAATTGTTACATCATCAATGTATCTATAAGTATACTTTGCAATAGTGCTAAAGAAGATGTGGTGGATCTTTGGCATAAGTGGTTAGGTCATGTGAACTTTAAAGATCTTAGTATACTTACTAGGAATGAACTTTTTCGTTGTTTAGCTCTTTTGGAATCAATGTCTTCTTATGTGTGTGGTACTTGTCAAATGGGAAAACAAATTCGTAGCCCGCATAAGAAATTAAATGTTGTTTCTACCTATCTGTAACACGACTTGTCACGCTGTCAACCGAGTCTATAGGTGGTACTATACCAACCAAATCCCTTATGAGATTTGAAAAGGGAAAAATTCCACACTCAAACACTAGAGTTTTTGCAATCAAATGTTACATACTAGAGGATAGACAATACTTGACTAAGCTTGAATCTAGAAGTGATGTAGGACTTTTTCTTGGCTATTCCACTAATAGTCGTGCCTAGTGTGTTTACAATTGTATTTCTCAAAATTCGATGGAGTTTATTATTATCGTTATTGATGATAGTGACTCTTATGATTTAAATAAGGATGATTGTGAAAACACATCCTTCGTGTTTCCCTATGTTGAAGAAGAGGGGATGTATGAGCGGATGAGTCTGAATAGGTGGTTCCACCAACTAGTGAGGTTGTGAATGTGGAAGACACACCTACTTAGATTAGGAAAGACCATGTTATTTGATATGAAGAAAAATTTGCTTCTAAGTGTGTGTGTCGTTGTCGCAAATCCCTTCCAATCAAAAATCCTTCAATTACCTACAAAGATATCACAAAACTAGTATGGAGGTAAGTAAGGGTATCAATCCAACTTTATGGAGTGAAACACAAAAGAAAAGATGTAATCTAAATTTTCTAGCTATTTCCTTTTTTTCTATTTTTTTTATTTCTTTTTATATTAAAATAATTTTATATGATGGTGAGATAGCTAAACTAAATGAGAAAGATTAACTAAACTTGAAGAAAAATCTAGGGAAGTAACTACAAAGTGTATGAAAAAGTGAGTGAAAGGTAGCTAAATGATAGATTCTAGAAAAAAGGATCAAAGGATGTAAATCCACCCCCATTTCACACATTCAATCTAGTTTTAACTATTTTAGTTTGATTAATTTCCAAAGTATTCAACTAATTCAAAATTAAATCCTCACTATCGTAATGAATTAAATAAATATTATTTTAGAAAAGTAATTTTTAATTACTACAACTCTACTCCAAATGAATTAAAATTATTTGAGCACATCATCCTCTACGAAAAATTTACCTAACTAATTTTAATTAAACAAAATAAAACAAGAGTGGAAGAAACTTATATTATAATTTCAATCATTTTGAAAAGCCTATCTCTAGTTTGAATCAAAATAATAAAATTATAACACAAGCTTCAATCCTTTCTCAATGATGATTTTCCATTTCTCAATGTAAAAACAAGTGTAGTAATTAAAGTTACTGATCAAAGGAAATTAAACAAAAATAAAATTAACAAACTAGACAACTTGGTTCCATGGGGGCTTCATTTCACCCCTTGAAATGGGAGATTAGCCCTCCATAATGGGACTCCAATACATAAAATTAATAAATGAGTTCATATCAATATGAGAGAAGAAATTTGAACCAATCAATATATAACACAAAATCTTTTTTGATGCTACAATTTTGTTTCACTCTTTTATCTCACTAATAATTTCTCTCTACAAAATTTTTCCTCTCACTTGCACTCTAATGGCAGCTTGCTTTTTTCTGTCTTCACCCGTGTCTCCCAAATGACTGAAAGTGTCTTCCTTTTGTAAGGTGTCTGTTGGAAAATTGGACTTAAATGGGTATTATAAAGCTGTCCAGATTTTTCTGGACAAATTTTGAGCAACTTTGAGCTCAAATTTAGGTGGGACCCACACTACGGAAATTGTGGGACCATATACGAACGCGTTCACCTCCGCAAGGAGATTAACGTAGTATATTCATATGTCCAATTTCCATAAGTTATGAATGATAATTATATCCCCAAAGTGACTCATAAAGCAATGAAAGTTAATGTATTGGGTATCTTTTAACTCTTGTCCCACATTGGAAGAGTAGTGAAAAAATGATGAGTTAATATAACCCAATTGATGGACTAAGGATTGGATGCCTTTGGGGTATCCCAACTCTTTGAAGGGGAGATGACCTAAGCTATGCTTGGGTTGACTTTCGGTCAAAGGTCCACAAGCGCGCGCGCGCGCGTCCGTCCGGCCGGCCGGCTCGGCTCGGTTCGGTTCGGATTTATTTTTTCTGTGTTTAAAACTGAGGGGGAAACATTTTATTTATAGTAAATGTTTTGACCGTTGGGAACAGTCAAAACCGAAATTAACTGTCAAAGAAGTTAATTTCGTTAACTGCTGACTCTTGGAATTAACTGATTATCAGTTAATTAAAGATTAATTAATTCCGTAATTAATTATTTAAATTAAAGCCCAGAAAGTTAATTAGATTCGGCCCAAAAATTTAAGAAATTTTATAAGCCCGAGCCCGAGCCCGAACCGAGCCGAGCAGAGCCGACCAGACGCGCACGCGCGCGCGTGTGGACCTTTGACCGAAAGTCAACCCAAGCATAGCTTAGGTCATCTCCCCTTCAAAGAGTTGGGATACCCCAAAGGCATCCAAGCCTTAGTCCATCAATTGGGTTTTATTAACTCATCATTTTTTCACTACTCTTCCAATGTGGGACAAGAGTTAAAACATACCCAATACATTAACTTTCATTGCTTTATGAGTCACTTTGGGGATATAATTGTCATTCATAACTTATTGAAATTGGACATATGAATATACTATGTTAATCTCCTTGCGGAGGTGAACGCGTTCGTATATGGTCACATAATTTCCGTAGTGTGGGTCCCACCCAAATTTGAGCTCAAAGTTGCTCAAAAATCTGTCCAGAAAAATTTGGACAGCTTTATAATACCCATTTAAGTTCCAATTTTCCAACAATCCCCCACATGAATGATATATCGCTATAAATAAAACAAAACAGATGCTGATGCAGATGCAGATGCAGACACAGGTTGAGTAAAACTGAAGACTTATTGCATCGGGAGAAGTAGCCTAGTGGCCTTGAACTTTCCTTAGTGATATACTATCGGATTTACTTGGTTAATCAGTAGACTTCACGTCCTTGAACCGTCAATCGTTTTTGTAAACCTAGATAACAGTATTCACACATAAATTCTTCAACACGGTTGGTTCTCACGTTTGTGTTCATTTTGCCGTGAACACCACTTGGTTCCGCAAGTATTTTAGAGAATATGCCTTTCATTATTCTCATAGAAGTGGCCCCCTTCTTACTTACGTAGGTAACTTCCATAAAGAGTATTCTGCAATACCCCACTTAGACGTACTAAGATATAGATGTCATTAAAAGCATAACTTATCCTAATTTCGCGGTAGATATGCATTGTCTCATCTTTGGAATGGATAGGAATATATATCCTCCAGTGCTTACTGAATACAACGTAGTTCGGTTTGCCCATTGAACCTACATCTTGGGATCTCCAGTCAGCTAGGTTGGGTTGCCACTATATTGATTCTTATTTATTTATAGGCTTTAGACCCATTCCTCTCGATGATCTTTCAACTTGCTCTCGGTTTAAACCTTTCGTTAGTGGATCCGATATATTATCTTTTGACTTTACATAGTCAATTGTGATAATTCCGTTTAAGAGAAGTTGTCTAACGGTATTATGTCTACGACGAATATGTCGTGACTTTCCGTTATACATGTGATTTTGTGCCTTTCCAATCGCTGATTGGCTATCGCAATGTATACATATTGCGAGCACAGGTTTAGACCAATTTGGAACATCCTCTAAGAAATTTTGAATCCATTCAGCTTCTTCTCCAGCTTTGTCTAGTGCAATGAATTCAGATTCCATTGTCGATCTAGCAATGCACTTTTGTTTTGAGGATTTCCAAGATACGGCTGCACCTCCGAGGGTAAACACATACCCACTGGTAGACTACGAGTCTTTTGTATCTGATATCCAATTTGCATCGCAATGCCCTTCAAGAACAGCTGGATATTTTGAGTAATGCAATCCATAGTTTTGAGTATATTTTAAATGACCCAAAACTCTCAATATTGCTTTCCAGTGATCTCTTCCTGGATTACTCGTAAATCGACTTAGCTTACTTATTGAGTATGCTATGTCTGGTCGCGTACAGTTCATGATATACATTAAACTGCCGATAATACGAGAATATTCTAGTTGAGATATGCTTTCACCATTATTTCTTGCTAGATGTAAATTTACATCTACAGGTGTCTTGGTAGGACTAATATCATACTTCTTGAATTTTTCAAGTACTTTCTCAATGTAATGAGATTGAGATAATATAAGTCCATCCGATGTTCTAGAAATTTTAATTACTAATATAACATCGGCGATTCCCATATCTTTCATGTCAAATCTACTACTCAACATTTGTTTTGTAGTTTTGACAATTTCCAAGTTACTACCCATGATAAGCATATCATCAACATAGAGGCATACAATGACATATCCATTACGAATGTATTTAAAGTAAACACATTTATCGCATTCATTAATTTTGAAACCATTTGATAACATTGCATTATCAAATTTTTCATGCCATTGTTTAGGTGCTTGTTTTAATCCATATAGTGATTTAACAAGCTTACATACTTTTCCTTCTTGTCTGGGAGCTTTGAATCCTTCAGGTTGCTCCATATAAATCTCCTCATCTAGTTCACCATTTAAGAATGCAGTTTTTACATCCATTTGATGTATTTCAAGTCCATTAATAGCAACTATTGCTATTAACATCCGAATGGAAGTTATTCTTGTTACCGATGAGTATGTGTCGAAGTAATCTAACCCTTCATTTTGCCTATAGCCTTTAGCTACAAGTCTAGCTTTATATTTATCAATTAATCCATCGGCCTTCAATTTCTTTTTGAAGATCCATTTATAACCTAATGGTTTTGAACCTGGTGGAAGATCCACTAGTTCCCATGTATGATTTTGTAATATGGATTCAATTTCACTATTAATTGCTTCTTTCCAATTGGAAGCATCGGGTAAGGATATAGCTTCTTTATACGATTGAGGTTCATTTTCTAACAAATATGTTAGAAAATCTGGACCGAAAGAAGTCGAGGTTTTTGCTCTTTTACTACGTCTTGGTTCATCCTCTATTGAATCAATAGGTTGATGAGTACCACTTGTAGTAGCTTGATTTGTCCTTTTAGAAGGACCAAATTCTCTGGTCATGTTATACGGAAATTCATTTTCAAAAAATGAAGCATTCCTCGATTCAATAATCGTATTTACATGAATGTCCGAAATTTCAGATTTACAAACTAGAAATCGATATGCACTGCTATTAGTAGCATAACCGATGAATACACAATCCACGGTTTTTGGCCCTATTCTTACCTTTTTAGGTTTAGGAACCATCACTTTGGCTAAGCACCCCCACACTCGTAAATATTTATAGGAAGGTCTTCGAACTTTCCATAATTCATAAGGTGTCTTGTGAGTCTTTTTGTGAGGTACTTTATTGAGAATGTAATTAGCAGAAAGTAAGGCTTCCCCCCACAAATTTTGTGGAGCTCCTGAACTTAATAACATTGAGTTCATCATTTCTTTCAAAGTACGGTTTTTTGCGTTCAGCAACACCATTCGATTGAGGAGAATAAGGAGCGGTTGTTTGATGAATAATCCCATTTTTAGAACAAAATTCCTCAAATGGATATTCATATTCACCTCCTCTATCACTCCTAATAGCCTTTATTGTTTTGCTTAATTGATTCTCAACTTCATTCTTATATTGTTTAAATACATTAATAGCCTCATCTTTACTATGTAACAAATATACATAGCAATATTTTGTGCAATCGTCAATAAAAGTAATAAAATACTTTTTCCCACCTCTAGTTTGAACAAATTTCAAATCACAAATATCAGTGTGAATTAAATCTAAAGGTTCAGTTGTCCTTTCAATAGAATGGAAAGGTAATCTAGCTAATTTAGATTCCACACAAATATCACATTTATGATTTTTATCAATATTAAATTTTGGCGAAAATTCCAAGTTAATTAATCTACGCAATGTATCAAAATTAACATGTCCCAATCTAGCATGCCAAATATTAGATAACTCAATCAAGTAAGAAGAACTAGTAATTTCATTCATTCAAACAGATGTTTTAGGGGTTACAGTAAGAACATTCAGTTTAAAGATCCCTCATTTAGGTAGCCCTTTCCTACATACATGTCATTTTTAGACAACACAAAGCGATCAGACACAAACACAAGCTTGAAACCATTCTTAGTAAGGAGAGATCCAGAAATCAGATTCTTTCGGATATCAGGCACGTGAAGAACATTGTTGAGAGTAAGTTCCTTTCCAGAAGTCATTTTCAAAGCAATCTTTCCTTGTCCCACCACCTTAGAAGTGGAAGAATTTCCCATAAAAAGGTTCTCCTCATTTTCCAAAGGCTTATAGGTGGAGAACATCCATTTGTTTGCACAAATGTGTCGTGCGGCTCCAGTGTCCACCCACCATTCCTTGGTATTTCCAACCAAGTTACATTCAGAGACAACGGCAGAAAGATTCATATCTGCCAAATCATTGGTGATATTCTCACCCCCAGTCACATTTGCTTGAGAGTTATTTTTATTTTGCTTCTTAGGCTTACGACACTCACTTGAGTGGTGTCCCGGTTTACCACAATTGTAGCATTTGCCTTTGAACTTTTTCTTGTTATGTTTGGAAGTGCCTTCTCCATCATACTTTCGTTTGTTCTTCTTAGGACCTTCAACGACATGGACCTTTGTTTCCATCGGATTCTTCACACTTTTCTTTTGAGACTCGCGGTTGTCTTCTTCGATTCTTAGCCGGACCACCAACTCCTCCACATTCATCTCCTTACGCTTGTGCTTGAGATAGTTTTTGAACAAAGTCCAAGAAGGTGGCAACTTTTCAACAATTGCAGCAACTTGGAAAGTTTCACTAATTGACATTCCTTCAGCATGAATTTCGTGGAGGATCACTTGGAATTCTTGCACTTGCGAGATCACAGATTTAGAATCAACCATTTTGAAGTCCAGAAAACGCCCAACGATAAATTTCTTCATCCCAGCATCTTCAGTTTTATACTTCTTTTCCAAAGAATTCCATAATTCCTTGGAAGTTTTGATAGTGCAATAGACATGGTACAAAGTCTTGTCCAAGTAGGCCAAAATATAATTTCGGCATAGGTAGTCCGAGTGCTTCCAAGCATCGACAGCAGTAACCTTTTCAGCGTCATCTCCCTCTTGAATAGAAGGGCAATCTTCATATACAAACCTGCCCAGTTGGCAGGTAGTGATATAGAAGTACATTTGTCCTTGCCAACGTTTGAAGTCAGCCCCAATGAACTTTTCCGATTTCTCCCCGTGTGGCATAGATACGGGTGCAGTCACATTTGTGTTGGTGACAATCAGTTTCGTAGGAGTAGTGTTCGTACTTTGTGATTCCATTTCTGTTACAAAAACAGAATTTTTATCAATGATAAAATTCATATATAATGAATTAATCAAAACAGAATACAAAATTTTTGTACACCAATTTCCTCCAAATATAATTCACAATAAATGAATTCCAAAAGAATTCAAATAATAATTCAGAATTAAAGTATAATATAAAACAGAATTCCGTACAAAACAGAATTAAATTTTTAAAATCTGTGTCACACTATTTTTTAATAAAAAAAAAGAATTCCGTACAAAACAGAATTATAATTTAAGAAAAAAAATATAGATAAACAGATTTTAACAAAAGTACACAAATAAAATTTTATTTTCTAAAACAGAATATAAAAACTGTATAGAAATTAATTTCTATATCAAAACTGTTTTACTAATTTCTACAATAAAGCAGTAAATTAATATAATGACAGAATTGAAACAGAATTATAGAAATGAAATACTTACTATAATTTGCATAAATAATAATAATTAGAAAGAAATCCGAGCCCTGTTGAACAGTCTCCGTAAGACAAAATTATTCCTCCAACGTGCTTGAGTTTAATGATTAATTGTCTCCCAAGATAGAACGGATTTTCGGATTAATCAAGCAGCACAGCAATGAGTAATCTCAGCGAACACAATTTCTGTGTTTTGTACTCAACACAACCAAGAACATGTAATGCAGAAATGAAGAAAATAATTTTCTAGGCAGAGGAAATAATGCAATAGCATTTTCGGAATTTTGGAGGGTTTATTTTTCTGTGTTTAAAACTGAGGGGGAAACATTTTATTTATAGTAAATGTTTTGACTGTTGGGAACAGTCAAAACCGAAATTAACTGTCAAAGTAGTTAATTTCGTTAACTGCTGACTCTTGGAATTAACTGATTATCAGTTAATTAAAGATTAATTAATTCTGTAATTAATTAATTAAATTAAAGCCCAGAAATTTCGGCCCAAAAATTTAAGAATTTTTACAAGCCCGAACCGAGCCTAGCCGTGCCGACAGGACGGACGCGCGCGAGCGTGGACCTTTGACCGAAAGTCAAGCCAAGCATAGCTTAGGTCATCTCCCCTTCAAAGAGTTGGGATACCCCAAAGGCATCCAAGCCTTAGTCCATCAATTGGGTTTTATTAACTCATCATTTTTCCACTACTCTTCCAATGTGGGACAAGAGTTAAAACTTACCCAATACATTAACTTTCATTGCTTTATGAGTCACTTTGGGGACATAATTATCATTCATAACTTATTGAAATTGGACATATGAATATACTACGTTAATCTCCTTGCGGAGGTGAACGCGTTCGTATATGGTCCCACAATTTCCGTAGTGTGGGTCCCACCTAAATTTGAGCTCAAAGTTGCTCAAAATCTGTCCAGAAAAATCTGGACAGCTTTATAATACCCATTTAAGTCCAATTTTCCAACAATCCCCCACATGAATGATATATCGCTATAAATAAAATAAAATAGATACTGATGCAGATGCAGACACAGGTTGAGTAAAACTGAAGACTTATTGCATCGGGAGAAGTAGCCTAGTGGCCTTGAACTTTCCTTAGTGATATACTATCGGATTTACTTGGTTAATCAGTAGGCTTCACGTCCTTGAACCGTCAACCATTTTTGTAAACCTAGACAACAGTATTCACACAACAATTCTTCAACACAGTTGGTTCTCACGTTTGTGTTCATTTTGGCCGTGAACACCACTTGGTTCCGCAAGTATTTTAGAGAATATGCCTTTCATTATTCTCATAGAAGTGGCCCCCTTCTTACTTACGTAGGTGACTTCCATAAAGAGTATTCTGCAATACCCCACTTAGACGTACTAAGATATAGATGTCATTAAAAGCATAACTTATCCTAATTTCGCGGCAGATATGCATTGTCTTATCTTTGGAATGGATAGGAATATATATCCTTCAGTGCTTACTGAATACAACGTAGTTCGGTTTGCCCATTGAACCTACATCTTGGGATCTCCAGTCAGCTAGGTTGGGTTGCCACTATATTGATTCTTATTTATTTATAGGCTTTAGACCCATTCCTCTCGATGATCTTTCAACTTGCTCTCGGTTTAAACCTTTCGTTAGTGGATCCGATATATTATCTTTTGACTTTACATAGTCAATTGTGATAATTCCGTTTGAGAGAAGTTGTCTAACGGTATTGTGTGTACGACGAATATGTCGTGACTTTCCGTTATACATGTGATTTTGTGCCCTTCCAATCGCTGATTGGCTATCGCAATGTATACATATTGCGGGCACAGGTTTAGACCAATTTGGAACATCCTCTATGAAATTTTGAAGCCATTCAGCTTCTTCTCCAGCTTTGTGTAGTGCAATGAATTCAGATTCCATTGTCGATCTAGCAATGAACGTTTGTTTTGAGGATTTCCAAGATACGGCTGCACCTCCGAGGGTAAACACATACCCACTTGTAGACTTAGAGTCTTTTGTATCTGATATCCAATTTGCATCGCAATGCCCTTCAAGAACAGCTGGATATTTTGAGTAATGCAATCCATAGTTTTGAGTATATTTTAAATGACCCAAAACTCTCAATATTGCTTTCCAGTGATCTCTTCTTGGATTACTCGTAAATCGACTTAGCTTACTTATTGAGTATGCTATGTCTGGTCGCATACAGTTCATGATATACATTAAACTGCCGATAATACGAGAATATTCTAGTTGAGATATGCTTTCACCATTATTTCTTGCTAGATGTAAATTTACATCTACAGGTGTCTTGGTAGGACTAATATCATACTTCTTGAATTTTTCAAGTACTTTCTCAATGTAATGAGATTGAGATAATATAAGTCCATCCGATGTTCTAGAAATTTTAATTCCTAATATAACATCGGCGATTCCCATATCTTTCATGTCAAATCTACTACTCAACATTTGTTTTGTAGTTTTGACAATTTCCAAGTTACTACCCATGATAAGCATATCATCAACATAGAGGCATACAATGACATATCCATTATGAATGTATTTAAAGTAAACACATTTATCGCATTCATTAATTTTGAAACCATTTGATAACATTGCATTATCAAATTTTTCATGCCATTGTTTAGGTGCTTGTTTTAATCCATATAGTGATTTAACAAGCTTACATACTTTTCCTTCTTGTCCGGGAGCTTTGAACCCTTCAGGTTGCTCCATATAAATTTCCTCATCTAGTTCACCGTTTAAGAATGCAGTTTTTACATCCATTTGATGTATTTCAAGTCCATTAATAGCAACTATTGCTATTAACATCCGAATGGAAGTTATTCTTGTTACCGATGAGTATGTGTCGAAGTAATCTAACCCTTCATTTTGCCTATAGCCTTTAGCTACAAGTCTAGCTTTATATTTATCAATTAATCCATCGGCCTTCAATTTCTTTTTGAAGATCCATTTATAACCTAACGGTTTTGAACCTGGTGGAAGATCCACTAGTTCCCATGTATGATTTTGTAATATGGATTCAATTTCACTATTAATTGCTTCTTTCCAATTGGAAGCATCGGGTAAGGATATAGCTTCTTTATACGATTGAGGTTCATTTTCTAACAAATATGTTAGAAAATCTGGACCGAAAGAAGTCGAGGTTTTTGCTCTTTTACTACGTCTTGGTTCATCCTCTATTGAATCAATAGGTTGATGAGTACCACTTGTAGTAGCTTGATTTGTCCTTTTAGAAGGACCAAATTCTCTGGTCATGTTATACGGAAATTCATTTTCAAAAAATGAAGCATCCCTCGATTCAATAATCGTATTTACATGAATGTCCGAAATTTCAGATTTACAAACTAGAAATCGATATGCACTGCTATTAGTAGCATAACCGATGAATACACAATCCACGGTTTTTGGCCCTATTCTTACCTTTTTAGGTTTAGGAACCATCACTTTGGCTAAGCACCCCCACACTCGTAAATATTTATAGGAAGGTCTTCGACCTTTCCATAATTCATAAGGTGTCTTGTGAGTCTTTTTGTGAGGTACTTTATTGAGAATGTAATTTTTGTTCATCTATATGTACTTTATTGCATGTGATTTTATTTTGGGAAAATAGCAGATACTTGGGATGTGGAGTAAAGAGGCTTGCATGAATTAGGAATGAAGCTTTGGTCAAATGTATCAGTTTTGGAAGGGGGTTTTACTTGGCTTTTGTTTTGAGAAGGTGGAAAATTTTGTTTTTTTGGCTTTGGGAATAAAGAAGTGAGTTTGGGGGATTTGGTTTTGAAATCGGGTTTGGTTTGGGGTTGGCTTTGAGGTGGTCGGGTTAGGTGGGTTTAGAAGCTGGGTGGATTGGATTTCAGGCAACGGGGCTGGCCGGGTTAATGGCTGTCGGAGGTAGCGGGTTGGAAGTTCGAGTTCGTGGGTTCCGGTTTGTGGAGGTTCGCCGATCAGATACGGTCTCGGGTTTTGCTGGTGGTTGAACCCGGGTTTCCTGCGGGGTGATGACAGGTGTATCCGAGTCGAAGCTGGTTTGAGCTCTGGGTTGGAGCTGTTCACTGCCATGGTTGGGTTGCTACCGAGTAATGATGGAGGGGCTAACAGGGGTTCGCAGGTGGGTACAAGTATAACTGGGTGGAGCGTGTTTGGCCTCGGGTTATGGGTTATGGATTATGGTGAGGTGTGTTGGTGGATAGCATGGATGAGAGAGATGAGAGGGAAAGTTATGTGTGTAATGGTTGTGGTGGATTTTTTATTATGGAGAGAATCGTGTGGGTTGGTTTGTGGAAGATAATGAGGGGTAATTGGGTGAGGTAGGGACTATGGTAGTGTGTGTGTCTTAGGGGGTGTATGAGTGTAGTGAGGGTGTAGGATAGTTTAGGTGTGAGTGGGGGTAAGTAAGTGTGTGTGTGCGTAGGGATTGTTTGAGTGTATGTGAGTGTAGGTTAAGGATGTGTATTTGATTTGTACCCCTATAAAATAAAATAAGAAATAAAAACCTAATAAAATAAAGACAAGTAAAATAAAAATAAAAACTAAACTAAACTAAAAATCAACTAAAACTAAAACTCACTAAAAAAAACTAAAAAATAACACGACACATAATACAAACTCTAAAAAATCAACACGACTTAAATAAAAACTAATAAAACGAAACAAAACAAAAAAATATTAATAATAAACTAACCAAAAACTAAAAACCAAATAAAGGAAAACAAACACTCGACGCACTAAAATAAAAATAAAAATAAATAAATCCTCTAAAAATAAATAAAATCTATTAAAAATAAAACTCAAATAATAAAAATAAAACTGCAAAAGTAAAAATAAAACCTAAAGTCCTAAAAATATAAAATTTAACAAAAATAAAAATAACGACTAAAATTAAAAACTAATAAAAATCGAAAGGAAAAATAAATATAAAATAAATTCTAGAAAATTCTAAATAAATCTTAAAAATAAAAACGACTCAAACTAAAAATCTAATAAATAATAAAGGTACAAACTCAACACACACGGGCTCGGGTGAAGGTTTGGGCTCTGTTTAGGCTCGGTTAGGCATGGGTAAGATACTGAATTGAGGAATTAGCTTCATAAATCGCACATTTGCCTTGAAATAAGCATTTGAACCCCACAAACGGTGATCAAGCCTGCACAATAAATAATTACGCGCATAAGACCCAAATTACCGAGAATTAGCAACTAGAACACGTCTATTCGGGGTATAAAATGTACACTTTTGGGTGCTTATCACACCACCCCAAAACAGAGCGTTGCTAGTCCTCGAACAATAAGATAGAGAGAAAGAGAAAAATATAAGAAATCAAAAGTGTACCACTTTCACGGGCACTTGCAATTGCACTTAGCATGTGCAACAAGCCATTAAACCTATAGATTACCCTACAGGTCGAGTTGTGCCTCGTGAGGGTTTGCAGGGAATATACCCATAAAATTCTTTATTTGCAAATGGCAGTTAATCTCTTATTATACATAGAATAATCGAACAATCCATCATGAGATAAATATTTTGAGAAATGCAAGCTGGAATGCATAAAAAGGTTAGCCAAGTAAATACTCAAGGCACATCCTTCCTAGAACTCAACGTGTGTAGTGTGAATCTGTCAAAACGGGTCGAGTATCATAAGAGTAATTCCTAGATTACCTCTTCAGAATCAACGTTTCAACTTCAAAATCTCACTGGATATATCTCTCTCAAACGAAGTCTTGAGATTTGGGTGAGTGTAACGCTCTCGTGTGTGAGGAGGTTAGTAAATGTAAGCAAGGTTAAACTTCTCACACATACATAAGAAAGAACGAAGAGTGAAAGAACAATTATCTCATGAAAGAATGCTAATCACTATAGTGAGAACGTCGAGTTATTCACCACGTTGACTTTCATTTGCCCGAACACCTAGGGGGAAATATGGATGTTTATGGGTGAGGGGGAAATGAAATGGGAAGGATATGATGTGAGGTAAGATGGTGACGTATGGATGAAAAATGGATGGACATGCAATAAGAGTGTATGATAATTTAGGCAAAAATGCCTTTATTTACACAAGAAATAACTACAAACTTTCTTTTTCTGTTCTTTTCTCTTTTTTTTCTTTTCTATTTTTTTCGAATTTTCTTTTTTTCTTCTTTTTTTTTATACTCTTAACACTGAAGACATTTTACATTTGTAACACTCTTTTTCTTAAAAAATGATGGATGATATATGAATGGAGATGATAGGTGGATGGTGTGGGGAAATATGTGGGAAAATGGAAGAGTATGGGAATGGGTGAAAATCTAGTATTCAGGACAAATTTCAAAACACTTGTTTCCTACAACTCGAAAGTGATGTCGTTCTCAGTGATCAAGCCAAAAATGAAGAATAATGAGATCATACAACAATTACAGTGCACAACCAAAGAAAGTTAAATCAACTTGTGACTGAGAGATTGCATAAAACTCTCTAAAAGGTGAAAGGCACAAATCTCACAAGCAAAAGTCTCTGCTAGTGATCCTTAAGATTTTCTTGAGAATTGTAGTACTCTTCAACTCTAAACCGCAGTGACGTGATAAGTGCACAAATTTTTTTTAAGTCTAGAAATTCATGGTGCAAAATGTCTTGTTATGTATTACATAAGCTATTTATAAAAAGATAAATCATCTAGCTTGATTCTTAGACTTAAAAAGATGGATGATAGAAAATTCACGTCGATGAGTGAGATGAAAGAAACTGCACGAAAATTTTAAAAAATCAGGTTCAAAAATCAAAAAAGTTTAAAAGGGGTACGATTTTGATAAAATTCCCCACCCCTAAACAAAAAGGAACATCGTCCGCGATGTTAAGTAAATTGAATTTTAAATTTGAGAGCAGAAGGTAGGAAAGAGATTACCAAAATCAACCGCTAATGATGTGAACAGATTAAGTCAAGAATAAACCTAAATAAATGATAATATAAGACTGTGTACAAGTCTATAACATGGGAAAGCAATGGGTGGTGTGAAACACCACCCCCAAACAGGATAAGACTCATACAAGGAAAAAAGCGAGCTGCCTCCCGGTAGTGCTAAGTTTAACGTCTTCAGCCAGATCGAACTATTCTCACTCTAAGGATAGGAACTAGAAAAGCGCAGGGCAGTAGAAAAATTGGGTGATGAGAATCACCCCTAAACAAGATTGAAGCGTTAGTCTTCATAGATCGGGTCAACAAGGAGTGGGGCCTAACTCTAAGAAAGGCTTCAAACATTGACCGTTGACTTGAAAAAGGCTACCATCCTTGGGATTTTGAATGGTGATGGTTCTATAAGGAGTAACGGACTCAATAATAAAGGTCCCAGGCCACCTGGTTTTCAATCTTTCGAGAAAAAGATGAAGACGGGAATTAAATAGCAAAACTTTTTTACCAGGGTGGAATTCTTTTCTCATGATGCTTTGGTCATGGATCCACTTCATCTTGTCCTTGTACTTCTTCGATAAATTATAGGCATCATTTCTTATCTCCTCTAATTCATTAAGTTGTATCTTCCTATGGACTCCTACCTCGTCTATATCAAACTTAAAGGCCTTGACAACCTAATATGCATGATGTTCGAGCTCTACAGGAAGGTGGCAAGGTTTACCGAAGACCAATAGATAAGGAGACATGCCAATCGGAGTCTTCTAAGCAGTACGGTATGCCCACAATGCGTCGTTCAAGCGTACGGACCATTCTTTCCTATTAGGATTAACGGTTTTTTCAAGAATTTACTTGATCTCGAGGTTGGAGACCTCAACTTAACCACTATTCTAAAGGTTCTAAGAGAGACCAACCTTGTGGGCAAAACCATACTTTTTAACAAGGTGTTCAAAGAATCGATTACAAAAATGTTTTCTCCCGTAACTAGTGAGAGCTTTGGGGGTTTCAAAACGTGTGAAAACATGCTCCTTAAGAAAATTGACCACAACTCGATGGTCATTGGTGAGATAAGCGATTGCTTCAATCCATTTGGAGACATAGTCAATCGTAACAAGAATATATTGAAAACCATGAGAGGAGGGAAATGGTCCCATAAAATCAATACCCCACACATCAAAGATTTTAACAACCAGGATGGGGGTGAGAGGCATCATATGACGACGAGGGATATGCCTAGATTGTTGGCATTTGGAACATACTTGGCAATAGTGATGGGCATCTCGAAATAGGGTTGGCCAATAGAAACCACTTTGCAAAATTTTGGATGCAGTTTTCTTGAAACCAAAGTGGCCACCACAGTCACTATCGTGGCAGAAAGACATAATACTTAATTGTTCACTCTCGGGAACACAACGACGAATAACTTGATCCGTGCAATAATTGAATAGGAACGGGTCATCCCAAGAGTAAAACTTCACATTTGCCATGAATTTGGAGCGATACTGTTTTGACTAATGATTGGGAAGCTAGTCGATAACGAGGAAATTGACTATATTAGCATACCAAGGCGAGGTGGAAATAGCAAAAAGTTTTTCACCGGGAAATGACTCAGAGATAGGGACATGATCAGAGTCCTATATAACATCAATGCAAGAAAGATGGTCAGCGACTACATTTTCACAACCTTTCTTATCATGGATTTCAAGGTTAAACTCGTGTAGTAAGAGAATCCATCGTATCAATCGTGGTTTTGAATCCTTCTTGTGAATAAGGTGCTTTAGGGCAGCATGATCAGTGTACACGACAACAAGAGAACCTATGAAATATGACTAAAACTTATCGAGCGCAAAAACTATCGCCAACAACTCATTTTCGGTGGTGGTGTAATTAAGTTGAGCATCTTGAAGAGTTTTGCTAGCATAATAGATGACGTGGGGGCACTTGTCAACCTTATGGCCAAGCACGACACCCAGTGAAAAATTAGATGCATCACACATAAGCTCAAAGGGGGAGACCAATTGGGACGTTTCATGATAGGAGCAGAAGTGCTCTCGGATTTAAGGCACTCAATAGATGCGACACATGCATCGTCAAATACAAATGGGACATCTTTGGATAAAAGGGTTGTTGAAGGTCGAGCGATTTTGGAAAAGTCCTTAATGAAATGTCGGTAGAAGCCCGCATGTCCTAAGAAGGAGCGAATGTCCTTAATAGACTTAAGAATGGGAAGCGTGGAAAACAAGTTGACTTTCGCTTTATCTACCTCAATACCGGAGCTATAGATAATATGACCTAAAATAATACCCTTTTTTTACCATGAAATGACATTTTTCCCAATTTAGGACCAACGTATTTTCTTGACAGCGCTGAAGGACCATAATGAGGTGAGACAGGCATTGTTCAAAGGATGAACCAAAAACGGAAAAATCTTCCATGAAGACTTCGAGAAAATGTTCTACCATGTCACTGAAAATACTAGTCATACACCTTTGAAATGTCGCAGGTTAATTCCAAAGGCCAAAAGGCATACGAGAGAACGCAAATGTGCCAAAGGGACAAGTAAAGGTAGTCTTATCTTGGTCTTCAGAGGCAACGGGTACTTGGTTGTAGCCTAAATATCCATTTAGGAAGCAATAATAAGCATGGCTTGCTAAACGTTCAAGCATTTAGTCAATGTATGGGAGAGGTAAATGGTCATTTCGAGTGATAGTGTTGAGCTTTCTATAATCAATACAAACACGCCAATCAGTCTGTATATGTGTGGGAACAAGCTCATTGTCACTATTTTTTACGGCGATGACGCCAGACTTTTTAGGCACCACATGAATGGGACTAGCCCATTGGCTATCTGATATGGGGTAAATAATACTGGCATCAAAAAAAATTAAAATTGTAGTCCTCACAACATCTTTCATAGCAGTATTGAGACTACGTTGTGGCTCACGAGAAGCCTTGGCATTTTCCTCCAAGTGAATGTGATGGCTACAAACATTGGGGTTCACACTGTGAATGTCTAAAATAGTCCACCCTATAGAAGTGCTATGTTTAATGGGAGTGTGGACCAATTGCTCTTCTTGATTCGGGGTCAAGTCAGAAGCAATTATGACGGGGTGATGTTGGTTTGGGCCTAAGAAAGCATATTTCAACTCAAAAGGTAATGGCTTAAGCTTCAAACTAGGTACTGGCTCGGGAGAGGCATTAGACTCAGACGCAAAAACAGAGTTCGGGGAAATATCAGGGCATGGGTTAACTGGGTGATCCACAAAATGAAGAGTGTCGACAGAGAGGGACTCGAAAGGAGTATCCCAAGTGGAAGTGTCCATCAATGGTGTAGAATCTAATAAGGCATTTAGTTCAGATATGAAGAAATCAATATCAAAGTCAGACCCAAAGTGAGCCAAACATTATTGGATATGATCTTTGGGATATGTTTGATCCAACATCTCTTGTACCAAGGAGTCAATCATACACACCTCGTCAATAGAATATACGTTGGCCTTTTGTTGCATAAGGTGGAAGATGTTGACTTTAACGATTATGTTGCCAAAAGAAAGATTCATGGACCCATCACGACAATTGATGATGGCATTTCGATGTGCCAAAAAGGGGCGACCCAATATGATTGGAATATTGGTTGGGTCAGGAGCAGGAGTGTCTAAGATGATGAAATCCACAGGGTACTAACAGTCAGAAATTTTCACCAAAACATCTTTAACTATTCCTTTAGACACTTTACGAAACGGTCGGCAAGTTGAAGAGTAACCCGTGTAGGTTTCATATTTTGTAAACCTAACTCGAGGTAGAGGGAGTAAAGTAAAAAATTTACACTTGCCCCAAGATCAAGCAAAGACCGAGTAGTGAACTTATCTCCTAACATGCAAGATGAAATGGCGAAGGCCCCCAATTTTAAAACCTTTGTACTTCAAAAAGAGTAATTTCCTTTTATGAGATGTGGAAGCGAAAGATGGTTCAATTAAACAACAAATTTTAATTTATTTTTAAATTAAAATTAAACCAACGTGAAATAAAATTAAAACACACACACAATTTAAATTTCACTTAAACACAATTAATTCAACCCAAGTCCTAAAAATTTGCATAAGTCATATTTTCAATATTATCAAATTAGGCCAAAATAATTTTATCAAATTAAGTGATGACTTGAATTAAATTGACATTTACCCAATTAATTATGTAGCACCAAATTAAACATAAGTAGTTATTAAATTAAATTTTATCTTTTTACCTAAGCATGCGTTCTAGGTGAATTTTGCGAAAGATAAAATAAACAATGAATCACTACACCGTGATGTATGAGGAAAGCCCCACAACTGGAAAAAATCTCGGACAGCCCTAGCCTTAAGTCCATTAAGTATGGCTTTACAATTACAAGACAAATGACTTAATTCCTCGACATTTTCCCTTTCAATCCTTGATGCGTCTTCTTGTAAACACCTCCGCCTAGTCGACAACCCCGAAGCTCCACCGGAATCTTGGAATCACCAATGAGACATAGGTACACCGTCAACCACACATGGTGCCTTTCACCATGTGAGAATGCCGCAGCAAAACAAACTTCTTCTTCTTTGAGGGATTTAGAAGAAAACCCAAACTAACTCTTCAATAGGTAGAGTAAACCAGTGCCAAAACTCCGAGCAATGATATATATAAAGGAACTTGGATAAACAAACTATGGGTGTAAAACAGAAGTGTTTTATGAATTTTTCTTGGAAAAATATACACTTAAACAATTAACTTTTCTTTGGAAAGATGAACAGTCAAAAACTCTCTCAAGAAGCTGGAATAGTATAAAAAATTGAGTTAGAAAACTTGGTTCCCGCACTTAGTTATTCAGGTAAAAAGTTAGTGGGAAAGTGGGAAAATTGCTCAAAAAATTGCCAATTAACTGTTTCCACCAAAACTCGTTCGAACGAGCCTTTTAACGAAGTTTCAGTGTGAACTCGTTAGAAATCTCGTTCGAATGATACTTCGAACGACATTCGAGTGGCCATTGTGGGAAGTCGTTGGCAAACTTGTTTGAACGACATTCTCGTTCGAACGAAAAACTCGTTCGAAATACAATATTGAACGAAAAAACGAAAAGTATAAAAATTCTATTTTTAGCCCAGAAACTTTATTTTAAAGTTTTAAAGATAATTTCTAAAAATAAACAACAGTTTAAACAAAGTACACCCATATAAATATTTTTCCAAGATCCTATATAAATATTAAAATGCATTCATACCTTAGGAGCAATGGAACCATTTTGATGATGTAGAAACGAGGCACTACAAACCCGACATTTGATGAAGCTTTAGAACTTGGTCGCTATGTCTTCAACTTTAGTATGTCATAGTCTTGAAGGATGGTCAATAACTCTATCCTATGACTCAAACGTTTTTGTTCGGAATTGAGCAAAAACTATAAAGGACTCAATTGGAAAATTGTGTCCTTACAAATCTCCCCCTTTGGCTATTCCGGGACAAAAACCCACAAAAGTCCTAAAGGGTCGTCAAGCTCTACTAGACTGACAAAAATGTCCCACCCAAAATAAAAATACATAGCTTGACTCAAACAACCCAAGGATAAATATCTTTGCCCGAAGATGAAAGATGTCACTTAGAAGAATTCCTGCACACTTAAGCAAACACATTAAACGGATAGGGAATATCAAAATATTAAATGCAATTAAAATAATTACTCCCCCTAAATTAATTCTCCCATTTATCAACTATCATCAACCTAAGAAGATAGCGCTCTCCCCCTAAGTTAAATCTCCCAAACTAAGATACGATTACAATAGGATTAGATACCATTTCTCCCCCTATCATATTCTCCCCCTTTTGGTTCATGAATAAACAAAGGCTAAAGAATCAAAATATAACTTATCTCCCCCAATAAAAGCATAGACACCTCTTAAACTAAACAAGGGATAAATAGAATGGGATAACAAGCTAAACATGCAAATGTGCATAAAGTGATGAGAACATTAAGCACATAGGCAACAAAATCATAACTAATCCAAAAAATAAGAACGAATACCAACTAGGATGCAAGAAAATGATACCAATATGATACATAAAATATTAAGCATGTGATATATACAAAGAATACAACAAGTTAGATACCAATTATGAATTAAAGCATAGAAGGACTAGAAAGCAAGGCAAAGACCAAATAAAATATCATATATATATACATACTCTAGATATACCAAAGACGCACACGTATATATATATATAGATATAAACACACAAATGACACAAAATAAGATAAGCTTTTCACACTAGTATGGAAAAAATGTGTGTCATATGGAAACGAAAGTGTTGGGGTGTGAACTAGCAACAATTAAATTTAGACCCAATCACTTAAAACATGTTCACGTAGTTCTCAATTAATTTCAAACTTCATCACATTTGAATATAACCTCATGTGACAATATAAATTGAACTCAATGAACAAACATACACAATGCATACAAGCCTAGACTTTTGATGATTTTACAAACCAATAGAGTCATGACATTGAAAGTACAACTAGGATAAACGGACATTGTGCAAACCTTTGATATACCATCCAATCTCCCTCAATAAGCATATATTATTTGAATGAATATATTAAACAAAAATTGCCCTTGGCAATTATTTTTCTTTTTAATGCCATAATTATATTTTTAGGCCTTTGGACCACGTATTTCTTTTAGGTCCAAACAAACGGTGGCTTACTTTTCATAAAGGATAATAAATCCTTTCGGAGCCCTTCCCCGTGCACTTTTATATTTATCAATTTTTATATCTCACACGTATCTCACGTGCAACGGATTTTGACATGCACTAGTCCTCCTAGGTCACAAGTATGTAGATGACTAGATTGGTAGGAGAACACCTCACAAAGCTCAAATATAACATGTGATTATTAAATTTTAAAAGATCTCGTGCATGTGTGAATAGAGGCATATAGAAAATAGAATCCATTTAATCAACACAAAATCCAACTACTCCATATAAGCATGGTAAAGAACATTTTAAGAATTGAGAGTCTTAAAAAAAAGTTCTAGCCACATGGGAGCGTAAAAGATGGGATTCAAACACAAGTATATGCCACATAGAGTGTGTCAAACTAAAATACACACCAAAAAAATCTTTTTGAGTTATTGAAATTTTTAACCAAAAATAAAAATATATACTCAAAAGACAAAAAAAAATCATTTGAATTTTTCATTAAGCTTAAATTAAAGAGATAAAAACCCAAATGATAAACAAAAATCTTTTGTATTTTTCATTTAATGAAACCTAAAATGAAAGAAATAGAATACAAAAGATAAACAAAAATCATTATTCTAGCATGTGATTAAGCATGAAGCATAGACTAGAAAATGACTCAAACGAGCATACAATTAGCATAATGATATAGCATGGAGCACAAAAGCTAAAGTATACAAATAAAACTAACACATTCAACCTTTAGATTTTGCAAGGGAGGAAGCATGTGAAAGTAAATGAGAATCAAAAACCCTATCTTATAAAGCTATCAAGTCGGATCTCCTAAGCCAAACTAATGATGAATGACGATCTAGGGGTGTAGGAATCTTGGCTACCTCGGTTGCCATACATTTGGATTTTCTAGGAACTCGTTTAAGATCAAAATAAAATTTCCTAAGATGACCTTTTCGACCACAATGTGAGCACTTAAAGACTCGGCGAAAAGACTTACCAAATGAATGATCTCTAAAATCTTTCCTAGGTGATTCTCCTAAAACGTTGGATTTGTCTTTATGAATAGGTTCATTACAAGTGTCAAATCCTAAACCACAAGTGTCATTTTTTATTTGGACGGTGACTAAGACTTTATCTAGTTTTTTGGACCTACACTCCAAATCAAATTTGACTTTTCTAGAGTCTTTTAATTTATTTTTTAATTCTAAAATATTAGACTCTAATAAAAAAATTCTCTCTTCAAACTTAAGAAGCTCCTTTTTCAAGGATTCCATTAAACCTCTAAGGCTATCTCTCTCGCCTTCTACATATTCAAGCTTCTCTCGAAGAGTTCTTTCTCGTGTCCTAAGGTCTTCCACTAACGCACTATCATCAACGACCTTGACACGCTCTTTTAAACTCGCTTCTAACTTAAAATTATCTCTTTTTAATTTAATAAATTCTTCATAAAGTTCTTGAAAAGCATTTTGAAGTTCACTCACATCAACCTCATCTTCATTTTCACTCTCTCTTTCTTCTTCACTCTCACTACCATAAAAAATAAGGGAATCATAAACTTCGACCACGGAAGTGTCATTTGTTTGTATATCTTCATGGGAAGATTCATTATTGGTGCTCACATGACTAGCCATAAAAGCCACAAAGTTGCGCTTAGTGGGGGAATCGGGTCCCTCTTCATAATCACTATCACTAAGGGTTGCATTAAGGGTTGCATTAAAAGAAATTGGTTGCTTACCCTCTCTTCTCAGTTTAGTGGGACACTCTTTTGCCCTATGGCCATATCCTTCACAACCAAAACACCTATTTGACTCGTCCCTATTTAAATTTTAATTAGTAGTTTTAGGGATTTTTTCGGCTTTGTAATGCGTAGATTTTTCAAATTTCTTAAAATCATTTTTAAATTTATCTTTGTTAAATTTAAGAAATTTTCAAAACTTTCTAGCAAACATAGCCATATTTTTCGAGTCAATATCACTTTCACTCTCTACTACTTGTTTTTCCTCTTTTCGGGCTTTTAAGGCAACGCCCTTTTCTATTTTCTTTTTTCAGTTTTAGAGGGAAACATGTACAGTTCATAGGTTTGTAAATCACCTACAAGATCTTCTAATTTCATAGAGGCTAAAATTGGTAAAGAATTTAAAACGGTCACTTTTGAATAAATCTATCGGGTAGGGACTTTAAAATTTTCTTTACTACTCGGTTGTCGGGTATTTTCTCTCCCAAGTTAAAAGTTTCAACAATATCGAAAAGTCTATCATAAAATTCATCAAAAGTTTCTTTTTCATTCATTTTGATGGTTTCAAATTGAGTGGTGAGGTTTTGGAGCTTCGAAGCTTTTATGACACTTATACCTTCATGAGTGAGTTGTAAAATATCCCAAGCTTCTTTAGCGATTTCAGATGTCATAATGCGATGGAATTCATCCGGTGTGACCGCGCTAAACAAGGCATTTAAACCACGGAAATTAAAATTTGAAAGTTTAAATTCATTATCACTCCATTTTTCGGCCGGTTTGGGAACACGTTCATTATCTACTAAATGAGTTGGTGGGGACCACCCATTAACTATAGATAACCAAACCCTTTCGTCGATAGATTTTAGTCCCGATTTCATTCGCACTTTCCAATACGCATAGTTAGAACCTTCGAAAATAGGAAATTTTAAAAATGAGAAAAATTCCATTTGTAGCAAAAATATTTAAAGGATCTTAAATGCAATAATTTAGCGATCCTACTCTGATACCAATTTAAAATGGCGAAGGCCCCCAATTTTAAAACCTTTGTACTTCAAAAAGAGTAATTTCCTTTTATGAGATGCGGAAGCGAAAGATGGTTCAATTAAACAACAAATTTTAATTTCTTTTTAAATTAAAATTAAACCAACGTAAAATAAAATTAAAACACACATAATTTAAATTTCACTTAAACACAATTAATTCAACCCAATTCCTAGAAATTTGCCTAAGTCATAATTTCAATATTATCAAATTAGGCTAAAATACTTTTATCAAATTAAGTGAAGACTTGAATTAAATTAACATTTACCCAATTAATTATGTAGCACGAAATTAAATATAAGTAGTGATTAAACCAAATTTTATCTTTTTACCTAAGCATGCGTTCTAGGTGAATTTTGCGAAAGATAAAATAAACAATGAATCACTACGCTGTGATGTACGAGATAAAGCCCACAATGAGAAAAAACCTCAAACGGCCCTAGCCTTAAGTCCACTAAGTATGGTTTTACAATTACAAGACAGATGACTTACTTCCTCGACTCGGCCCCTTTCAAGCCTTAATGCGTCTTCTTGTAAACACCTCCGCCTAGTCGACAACCCCGGAGCTCCACCGGAATCTTGGAATCACCAATGAAACATAGGTACACCATCAACCACACATGGTGCCTTTCACCATGTGATAATGCCGCAGTAAAACAAACTTCTTCTTCTTTGAGGGATTTGAAGAAAACCCAAATGAACTCTTCAATAGGTAGAGTAAACCGGTGCCAAAACTCCAAGCAATGAATATATATAAAGGAACTTGGATAAACAAACTATGGGTGTAAAACAGAAGTGTTTTATGAATTTTTCTTGGAAAAATATACACTTAAGCAATTAACTTTTCTTTGGAAAGATGAACACTCAAAAACTCTCTCAGGGAGCTGGAATAGTATGAAAAGTTGAGTTAGAAAACTTGGTTCCCGAACTTAGTTATTCAGGTAAAAAGTTAGTGGGAAAAGAAGTGGGAAAGTGGAAAAACTGCTCAAAAAACAGTCAATTAACTGTTCTCGCCAAAACTCGTTCGAACGAGATTTTCATCCGAACGAAGTCTCGTTCGAACGAGCCTTCTAACGAAGTTCCACGGTGAACTCGTTAGAAATCTCGTTGGAAATCTTGTTTGAATATCACTCCCGTTCAAATGATACTTCGAATGACATTCCAATGGCCAATGTGGGAAGTCGTTGGCAAACTCGTTCGAATGAAAAACTCATTCAAACGACAATATCGAACGAAAAAACAGAAAGTATAAAAAATCTATTTTTAGCCCAGAAACTTTATTTTAAAGTTTTAAAGATACTTTCTGAAAATAAACAACCGTTTAAACAAAGTATGTCCATATAAATATTGTTCCAACCTCCTATATATATATATATATTAAAATGCATTCATACCTTAGGAGCAATGGAACCATGTTGATGACGTAGAAACGAGGCACTACAAACCCGGCATTTGATGAAGCTTTATGAACTTGACCGCTACCTCTTCAACTTTAGTATGTCATAGGATTGAAGGATGGTCAATAACTCTATCCTATGACTCAAACATTTTTATCCGAAATTGAGCCAAAACTATAAAGGACTCAATTGAAAATTTGTGTCCTTACACAAGAGACAGTAGGACGACCGGGGTCTTTGTACTTCACAACACCATTCTCATGGATAATTGATGTGGCTTGCTCAGTGACAAAGGCATCATGAGGCACATTCGTCTGACGCTTCACAGTGCACAAGTCCTTCAAAAATTTGGCATAGGAGGGAATTTGTTGAATTGCGGTGAGGAATGGAATATTAATGTGAACATTCTGAAAAACCTAACTGATCTCATCAAATTGTTGGGCTTTATTTATCGAAGCTAACCTATAAGGAAAGGGTGTTTTGGGCGCATAGATAGTGGTTGACTCATTAGGTTTAGACTCATTCTTTTCTGTGGATTTGGTGGGTGAAAGAACCTTAGGGAGAGGTTCTGATGGGCAATTTTGGGTGGGAAAGATTTGGATATTACGGGGTGCATCAACACCATTCTCAACATGTTTTTTAGATCTTAGAGTACTCATCTTTTTCATGTCTGCTTGGTATATGGGTGGAGTGGAAGCATATCCAACCTCATAAGCCCACTCTTTTCCATTCCGCTTAGGGTTAGCAATGGGTTGACTCAAAAAATTACCTTTCTCTCGCTCAGACTCAAACTGGTTAAGACGTTGCTCAAGACTTTGGATGGCTTGAGTGGTGATAAATTGAGTGAGAAGATTCTCAAGAGAGGAGGTGGATGCTTGAGGCGGTGGGGTATAAGGTGGTTGGGGAACCAGCTCTCTGGTATAACTGAGTGGTGGGGAATACTCGTAAGAGCCTAGTGGAACTGGGGCAATTTGATTATTTGACTTCGATGGTACTCCGTGGGGGACAAAGGATGATGGATGGTGTTGTTGATGGTATTAAGGATGGTGCTTCTGTATGGGAGGGCGATGTTACCCTTGTGGGTTTTAGTGAAACCCGGGTGAACCACCAATATTTTGTTGTGGGTGTGATGGAGAGGGGTTGTTGTCGTACTTATAGGGAAAATTGGGACGATTCATATTATTGAGGTTGTAAGTAAACGACGGGAGAGCGGGTTTCCTAGTGGTATCAAAAGCATATGCCTGGGCTATGGTGGGTTTGGGATCGTCTTCAACAAAGGGGCACAAATGAGTTAAATGATCTTGACTTAAAATAATATTACAAGAAGAAGGACTAGACTCGTTGACATTCATCACTTGTTTAGAAAGAGAAACATTTTGTTGCATGGAATAACTGAGAGCGTCAACGATTTTAGTCAAAGTGTTTAAGCCATGAAGCAAAGTTTTAAAATCGGGATCATTTTTTACCTCATAATTGCTCCCTACATGCGGTGGGTCTAATCTTGAAAACTCATTGGTTCCTTCCCAATCTTGGGAGTCATCTCCTAATTCGAGGAGAAAATTATAGGCGGTAGTGGGAGTTAAGTGCATGAACTTCCCTTTATGCATGGATTCAGTCATGGTTCGAGAAGCAGGAACGAGACCATTGTAAAAACTATGGACTAAGTGACTTTTCTCGAGACCATGATGTGGGCAACTATTGATGTAACCTTGAAACGGCCCCATGCTTCACAAAATTGCTCCGTTGGCTTTTGACGAAAATCTTGAATGGCTTGGCGCATATCATTGGATAAAACTTGGACATGAACTTATTCACAAGTTGTTCCCGTATATGGATATAATTAGGTGGCAATGAACGGAGCCACATGGATGCGTTATCATTGAGAGAAAATGGAAACAATCGAAGATGCACATTTTCTTCATCTAAGTTTTGATTTTTGAAAGTAGCACAAACCGTGAGAAATTTTTGCAAGTGAGTGTATGAAGACTCACGTTCAAGGCCATGGAAATTTCGCATCATAGAAATTGTCGTCAGGTCAATTTCGAATTGGACCGCTAGGGTGGGTGGAAGAACGATGCATGATGGTGGGGTAGCCGTTATCAGGGCAAAATAGTCCCTTAAGGTACGCTCGTCGGCCATGGTGGGTGGATAAATGGATGAAGTAGAGATGTGGACTCGGGGACAACTCAAAGCAACAGGTGGTAGGGAAAAATCAAGGGGAACACGTTGTTCTCCTAAGTTGAAAGAGACGGGAGAAGCGCTACGGGAACGAATTAATCGATGATTAACTCGTTGCCACGTGGGCATGCAAAGAGTGAATTTTTATATTTTAAAAAGAAAAAGGAAAATATTTTTGGAATTTTTTAGGAAATGAGGGAAAAAATTATTTTTGGAGAAAGGGAAAAATGTTTTTGAATTTTTTTTTTTGGAAAAATGGGAGAGAAAATAAAATATTTTTGGGCTTTTGTTGGAAAAAGGGGCGATGGACTCGACTTGAAACTCAAAAATTAGGGAGCGTAAAAATGACTACCGAAAGAGTAAAGTAGATACGTACAAACAAGGTAAGACTCCTAACTAGCACATAGTCAAATTTTTTTTTCTTCAATTTAGATGAGAGGGTAGTCAATTTTAATTACTCCGCGGGTGATAAAAATTCACGGATTTTATCTTTATGATTGCCTTTGCAAAATTGTGTGTTCCTACTTTAATCACAAGATAACTAGAGGCTTGCCAAAGATATTCGCCACAATACTACTACGATGAAGCGGTCGGTCGGTACAACGTTGGGGACAGCACAAACTCGTTTTACTGGGCGGCCGCACTTAAAACCCAGTTTCCCTGGACACTTATGTGCCTCAAAGCGAACCGTTCGAGGATTTATCGGGTGGAGAGGACTCTACGGGTTGTCCTACAAGTCAAATTGATCAAAAATGAGCCTACGAACACCGTATCCTATGTGGCTATCTAATTGATTGATTTTAATTTAATGATGGCTAGGGTAGCACACAATGGATAAGTGAGTGAGTCGGGTGATGAAATCCCTTCTCATGAATGACCCGGTGTAGGTCTTAGTTGATTAATTCATCACACCATTCAAAAAAAATGTGAGAATAAAATCACATAAGAGCACGTAGGCACACACAAATATATACTCCTTTGCGGGAGATTCGCGAGTGTTTAGAAAGGTACCTCCCACGGTTTTGACACGTGTGGGGTGAAGATCGAGTTGAGTCGACCGAAGGGAGATTTCACCTATCACAGTCGGCCCGGGAGTCCTACCGACCCAAAGTAGAGAGGCTTATTTTTCTCGCCTTTGGACGCCCTCTTTCTACCTTGTCCGGTTTCCCTTTTCACTCCTTTTTTTTATGAATAATTATTACAAATAAATTGGTGTCAAAATGCATCCAAATAAATACAAGGCCTCAATAATCCTAATACAACACTTCTAATAAAAGGGGAAAATGTTACAATATAGCTAATGAATTACAATTTAAAAATCTTCTCGAATGCGTCAATCTCCAAAAAGCGGCAATGGAGCCATTTGATATGAAGAAAAATTTGCTTCTAAGTGTGTGTGTGTCGCAAATTCCTTCCAATCAAAAATCCTTCAATTACCTACAAAGATATCACAAAACTAGTATAGAGGTAAGTAAGGGTATCAATATAACTCTATGGAGTGAAACACAAAAGAAAAGATGTAATCCAATTTTCTATCTATTTCCTTCGTTTTCTACTCTCTCTTTTTTAATATTAAAATAATTTTATATGATGGTGAGATAGGTAAACTAAATGATAAAGATTAACTAAAATTGAAGAAAAATCTAGAGAAGTAACTATAAAATGTAAGAAAAAGTGAGTGAAAGGTAGCTAAATGATAGATTCTAGAAAAAAGGATCAAGGGGTGTAAATCCAACCTCATTTCACACATTCGATATAGTTTTAACTATTTTAGTTTGATTAATTTCCAAAATATTCAACTAATTCAAAAGTTAATTCTCATTATCCTAATGAATTAAATAAATATTATTTTAGAAAAGTAATTTTTAATTACTACAACTCTACTCCAAATGAATTAAAATTAATTAAGCACATCATCCGCTAGGAAAAATTTACCTAACTAATTTTAATTAAATAAAATAAAACAAGAGTGGAAGAAACTTATATTATAATTTCAATCATTTTGAAAAGCCTATCTCTAGTTTGAATCAAAATAATAAAATTATAACACATGCTTCAATTATTTCTCAAAGATGATTTTCCATTTCTCAATGTAAAAACAAGTGTAATAATTAAACTTACTAATCAAATGAATTTAAACAAAAATAAAATTAACAAACTGGACAACTTGGTTCCATGGGGGCTTCATTTCACCCCTTGAAATGGGAGATTAGCCCTCCATAATGGGACTCCAAGACATAAAACGAATAAATGAGTTCATATCAATATGAGAGAAGAAATTTGAACCAATCAATATATAACACAAAATCTCTTTTGATGCTACAATTTTGTTTCACTCTTTTATCTCACTAATAATTTCTCTCTACAAATTTTTTCCTCTCACTTGCACTCTAATGGTAGCTTGCTTTTTTTTCTGTCTTCACCCGTGTCTCCCAAATGAATGAGAATGTCTTCCTTTTTTAAGGTGTCTAGGAGGTAAAAAAATGGATGAGGGTAATTGAGGAAAATGGGGGTAAAAGGGTTCAGAGCATGTGATTTTATTTTGGAAAAATGGCAGATACTTGGGGTGTGGGGTAAAGAGGCTTGCATGAATTAGGAAATGAAGCTTTGGTCAAAGGTATCAGTTTTGGAAGGGGGTTTATTTGGCTTTTGTTTTGAGCAGGTGGGAAAAATTGTTTTTTTAGCTTTGGGAATAAAGAAGTGGGTTTGGGGGATTTGGTTTTGAAACCAGATTTGATTTGGGGTTGGCTTTGAGCTGGTCGAGTTAGGTGGGTTTAAAAGTTGGGTGGACCGGATTTCAGGCAGCAGGGTTGGCCGGGTTAGTGTCTGTTGGAGGTAGCGGGTTGGTGGTTCGAGTTTGTGGGTTTCGGTTTATGGAGGTTCGCCGATCGGATACGGTCTCGGGTTTTGCTGGTGAACCTAGGTTTCCAGCGGGGTGATGATAGGTGTATCCGGGTCGAAGCTGGTTTGAGCTCCGAGTTGGAGCTGTTAGCTGCCATGGCTGGATTTCTGTCGGGTATTGATGGAAGGGCTGATAGGGGTTCGCAGTTGGGTACAGATATAACCGGGTGGAGCGTGTTTGGCCTCGGGTTATGGGTTGTGGTGAGGTGTGTTGGTGGATAGCATGGATGAGAGAGATGAGAGAGAAAGTTATGTGTGTAATGGTGGTGGTGGATTTTTTATTATGGAGAGAATCGTGTGGGTTGGTTTGTGGAAGATAATGAGGGGTAATTGGGTGAGGTAGGGAGTATGGGAATGTGCGTGTCTTAAGGGGTGTTTGAGTGTGGTGAGGGTGTAGGGATTGTTTGAGTGTATGTGAGTGTAGGTTAAGGATATGTGTATTTGATTTGTACCCTTATAAAATAAAATAAGAAAAATAAACCTAATAAAATAAAGACAAGTAAAATAAAAATAAAAACTAAACTAAACTAAAAATTAACTAAAACTAAAACTCACTAAAAAAAACTAAAAAATAACACGACACGCAATACAAACTCTAAAAACTAAACACGACTCAAATAAAAACTAATAAAACAAAACAAAACAAAAATAATAATAATAATAATAATAATAATAATAATAATAATAAACAAACTAAAAACTAAATAAAGGAAAACAAACACTCGACGCACTAAAATAAAACATAAAAATAAATAAATCCTCTAAAAAAAATAAAAATCTATTAAAATAAGACTCAAATAATAAAAATAAAAATAAAAACTACAAAAGTAAAAATAAAACCTAAAGTCCTAAAAATATAAAATTTGACAAAAATAAAAATAACGAGTCCAATTAAAAACTGATAAAAATCAAAAAGAAAAAGACATATAATATAAATTCTAGAAAATTCTAAATAAATCCTAAAGATAAAAACGACTCAAACTAACAATCTAAAAAATAATAAAGGCACAAACTCAACACGCACAAGCTTGGGTGAAGGTTTGGGCTCGGTTAGGATTGGGTAAGATACTGGATTGGGAAATTAGCTCCATAAATCGCACATTTGCTTTTAAATAAGCATTTGAACTCCACAAATGGCTATCAATCCTGCACAATAAATAATTACGCACATAAAACCCAAATTACCGAGAATTAGCAACTAAAATACGTCTATTCGGGGTATAAAATGTACACTTTTGGGTGCTTATCAATATTACCAAAATCATTAGTGGTCCTAATATTGGAGTCAAGACAAAATCTCAATGATAACTTTCTTTGTTACACCTCCACAATTGAAACCAAGAATGTGAATGATGCCTTATTAGAAAAATTTTGGATCAATGTTATGTAAGAAGAATTGGATCAAATCGCTAAACAAGAAGTTTGAACACTTGTCCCCTTGTCAAAGGATTTTCATGTTATTGAAACTAAGTGGGTCTTAAAAACAAGTGTGATGAATATGTTGTTGTTTTGAGGAATAAGGCAATAAGGCCCTTATACCTTTGACTCACTTGAGTCTATATTGTATAAGTGATCATCTAGTTTGAAAATTGTGACAAAATTATGTCCATCCTAGAAACCAAAGAGCCTCAGAAGTTGGATTGCCTATTCATCTCTCTTACTTTTAGTGAACAATAGATTATTGCCAACTCTCACACACATTAGAATTCAATTCATACATGTCATATTGCATAATAATGTGTGTACATATGTTGAGTGTGTTTAAATCCCTAAGTTTGATTTTTAATAATTTTTTGGGATTTTTTAAACAATTTTTAAACCATGTTTTATTAATTAAAACTTGATTTATAAGTTTTTGGGGTCAAACTCTAAATATACTTTGTTGTGTATTATGGCCTAATGTTACCTTGGGTAGAAACCGAAAGCGGCATAAACATGAGGGTATGGTTTTAATTATTTTAGACGCGCGTTTCAGATCCTGTATTTGCCCTACATTTGTCTACCTCTGATTGGTTGGAAGTGTGTTTCTTTACTGAGATAACAACGCGTGTGTTATCAACCCTTGGATCATTTGTTATCAATGGTCCGCATGTCATCTTGATGAATCCCTATGTAACCTTCTAAACCAATCAGCTTTCATTTAAACCACCGCCTTGTTTGAGCCCTTAGATTCAAGTCAATTTAAATTGACTTGATCCTGACCCTTATTTTTGAACCAACATCTCGAACCTTCTCCTCTCACTATAAAAAGGCCTCTATTATCTGACTTCGAAGACTTTTGCCATTTCATTGTTTCTGAGAGAAGAGAGAAACCAGAGAGAGAAAGAAAGTTAGAAACCCTAACTTCATTTGTCTAAATCCTCTTCAAACCTAACCCAAACACCTCTTTAAAACACCATATCCAAAAACACTACCCTGAGTGTTATTGAGTGTTTGAGAGTTTGAGTTGAGTTATTTTTATTGCTGTAACCTTATGTTCGTGAGATCTTGTTTCCAACTTAGACTTTTACTTGGATCTAGTCTCTGATTTCATAGAAATCTCAGATCTGAGTTATTCATATTACATTACACTTAGTTTCACTCTTTATTTCTCATCTTGAGAAATATATTGTTGATTATTTTCTCTAAAACGCTTTCTTACTTTGAAATCAACAATAAATGCTTTATGTTTCTTGTTCTTGTAAAACTAAACCTTTGACCTAGTTTGGAATCTCACTTGGAGGTTTTCAATCTCAAAAATCTTTTCAAAACTGAGATTGATTAAGATCTTGGCTGAATTCTAAGCAAGATATCCGTGGATTCTGGGATTAATTGAAAGGTCAAATAAGGTTCAAAGTTTTGTAAGAAGAAAGAAAAGAAAAGATCACAGAATATAGTGTAACTGTAATTTGTTAGGACTGTTTGTACTTAATAAGTGTGTGTGTGTGCATGCATGTGTTAGAAAGCACCTCCACAAACACTTACACCCTACAACACGAAAAGTGTTGGTAATAAGATCTTGTGAACATAAGTCGACGTAAAGTTCTGGAACAAATCAGAAGTTGACAAACTGAGAGAACTACATCTACAATCAGAACTGCAGAGAAGTTATAAGGACACCGGAGGGTACATTCCTAAACTTATATAGGTCTGAGTTGTTTGCATGTTAGTTATATAGTTTGTAACTCATAAATTTGTTTTAGTGGATTTTTTCATTTTACTCCGTAGAGGGAGTCGTGGATGTTTCCTCAATTGGTGAGGTTTTACCACGTAAAAAATTATGAACAGAATCTTTCTACATTTTCTCATCTCATTCTTGGTTGTGCTGTGTTTAAAACAGTTTAAACTATCTTTTAAACTTGTTGCCTAAATCTTGAATAAGATCTCGTACATACTGTTTTATTAAACACTTCTTGTGATTAATCCTTTTTTATTTAAGAAAAGAGTTTCTTCAAAAAACAACTCGGAGTTACTTAAATAGTTTATTTTCAATAAACGGCTTTAGTAACACATTTTTCAATTGGTATCAGAGCTTGGCAAAACTGCTTTTAAAGAGATCCTGTGTTTCTGAAATTGTTTTCTGAAAATCAAATATGGACGAGAAAAATGAAAGATTTGGTAACTTGACCAGACCTCCAATATTTGATGGAACCAATTTTGCTTACTGGAAAGTAAGGATGATTGCTTTCATTCAAGGAACTTTGGGAGATGATGTCTGGGACATTGTTGAAAATGATTATACTTTTCCTACTAAACCAGCCAACGAAGGAAGTAATGAGAGAGTTAAGAAAGCTTTAAGTGAGTTCACTCAAGAAGAGAAACAAGTTTCTCGAAATAATAACAAAGGAAAGAATGCCATATTTATGTCCATAAATGAACAAGAGTTCAAAAGAATCTCATCCTGTACCACTTCTAAGGAAGCTTGGGACACCTTGGTTACTGCTCATGAAGGAGACACTAGAGTTAAGGTTGTTAAAACCCAAATGCTTATCCAGCAGTATAACTCCTCAATCATGACTGAGACTGAATCATTTGATGACTTCTATATGAACCTGACTGATATTGTGACCAAACTGCATGCTAATGGGATAAGCTATGATAGACAAGAAATTGTATCTAAAATTCTGAGATCATTACCACAAAAGTTTGATAACAAAAGATATGCTATTGAGGAAATGTGTGATGTAAATCTCACTCCTGAATTACTCAGTAGTAAATTAAGAACTGTGGAAATGGAACTGGAATTTAAGAAACAATTAACCCAATCCCATAGGAAACAGACTAGTGCCAATCTAAGCTTCTCTTCTAAATTGATTAAGCCTGAGTTTAATACTTCCAATGGTGAATATGATGAGGACTGCGATATAGAGAGTTTGGACAATCAGATTGCCTTAATGACAAAACAGTTCAAGAAAATCATTAAGTTCAGAAACAAAGTGGCAAATAAACAAGGCAAGTCAAATTATCCAACTCCCTCTAGTCAAAGACCTCATGAGAAAAACAATGACAAAAATCACAAGGACTCTCATATCAGACCTAATAGAGACCTTAAGAAGACTGAATGCTATAGATGTGGTAAATTGGGGCACATTGCACAAGACTGTAGAGTTAATTTGAACAGTCAAAACAAACACACTAGAGCTAACATCTGCAAAACATGGGATGATTCAAGTGACTCTGAAAATGAGGAACCTGAGTCATCAGATGTTTTTTATCCTTGCATGTCTTTCTTTGCCAAGATTATTTATAATGATGACATGCCTATGTTTGTTAGTGAGGATGAACCAAATAATTCTATGACTGATACTTAGAATGTGGTTATTACTGGTTTAGATGATTTGATTACTGAGAATGTTGCATGTTCTACCTCGGGGTGTGTGAGTCAAATGGAATGCGATAATGACGATGTTAATGGGTGTGTGAGTTCTAAGAATGAAGCCTTAGAGGTCACTTCACACACAACACTTAGTGACTCGGACAATGAAGACCTCCCAGATATTCACACACTTTACACTAAGACTCTCAAGAAAAGCGCTAGACTAGAAAAGACTGTTAAAGATCTTACCAAGAAATTGGAAGATCTAAGCCTGGTGGTTAAACTGAATGCTGAAGAGTACACTACCCAATGTTTAACTCATGAAAGTGAAATTAAAGTTTTTGATGAAAAACTGAAAAATTTGACTGAAACAAATGAAATTCTGGAGAAAAAGTACAAAGGGACATTGTTAGAATTGGAACAAACCAAAGAAAAGACAGCAACTGTTTTCAAAAAATTTACAAAATTTGAAAATAATTCTAACAGTTTTGACGAATTTGTTGCTGAATCTAAAACCAATTCTGATGATCGAACTGGTATAGGATTTTGTCCCAATTTGAAAACACAAACAAAACCTTTTGAAACTATCAAGTTTGTGTCAGGAGGCAAAAGACCTATTGAAACATGCCCAGATTTTCATTCCCAAAAAACTCAGTTTGATTTAAAACATCAAAACTTCAACATTGAGGAATCAAGTTGCTCTAAGCATGAAAGTTTACCTAAGGCTAAATACGTCTGCCCTTTTATCAGAAAGGGTGAACCTACTTTCAAACCTGTACTATCCAGGAATAAAGTTCAGACTGGAAACTTTTCAAACCTTTGTTTAGAGACTTTCCTAAGGAGACCCCTGTAATACCCCGTATTTTTATGATATTTATTTATGGGATTAATTGAATTAAATGTGTATTAATTGGAAATTAATCGGGATAAAAATACTAGCGAGATGCGAGTTGGTATTTGATATTAATGAGTATATATGGCTATATATGAATATTGAACTACGAAATTTGTCGTGAGATTGAAATACGGTAATTTGGAAATTTTGTTGGGACGCGTGTGACAGTCGCGTCAGGAATATAATTATTTTAATTAAAAAGTGAATTTTATTTATATTAACCGTATGGTCATTTTGAGTGCGCCAACACGTCCGAAAGGGTCGAAATAGTCAGAAAACACTAGTCGGAGGTTTAGTTTGGGTCCCGGGGCATTTTTAGGCCATACCGGCAACGTAAAAGGGTAGTTTGGTAATTTTGGAATTTTGGGAATTAAAACCCACGAAAATTAGAAATTAATATCTGATTTAACCTTTACCCACTAAACCCACTAACTACACTTAATGACTTAATGGGCTACGGGGGTTATTGGAATTAGTTTCAAGAGCTTCCTAGGGCAACCTTAACCACCATTGTCACCTTGGAGAAAAAGAACTTGTAGAGAGAGAGAGAGGAGAATTCTGCAGAGAGAGAGAGAACAATTCATCAATTCGACATCAAAATCAGAGAAAGACATAAGGCAAGTGGTTTAATTTCGTTAATTGCAAAGAATGCTTCTTCCATGCGTAGGAAATTTGTGAAATTGTATTGTTCTTGGAGAATGATAAAAACCCATTGAATTGGATTTAGAGATTTATAATTTTATGAGGAGATTGCATGTAAAACAATGTTAGGGTTATTATTCAGATAAAAATACATCTTTTATATCATAAAAACGGATTTAGTTATGTCTATGGATGAATTTTATTTTCTAGGGTTCATGTTCATGGGATTTGGGGAAAACTGAGGGGATTTGATGATTTGATGATGTTTAGGAAGATTTGGCCCTATGTAAATGTTTAATTATGACCTACAAATGTTTAGTGTGTATTAGAAACCTTAAAAATGTTGTTGGGACGAATTGTATATGGGATTAGAGGTGAAGAAGGTTGGAAAAATGAAAAAAGGAAAATCTGGGCTCGAAACTGTCACCTCGTTAGAAGGCCTGCCCAGGTCGTTCGAACGAGCTCGTTCGAATGAGCTTCTTACGAGTTGATAGATTGCCTTCTAATGAGAGGGATGTTCATTCGATGCCTTTCGTTCGAACGATATCTCGTTAGATGCCCAGTTCGTTCGAACGAACTCTCGTTCGAACGAGACTTCTAACGAGCTGACAGTTTAGGCTTTTTGGCCTGTTTTGATTTCGCGTGTCCCGTAACCTTGTTTAATTGTAGAGATAACGTTCCCTTGATGATAAATTGATATAGTTGGGATATTTGGGATATATTGGGGAGTAAAACATAGAAGTGTGATTTGAATTGAATGGAAATTGTGGAATAGGACGTGAGTGACTATTACGATGCGAGAATTATTAACGGCTTAAATAATTGAATTAACCGGGAACATATGAATTGTGTAACATTATAAGTCGGTACGAGAATGAGAAGTGTACCACAAATAAATTACGGTGATCACTAAGATGTGTGTATACTTAGTATATGTATATGATTTTATGTGTATGACATACCTACCATACTTGCTATCACGGGAGGTTTACGTTCGCTTAGGGCCATCCAATCCTTATGTTGCCTGGATTTAGATTGGTACCTCGAGAACATAGGTCAGAGAAGGACTTATTGGGATGTTAATAAGTATGCTGATCGTGGGAGCGTAGGTATGTGCGTGACCCATGTGATGTGACTGTGTTCGCCTCCATTGTTTGTGATTTGCTATTATCTGAGAACGATTCCTGAGAGATTCGAAATGCGTGATCCTTATGTACGTGATGTACCGGGATGCATAGCAGAGTATGTGTGCACCGCAGCTTAGTCTCGGGGTGCTTGTATTGTATATTTATGGCGTGAATAATATACACTTAAATTAATGAGAACTTTCATGTTGGTATTGTGAGTATAAATACAGAAACGCTTTGAGTAACTATAAAGGGATAACCTGTAATGAATTGTATTGCTAATAATTGAGAATCTGAGTTTAAGTAAAGCCCTCTACTTAATTGATGACGTTAGAATGTATAATGAGAACCGAGTAGAAAGGATAGAACTCATGTCAGTTTAGTTAGATAAAAATATCACTTAGATGGGTGCTATTCGTTAGGAGTGCACAATTAGTTGAGAGGTGAGTATTTCATGCAAGTGCACGTCCTAACATGTATTTTGCATTAATTGTTTTAATTTCATTAAATCACTTGCTATTTTAAAATATTCTCCACTTTCGGGCTCTGACCCATTTGCTTTCAAATCTATTTTTGTAAAAACTATTTTTAGGTGCCCAGCCATAAGGACACCATGCTTAGGATTCTCATTCAGGTGACGAGCTGTAGTTGTTTGTGGAAGTTACAGGACTTTGCTAGTAGACGCTTCATCTATCTTGACTCTATATTCAGCTTTCATCAGTTGTAGGGCATGTCGCCCATTTCTATTAGAAACATTTCCTATTTCAGATTTTCAGACTTTTGGCATGTAATTAATTCAGGATACTTTGTTTTATTTAGTTCAGTTGTGGGATTGTTGTGAGGAGTTTTTCCTCCGGACTTATTATTATGTTGTTGGTTATTCTATTGCTTCGTTATGGTGAATGGTTGTTATTCTTTCATTATCCTTTTACTGTATGTTAATCAGACTTAATTTAAAATTTGGCAACTCACTTTTTAAATACTAGGTGGTTAGTAATCATTAAAATGTTTTCGACAGTGATGCTGTTAACTGAACCAACTTGGCATTTTGTATTAATTTAATAAAGGAGTGGCTACCCGGTATTTAATTAGTCGGGGTGTCACAACCCCCATCTTGAGCAATCTTTATTGCTCCTACTGTGACATATATGGTCACTCTTTCGATGGTTGATATGTTAGGAGACTTGTTAAACCTATCTATAATCCTCTTACTTAGCAGAACTTTAACTATTCTAGGAGGAGTCAAAACTATTATATACTTCCTAGACAGCCAGATAAAAACTCTAACTATAGAAAGAGAAAGACCAAACCTAAAAGAACATTTCCTAGAAGGAATCCTAAGCACTTTCCTAAACAAAATGCACAAGTCTTTCACAAAATTCAAAATCATGCGCAAAACATTTTTCAGCAAAAATCTAATGCTCGCAAATTTTATCAGTTGAGAGCTAATATGCGTAAGATGAAAACTAGAGCAATTTGGATTAGAAAAGATGATCTATTACCTCAGATGAAGTGTAATATTGTTGTTACTGCTTTAAAATCCGAACACACATCATCTGGTTGGTATTTAGACTCTGGATGTTCTAAGCACATGACTGGAGATGAATCTAAACTTTTAAACAAAACTAGATTTGCTGGTGGTAAAGTCATTTTTGGTGACGGAGTTTCATCTCAAATCATAGGCTAAGTAACTCTCCAAGAAGATGGTCTTCCTATTCTTAAAGATGTTCTTCTAGTTGAAGGTCTAAAGGCCAACTTACTTAGTATTTCGCAATCTTGTGACTCAGACCATACTGTTACCTTTTCAATTAACAATTGCAAGATTTTAAATGAAAAAGGTGAATGCATAATTACTGGATTCAGAAATCCTGACAACTGCTACACTGTCAAGAACAATTCTGAAATTTGTAATGTTGCCAGAATGGATGACAACGAGATATGGAATAACAGAATGGGTCACATAAATTACGATAATCTTAGTAAATTTTCTACTCACGACATAGTAAGAGGAATTCCAAAAATTAAACCCATTCATAATATTGTTTGTGGTTCCTGTCAAGAAGGTAAAATTGTTAAGGCCCCTCATAAGAAAGTCAAAGATATTCTCACCTCTAATCCCTTAGAACTCGTCCATATGGACCTAATGGGTCCTTCCCAAACTGTTAGCCTTTGTGGACACAGTCATATATTAGTTATGGTTGATGACTTCACCAGATTTACTTGGGTAGCCTTTTTAAAACAAAAGTCTGATACTTTTCAAACCTTCCTAAAAATTCTTCTTAGGATTGAAAATGAAAAGGACACTCAAGTAAATAGAATCCGTAGTGATAGAGGTGGTGAATTCAAAGACACTGGTATTATAGAATACTGTGACTATAATGGTTACAAACACGAGTTCAGTGCTCCTAAGACTCCTCAACAAAATGGAATCGCCGAGAGAAAGAATCGTACCTTGCAAGAGATGGCACGTGTCATGTTACATGCCAAGAATTTACCTAAATATTTTTGGGTAGAATCTATTCGCACTGCGTGTCACATCATTAATAGGGTCTATTTTAGAAAGAATTCCAAACAAACCCCTTATGAACTTTGGTACAATAAAAAGCCTAATCTCAAATATCTTATAACCTTTGGCAGTACTTGTTATGTATGCAAAGATAGGGAACACTTATCTAAATTTGAGAGCCGGGGAGATAAAGCCATATTTCTAGGATACTCGCTTAACAGTAGAGCTTATCGAGTGTATAATCTTCGCACTAAAACCATGATGGAATCCATTAATGTAATTGTTAGTGACACTACTGTAGAAAGCAATGCTGGTGAATTACCTATTGAAGAAGAGTCTTCAAATATTTTAGAAAATGACCTTTCTGAAATAGATAATTCATTACCTATTGAGACACCTGAAGTACCTAACTGGGTTTCTAAAGATCATCCCATAAACAACATAGTTGGCAACCCTAGTGAGCCAGTGCGTACAAGATCCCAACTTAGAAATTATGCACATTATGCATGTTTTGTTTCCCTTGTGGAACCAAAGAATGTAAATGAGGCATTGAATGACTCTCATTGGATAATGTAAATGAGGCATTGAATGACTCTCATTGGATTTCTATTATGCAGGATGAACTTTTACAATTGGTCATTCATGATGTATGGTATCTTGTTCCACGTCCTGATCACAAAAAGGTTGTTAGTAATCGTTGGATTTTCAAAAATAAAACTGATGAAAATGGGATAATAATTAGAAATAAAGCTAGATTAGTTGCTCAAGGATACTCCCAAATAGAAGGAATTGATTTTAACGAGACCTTTGCCCCTGCTACTCTTTTAGAATCAGTTCGTCTACTTTTCGCTATAGCTTGTCACATGCGTTTTACATTATGTCAAATGGATGTCAAATCTGCGTTCCTTAATGGAATACTGGCTGACGAAACCTATGTAGAACAACCTAAAGGGTTCATTGACCCTAAATATCCAAATCATGTTTTCGTCTGAAAAAGGCTTTATATGGCCTTAAACAAGCTCCTAGAGCTTGGTATGAGCGTCTTTCCAGTTTTCTTTTGGATAACGGTTTCAAAAGAGGTGGAAATGACCAAACTCTATTTGTCAAACAATTTGACAAACACATTACTATTGCTCAAGTATATGTAGACGATATAATATTTGGATCAACTTCTTCCTCAGAAGTAAAATCCTTTTCTGAAATCATGAGTAAGGAATTTCAGATGTCCCTTATGGGGGAGTTGCAGTTCTTCCTAGGTCTCCAAGTCAAACAAAATCCAGAAGGACTATTTGTTTCGCAATCTAAGTACGCTTTAGAGATCGTTAAGAAATTCGGTCTCGAGAGTGCTAAAGATGCTAACACACCTATGAGTACTACGGTAAAATTGTCAAAAGATGAAAATGGAAAATTTGTAGATCCTACTCTTTATCGTAGTATGATTGGCATACTACTCTATCTTACTGCCTCGCGTCCTGATATCATGTATGCTGTGTGTGTATGTGCTCGTTATCAAAATAACCCTAAAGAGAGCCATTTGAATTCTGTTAAACGTATAATTAAATATGTTAAAGACACTCTGAATCTAGGACTTTGGTACACTAATGACACACCAAGCACTATTATTGGGTACACTGATGCTGACTGGGTTGGATGTACTGATGATAGTAAAAGCACTTCAGGAGCATGTTATTATATTGGTAATAACTTGGTAGGATGGAGTAGTAAAAAATAAAACTGTACATCACTCTCGACTGCTGAATTTAAATACATAGCTGCTGGTAGCTGTTGTGCTCAATTATTGTGGCTTAAACAAATGCTAAGTGATTATGGTATTCAAGAAAACCAATTGCATCTCCATTGTGATAATCAAAGTGCGATTAATATTTCTAAAAACCCTGTTCAACACTCGCGAACAAAGCATATAAAAATAAGACATCATTTTATACGCGAATTAGTTGAATCTAAGGAATTAGAAATCAATTATCTTCCTACTGATCTACAACTCGCAGATATGTTTACCAAACCTCTAGATTATAATAGATTCATTTCATTACGTAAATCTATTGGTATGGTTTGTGCTGAGTAATACCTTTGCTGCTTGTCCAAGTTTTTCCCTTTGTCCATTTTGAGTCTACTAATCTCTTACATATACTAAACAGCTTGATCTTAGTGATTCATTGTAGGTATTCCTTTCTGTACAGTCATTCTCAACTGATGTATTAGCGTATTAAATTGTAAATAGTTGAGTTATGTACTTTTTGATTTCTAGGATTTGGGTAGATAGAATTTTGATAGGACTAAGTTTTTCTTATTTTTGTTGCCCTACGAGTCCTAGTTGACTCAAAGGAGATTTTGTCTCATATTTCCAAAGGGGGAGATTGAAGCCCTTATACCTTTGACTCACTTGAGTCTATATTGTATAAGTGCTCATCTAGTTTGGAAATTGTGACAAAATTATGTCCATCCTAGAAACCAAAGAGCCTCAGAAGTTGGATTGCCTATTCATCTCTCTTACTTTTAGTGATCAAGAGACTATTGCCAACTCTCACACACAATAGAATTCAATTCATACATGTCATACTGCATAATAATGTGTGTACATAGGTTGAGTGTGTTTAAATCCCTAAGTTTGATTTTTAATAATTTTTTGGGATTTTTTAAACAATTTTTAAACCATGTTTTATTAATTAAAACTTGATTTATAAGTTTTTGGGGTCAAACTCTAAATATACTTTGTTGTGTATTATGGCCTAATGTTACCTTGGGTAGAAACCGAAAGCGGCATAAACATGAGGGTATGGTTTTAATTATTTTAGACGCGCATTTCAGATCCTGTATTTGCCCTATATTTGTCTACCTCTGATTGGTTGGAAGTGTGTTTCTTTACTGAGATAACAACGCGTGTGTTATCAACCCTTGGATCATTTGTTATCAATGGTCTGCGTGTCGTCTTGATGAATCCCTATGTAACCTTCTAAACCAATCATCTTTCGTTTAAACCACCGCCTTGTTTGAGCCCTTAGATTCAAGTCAATTTAAATTGACTTAATCCTGACCCTTATTTTTGAACCAACATATCGAACCTTCTCCTCTCAGTATAAAAAGGCCTATATTCTCTGACTTCGAAGACTTTTGCCATTTCATTGTTTCTGAGAGAAGAGAGAGTAGAGAGAGAAGAGAGAAGAGAGAAACCAGAGAGAGAAAGAAAGTTAGAAACCCTAACTTCATTCGTCTAAATCCTCTTCAAACCTAACCCAAACACCTCTTTAAAACACCATATCCAAAAACACTACCCTGAGTGTTCTTGAGTGTTTGAGAGTTTGATTTGAGTTATTTTTGTTGTTGTAACCTTGTGTTCGTGAGATCTTGTTTCCAACTTAGACTTTTACTTGGATCTAGTTTCTGATTTCATAGAAATCTCAGATCTGAGTTATTCATGTTACATTACACTTAGTTTCACGCTTTATTTCTCATCTTGAGAAATATATTGTTGATTATTTTCTCTAAAACGCTTTTTTACTTTGAAATCAACAATAAATGCTTTCTGTTTCTTGTTCTTGTAAAACTAAACCTTTGACCTAGTTTGGAATCTCACTTTGAGGTTTTCAATCTCGAAAATCTTTTCAAAACTGAGATTGATTAAGATCTTGGCTGATTTCTAAGCAAGATTTCCGTGGATTCTGGGATTAATTGAAAGGTCAAATAAGGTTCAAAGTTTTGTAAAAAGAAAGAAAAGAAAAGATCACAGCATATAGTGTAACTGTAATTTGTTAGGACTGTTTGTACTTAATAAGTGTGTGTGTGTGCATGCATGTGTTAGAAAGCACCTCCACAAACACTTACACCCTACAACACGAAAAGTGTTGGTAATAAGATCTTGTGAACATAAGTCGACGTAAAGTTCTGGAACAAATCAGAAGTTGACAAACTGAGAGAACTACATCTACAATCAGAACTGCAGAGAAGTTATAAGGACACCAGAGGGTACATTCCTAAACTTATATAGGTCTGAGTTGTTTGCATGTTAGTTATATAGTTTGTAACTCATAAATTTGTTTTAGTGGATTTTTTCATTTTACTCCGTAGAGGGAGTCGTGGATGTTTCCTCAATTGGTGAGGTTTTACCACATAAAAAATTGTGAACAGAATCTTTCTACATTTTCTCATCTCATTCTTGGTTGTGTTGTGTTTAAAACTTGTTTAAACTATCTTTTAAACTTGTTGCCTAAATCTTGAATAAGATCTCGTACATATTGTTTTATTAAACACTTCTTGTGATTAATCCTTTTTTATTTAAGAAAAGAGTTTCTTCAAAAAACAACTCGGAGTTACTTAAATAGTTTATTTTCAATAAACGGCTTTAGTAACGTATTTTTGAGGCAAGACTAATGGCTCAAGGAAATACACAAGTTAAAGGTGTAGGCTTTGATGAGTCTTTTACCCCTGTTGTTAGGCTAAATTCGGTTCATTTACTCTTGGCTATAGCAAGTGCCTTAGACTTTAAGTGAAAGTCCTGTCCTATAGGATTCTAATATATGGCAAAGGGTGCAAATAGGCTTCATATTTAAGGTCACATGGGGGAACGAGTGGTTTGAAGCGCAGGGCTTCCTATATAATGTCCCGTGGGGGATCGAGTGGTTTGAAGCATGAGGCTTCCTATTTAAGGTCATGTAAGGTACCAAGTTGGTTTGGAGCGTGGCGGTCCCTATTTAAGGTCACGTAGGGGACCAAGTTAGTTTATAGCGTAGGTCTCCTTACTTTAGGTCGTGTAGGGGACCAAGTTTGTTTGAAGTGTCGGGCATCTTATTTTAGGTCGCATAGGGTATTGAGTTTTTTAAAGTAAGGGGCTTCCTATTTAAGGTCACGTAGGGGACCAGAGGGGTTTGAAGAGCAGAGATTCTTATTTAAGGTCGTGTAAGGGATCGATTTGGTTTTAAGCACAGGGCTTCCTATTTTAGGTCACGTAGGGCACCGAGTGGTTTGAAGAATAATATTTCCTATTTTAGGTCGCGTGGGGGACCGGGTTGTTTGAAGCACGGGGGTTCCTATTTAAAGTCACATTAAGGACCGAGTTGGTTTAGAGCATAGGACTCCCTATTTTAGCTCACATTGGGGACCGAGTTATTCGAAGCACATGGCTTCCTATTTTAGGTCACATAGGGTATCAAGTGGTTTGAAGCAAAGGCTTTACTATTTAAGGTTGAGAATGCTAGGATTCAATAGATTGATTTGTATCTTAGGTTCTCACACACACAAATTCAATTTTTACTAAATTTTATCTTTGATTAAATTAGGTGTGCATACGTGATGTAGTCCAATATTAAATTAACAAACCAAGCATGTAATCAACACACAGAGATGAGGAAAAATCCCTAAACAGAGCAAAACTTATATTCAGCACTACAGAGAAATTGGCAAACAGTCAACTTATAACTACTTCGACAGATTTAGTATGACGCGCAGACTCTTCAATTCCTTTTATAAAATACAACCCAATCCAAAGTCGTCCATAGATAGCGATCTACTCTCAGTATCTATCGATCATCCTCCGTCTTCTTCAGCAATGAACCATCAGTTCACAAATCAGTCGTTGATCCACAAGGCGTATGTAAGTTATTTAAAATTAGGGCTTCATAAAGTTCACAAACCACATATGAGGATGAATGATTGTGAATCTAAAAGTGATTTTGTGAAAATGACAATGAAAAACTTAGGATCAGATATGCAGAAATCGTTTTTGCACAGTCTCTTGAAAAAACTGCTCAAAACAGATATTTATAAGAAAATCATGAATTTCGAGGCAGTGTCATCGTTCAAACGGCAGTGGACTTTGTTCGAAAAAAATTACAGTTTCGTTTGAATGAGATTCAAACTCGTTCTAACGACATGGCTTTTTGTTTGAATATCCTTCTCACGTACTTCAAATAACAATTCTCTGCCAGGGAAAACCAACCTTGTTTGAAAGACTTTAGAAGTACGTTCTAACGAGATCCCAGTTCTCATTCGAACAAGACTTATTCTCATTTGAATAAGGCTCAAAAATAATTTTTGTTTTAAAATCCTTTTTACAAATATTCTTGATTTTTCAAAAAAAAATAACATCCCAACATATTATTTATAAAAATCTATTAACACTCATGTTTTATACCTCCATTACTTGATGGTGTGATTTCGATCTTGGAGATATCGGAGTTCGGTTTGATTTGTCAGTTTGTAATGGGATACGTCAAAAACTAAGTAAAGCCTAAGTTATGAGCAATTATAAATGTTTGCTCTTACAAATCTCCCCCTTTGGCTATTTCGATACAAGACAAAATCGAAAACCATATTATAATCAAATCCTGCTAAGACAGTGATTCCTAATGTCCTTCGAAACCCTAGAACTGGAATGATATAAATGAAACTTTGTCTTCAAACCGAACGTGTTCTTCCCTTGGTCAACTTTGTCTTCATCTTGTGTAGTCCATGAATTCATCATCAAAGCGAAAGAGACCTTCATACATAAAACAAGTGGATAACATTATGCATACAAGTTTTAAATAGAAAATAAAACTCTTCCTCAATGTATTCTCCTCATTTTTGTCCGTAATAGACAGAGGAGTAGAAACTAGTCATGAAATGTAAATCATCATATTAAGAAGCGGGATATCATCACAATAATAATCAATAACACGCAAGTAATGATAATCTCAAAAGGCAACTTTTCTCCACAAACTATTTTTGAAAATTTTTTAAATATAAATATAAAATGTACAAATATTTTACACCATAGATTAACACTAAAATATCCGAATCGTGAATGCGGAATGACATTGTGTGAACATTTTCCATAGGCAAATCAACATAAACATTCATAACAAGTGTGCATGAAGCGATGAGACACTTCTAAGGAAATAACTCAAAGTCTACCTTAGGTGTAAAGATTGTGAACTCATATGAAATCGACTCAACTTAATCAATATGTCATGAACTTAAATGATTCTCACACCAATAACGCTAAACTATTTAATGTTTTTCAAGAAAGTCTATTGTGCTTACCCATTGATCTTCGACTTTAACTCTCTCATGTATAAGAATTCACTCTCAATTATTTAGAAGAAATCACCGTGCTCATATGTAAATCTAAACAAAATTGGCCTAGCACTTCTGTTTTTATGTGCCTCTAATCTTTTTAGGCTCTATGCAAATGGCGACTTTTATCACAAAGAACATTTTTTTGTATCCGGTGTTAAGTTTCCATTTACCTTTTTTGCATATTTTATCACCCTTATGCTTAAAGAAGATTAAAACTTGATTTGGTTGATAAAACCTTTGTGACTATTGCAACATACACTTTCAAGTCTTCTAATATATTTTTGGTGAGTCTCCATTTTGACATGCAATATGCACTCTCTTATTAAAATGGGGGGGGGGGGGATAAGTGAGTTAGAATAAAACCTCTGAAAAACAAATGTAATCAAAGTCTCTTTTGCTCTTTAAGTCAATTAACCATTTCTTTCCCATTTTTTAATATGCTATGATCTGCATTTTCACTTGAAATAACCGTCGCTTTGTTGTCTTCAACTAAATAAATGGGTCCGGTAATTTTAATTAAATTGCGTCCATATTGGAATTTGGAAGGTGCCAAGATGACATGGTTTTACTGATAATATAAGACAAATTACATATCCTTACTTTACCCCACTACTCGTGTTTTTCATTAATAAATGAAAGGGATAATTAATTTTTAATCCTTAAGAGCTAAATACATTTTGCACTTATTCCACCTTCTTTTTTAGAAAAATGCTAGGCTGACACAAAATAGAACATAGAAGTGTGACACAATTGACGTGTCACACCCACAATGGCCCGTGTCTAGATTCCATTATTGTTGAACCCGAACACAAAGCAATGTAGGTGTGACACATCAATTGTGTCGCTTAGCATTACTATATTTTTTGTGTTCCAAAAAATTTCGTCTATTTTTTTGACAACATTTTCCTAGGATGTAAAATAAGAGAATAGTCTGAATGTTTTATATAACGAGGGACATTTTATAATACAATAAAAAGACAGGGTGACTCAAGATTATTCGAGGTTGTGAGCAAAATTATTGAAGTGCATCTTTGATATCATAAAATACACTCTAATTTATTTATTATAACTTTTGAGACGCAAAATTAGTACACTAAACAAAATTAAAGAAATGATAAAAATATTAATAAAATAATAATTTTGAAATAATTAAATTTGTAGAGACAAAAATTAAAAGCATAACATATAAAATTTTAAAGTGAGAAAATGTACTATATCTCTTGGTCTTCTATCATACTCCTCCAAATGTATAAAAACCATATAAAACTCATATGAATGGGCTTTCTTTTTCTTCCTATGCCTATCCATTAATCTCAATAAATAAATTGTTTCTATTGTTGACCTTCTAGGCATAAACTCAAATTAATTATTAGAAACTATTGTTTTGAATCTCAATCTATATTCAATCACTATCTTCCAAAGTTTCATAATATGACTCATTAACTTAATACCACAATAATTTGAGCAACTTTGTATATTCCTTTTATTTTTATAAATAAGTATTAAAACACTATTTCTCCATTCATCAGACTCCTTCATCCCCTAAACACATCCAAACTTCAATAGGGATACCCTCTATCCAAAAGCCCTTCCTATTTTCATCTTTTTTTTAGGACAATCCTAACATTCATTGTCCTAATTCTACAAAAAAATATATATTTTCTGTAGTCCCCCTAAGTTCCTATATATCTAATATATTCTCACTATCTTCATTCAATAACCTCTCAAAGTATTTTTTTTATTTTTCTATAATCTCATCATCCTTAACTTGGACTCTCGAATCATCATTTTTAATACACTTAACATTACTAAAATCTTTTATTTTTTATGCATATCAGTGTTGCCAAATTAAAAGTTGATATTAAACTTTTGACTGGGCTTTTGGGATAAAGTGAAACCCACAAACAAGTCAACGTTGTTTCTGAACAAAATAGTTGAATGACTAAATTGATAAAATGTGAAATGCACGTTGTTGTTTTGCCACTAATCTCTAATTCATAATCTGTTAAGGGATAATCATGTTTGAAAACTTATAAACTTCTTAAACAAATCAAAACCATAAAGAGCTCTGGTACGTTTGACAACATTCACCAAGTATCATTCAGGCGAGGGAGAAAAAAACTACGAGAATTTGGCTTGACAACATTCACCAAGCATCATGCAGGCAAGGGAGAAAAAAACTATGGGAATTCGGATTAGAAAGGTGAGATAAATAATGAAGATTTGGTGCTATCTACTGCTCTGATGATACCAAAACACATTCATATAAAAGTGTTACCATGTATAAGAGTTGCAAGGCATGGATAATGATCTCTGAGCTGTCTCTTCATGTGAAACCTACAATCTACTACTGTCGGCAAAATTGTAAATGTAGCGAACTTCGCCTATATAAAAAACTCTACATGTGCTCTTTGATTATGCACAAAACAATATTTTCATTACAATGAGATGAGATTACTTTCTCCTGTCACTTTAGCAGTTCCAAACTGGAAGTTGTACTTTGCAACAGTTCAATTTTGAGCTTCAGCAGCAAAATTCGTGTAATATAAGGGCAATTTACCTTTCCATGCACCTAGAAAGAAATGACCGAGTCAGCTTAGTAAATCCAAATGAGAAATACTTGACAACAATGATCTACCATATCAAGTTGTCGATTCAAAAACACATAGGATAAAATATTATGTATGGATCGCATTACAGCAACTGTAAATTTGCCACCCCGACTGTCAAGAAAGCAAGGTGGCCAAAAATTGCACCGTGAGGCTTGAAGAAATAAGACATTATGTAAGTTCATAAAAACTTTCTACCGCATCAATTAATTTCATTATGGAGGCAGGACTTACTTTTCGGTCACGAGATCTCAAAGAGAAAAAACAAATACAAAAATTTCAATAGTTGGCTCGCGCATCATCTTACAACCTCTAATAATCATTTATGCGAGTGTGAGAAGTTTCATTCTAAGAATAAAATACTCTAAATATAAGGTGAGCACTGAGCACCAAGGTTGTCTTATTAAATCAAATTAGCCAAGCTCATAAGGGCCATGCTTGAATGATAATGTAATTGTAGGTCATGATATTGTTGTCTCGGATTGACAAGAATCTTCCCAAAATATTGATTGCGAGCCGTAAGCCACTATTATCTTCAACGCTCATAATAGTTTCAACACATTCATAAAGAATGGCATTCCCATAGGTTCGGTACATAGGATTATTGAGGGTGTTACCACAGTTAGTTATAGTACACTCATTAATAGGAAAAACTCTAAAAGTGGACCAAAAAAATACCTGGACTCAATTTTGCAGATGATTGATAAATTACTTACAAATTATTGTCAACTATGGGGCAAAGTATCAATGCTGATAAGTTAATGTTTATGTGGACCAAAAATACCTAGACTCACTTTTGCAGATGATTGTATGTTTTTCCTCAAACCTAACAGAAAATCCAGATAAATTACTTACAAATTATTGTCAATTATCAGGGAAAAGTATCAATACTGATAATTTAATGCTTATGTTCGGCCCTAATTCTGCTATAATCGATTTATATTATATGCAGGCAGTACTACTATGATAAACTCAGTTCTCACCACATTCATGTCCTTATTTTGTCTCCTAAAAAAAATTCTTGAAGAACTCAATAATAAAATCAAATTTATTCTGCAATGCAACGAAAACTGCTAACAACTGTGCAAAAAAATATTGGACACATATTTGCCAACCAAAAAAATATAGGGGACTTTGGTGTGAAGAACTTTGAGATTCTGAATAGAGCGTTTCTTCTAAAACTTCTATCAAAGCTTCTTACAAATCTATCCTCTCTTTGGACATATCTTATGAAACACGAATACTACCTCAACCAGCAACTTACTTCAAGACGCAAGGAAAAATAGGATGTCTTTGGGTATGGAACAAGTTGACGAGTCTGCTCCTTATATTCCAAGCAGCTTTAACGTGGCAAATGGAGACAGGAGACCGCAATATTTGCCACTGGTATCTTGATTGGTACTGAAATGTTGGAGAATCGAATTCCAAGCCTTCCCTCTTGATGCTTAGGTCTTCCCGTTAAACATTTTAAGACTTGGGATACTTGATGGAATCTCTTGGAACAGAGCCCATTTATTCCTATAGATATTTAGCATGAAATCCGTCATATCCCATGCATAAATGCATCTAATGAAGACATCCCTATGTGTCTCCCCAGTGGATCGGGACATTTTAATTCATGGCACCACAAGATAACTCCCCCTCCTATACTCCCCAACTTACCCTGGATGAATATCTGGATATTTAAATGTACTCCCGAGACGAAATTTTTTTATGGTTCTTATGTCATGGTAGACTCCCAACTGCTGATATATTATTTAGAAAACACCATATCCCAACAAACGTGTGTAATCTTTGTAAGCTTGAGGATGATAACTTTCATATTTTTCATGATTGTTCCTCTTTCTACAATGCCAGAGAAGCTTTTCAACTCTCTCAAACAAACCCTCTTCAAATTCTAAAAGGGATCAAACCGTTGTATCCATCACGGAACCCATGAGAAAATATGATCAATCCACAGTACAAATAGTGGAACCCATAGAAAATATGTAATCAACCCATTTTTCCAAAACAAACCCATCAAAACGAGAGAATTAAAGCACCAAGTGAAGCAAGATATTAGTATATAAAAACCAAGTCATGTTTTCCAGCAGACGGAAGAAAATCTACAACCAAAGAACACCTACCAAATTCAGTGGTGGGCTAGACCAGTTCACACAGCTTTTAAATTAAACACGCATGAATCTAGGGATTTATCAACAGGACGAGATGCTATAGGTCGTATTCTAAGGAATTCTACGGAACAATTCATATGATCTTATAGCAAAAATAGTGGGAAAACACAATGTAGTGGTTGAAATAAGGGCTCTCAAGGAAGGATTACAAATTGAGTTATCTAAAGGAATCATGGAGTTGCAGGTGGAAACAGGCTCACATCTAAGTAATAATATGCTATGCAGGGAAACAACAACAGACAGATTGCTCCTCAACCAGATATTCCAGGAGACCCTAGGTGTGGCCAAGCGCTTCAGACGACTATGGTTATCTTTTTGTTATAAATTGTGCCAATAGTTTGACAAAGTTGACTGTTTCTAGGCCTTTTTTGTACATTCTATACTAAGGCCCCTGTATTTCTTGCCCAGATTTTGTAGGACTTTTGTAATATCCATAGTTTTGGTAGGGCAAGATGTAATCAGAATTTAATTATGTGTATAGTATAATAATGCTTCTCTTTCTTGAGGACAAAATATGGACTTGGCTCAAAATCAGGTCAAACTATCGGAGAGCATAACTCTCACTTAAAACCACGCTGATGTCAATTTCATAATTCCTAAACTATGCAATCAAGAGCTTGAGACAGATATTTAAGTTCCATCATTTAAACAACCTGAACTCAAATCAGCTGGTCATTCTGCTATGCTCATGGGATAGGAACTATTTTAATTTATGACTTTATTATCCTCGCAACAACTTTGAGCAACTCTCCAGGATAGATTATGAAGCAACAAAAATATCTATATAACAATAAAAAGGGCAATTTACAGATAAGTCCCTTGGTAACAATTTTTAAATATTTAAGGACAATTTACAATTAGGTCCACTTGTTATGCCACTAGCATGGACTTCTACAAGAAGAGAATTAGTGGACCTAAGTGTTTAAAATTTATCAAAATTCCTAGTGTTTAAAATTTGTTTGTGAGGGACCTAAGAGTACTTTCCCCTAATAAAAAGCCACTCTAGAAACCAACTTACGACAATCTCAACAGACCTCTGATAAGAGGGACTTTCTTCCTCTCAAGAATTGCCGCGCTATTAATAATTAAAATATAATCAAGAAATGGAAGAATTATCATTTGAATAAATCTCTCTTACCTAAAGCAAGAAGGTCACCGTTGAGAGAAAGCTCATAAAGTAGTACCACTCAATAGCTATGCTTCATCTCCTCCTCTTTCTGCCTTTTCCCAATTGACCAGATTTGAAAGCATGTTCCTGCTCTTGTAGGAAAGCTCTTGCTTTCCCATACTTCTCGGCTCTCTCTTCTTCTAGTCGAGCCTTATCTTTTGCCTTCACCTCAGACAAGAAATAATTATCTTTTCGCAGTTCACGAGCTGCTCCTTTAGCTTCCCGTTTTATGAGTTTTTTCATCTTTCTCATCTCGGCCCGTTCGCGATCCGGATCATAATCTCTTCCCTTAACAAAGCTGAATGGTAAGATCCACGTTAAAAAACAGGTTCAGTTACTCAATTCAACATGCACTTTTTTATGTGTAATTAAAAAGTGAAGGGTCATTTCGCTTTCGGCCCACTTCCGTTCCAACTTTTGGGTTACATCCCCATTGTTTCAAAAATATAAAAAACACCACCAAAATCGTTGTTAAAGCTCAGTGTCATGTTTTGAAGGCCTTTCATGACAATTTCTTGGCTTTAGGAACGTTTATTCCTCTTTGTGTGTGTGTGAATGGGGGGGGGGGGGGGGGGGAGAGGGGGGCGGTTACAAAAGTTTGAACACAAGTGGCTGAGAGTCAAAATAACCTAGATAAAAAAGTCGCTAGTGAAGAGTAAATTACTTCTCCTCAAACTTTGGATTGAGTAACTTGATAGCCACCGGCTTTTGCTTCCTCATTTGTAGTGGGCGGCGTAACATCTGATGCTCAAGAGCTTTCTTCTCTATAAGCTGAGAAACATCTCTGGTTTGATCCTGTAATGCAACTGGCGCACGTTCTGCCAATTCATTTAATAATTTTGAGATTGGCAAAAATACTTCAGGAAAGGAATTAAATCCTTCATAAATGTTGACAAATCCTCGTAGTGTTTCAATTACTGCTATAAGCATGCTGGCCCTGCACATAAAAGCATCTATTTCAACAAGGTATGAACAGTCTCAGAAAAATGATTTGTAGAAAAATCGCCATAACAAGAACAGCAAAGAAACAAACTAAATCCATCATAAATGTTTAAGTAGAAAAGTTTAGAACACAATGCACTGTATACAACTACCCTTGAAAGGTGGCGCAGATGCTAACCTGAAATTATCTGAGCAGAAATAAGGGCTGTCCTCTGGCAAGTCCATTACCACAAGAAAATCTAGAGGACTAATCTCATTTACACAACCTTGTATACACAGTAGAGGCTTGAGTGCTTTAAGTTCCAAAAGATGATATAACTGCAAAACAATAAACTTGTAAATTGGTCATTATTTTCATGGGACATAACGAAAAGAGTCCCCACCATCATCAAGTGTATTCCATAAGCTATTGCAAAAAAGAAAATCAATAAGGCAACATGGGCTGCTTCTGAAGGATAAAATATTTAGCTATACCTGAGAATCTTGACATGGTTCAGTTTTTTTGTCCAAAGCTGCCATTAGCAAAGTTCGTAGAAACATTATGGCCTCAGGACAAAACTTCCTAGATTGTTTAGTTACCTGCAGAATAATTTTAGAAAGCCTCGGTTTAAAATACATCGAGATATTACAATTTTTCTAAAAGAATTTTTCTTTCTAACCAAGTAATTAATTTTATGAATATAAATTTGTCACTTTAAATGATCCAATAAGAGGGCTAACTGGCTCTTAACAAGTACAAAGGAGAAACAATGTTCAGCATGGAAACTTATACTTTTTGCAGTGAATGAAATATTATTATACATTTTAAATTTCTGTACGAAAGGGGGCCAGAAGAGAAAAATGAGCATATATTTTAGGAAACTTACAGAAAGAACCATAGAGCATAAGAAGGAGCCAATCACAATATCTCGGCCAGACATAATGATACAGCGCATAAGATATTCACACATCAACAATATTGCAGGGGTCATCACAACATGACGAAAATCAGAGCAAGGAAATATCATGGACCACAGCCTCAAGAGAAATAGTGTCTTCAAAGAAGGCCAACAGCTTTTCCCTGCAAGAAATGGAAAGACGAGGGTCGCGTATTAGAGAAAATAATCACATTTAGCGAAAGTCTTTAAAGTTGGAACCACCACAATTTCTTGTACATAGAAAAGCTGACCTGAATCCTTCACATCCTCACAGAACTGAGTTCGAGTCCGAAGTAACCTCTGACGAGCGCATATGGCTGCAAAGTATGGAGTTTCCACACTCATCTCCATCAATGGCTTAACAAGCAAATTCAAAAGCTTGAAATTCAGTGGCTTTTTATTTGCTGAGATAGAAAAAAACTGCAATAGCACACCATAGAATACCTGGAAGAAAATGGGCATTTCAATTCACGCATATGGATAAAAGGTACAAATGTGAACGCAGACAATACTAGTACTTTCCAAGTTCAAATAATACTAGCAGCAGTACTGATGCAAGTGCACAGAAGGAATTTACATAACTAATCACACGAGATTAGGGACTTGGTGCCCGAACTACCCTAACAAGGAAATATACTAAACTATTTCTAATCTAAATTAGAATATTCATATGGAATACTCCTCAGCACACAATTTACAGCTAAAGTGATCATATATTTACAAATATTTAAACTAAGTTAAGAAGGCTGTGACAAAAACCAGAATATAAAATAAGATGGTGGATTATATATGCTGATGACAAAAGCTTTACACGGGCATCTCCTATTGTGTTAAAGCAAAACCTGAACCCCCTCCCCCCCCCCCCCCCCCTTCCTCTCCCTCGTCTAAAAATTCATGAAAGATATTTGTTCTATGTATAAATTAAATGGACCACAATTCAGAGAAAAATTTAGCCATAAGCAGTTCCAAACAGAACATTTTCATACTTGCATTTTCTTTCGATTTTCCGCTGCAACGGTGATTGCATTAAAAGTACGAATTCGCCTTATTGCCTCAACAATTTGGTCATCAGAACGATTCTCTAACAATGTAGACAATTCTTCCAAGGATTTTGGAGCTTCAATTGTATAAGGAAGGTCCCCTTGTTGAGTTGGAGGCCTTTCAACATTTGCTTTAGTTTTTTCAGCATCTAATAGAGTTGTTTGTCTTTCCTTAATTTCTGATGCCTTTTTATGGCCTTTTGGTTTCACCACTTCGTCACCACCATCATTATCACCATCTTCTTCGTCCTCCAAATCTGTGTCAACATTGTCATCGTCACTTTGTTCCCAATCCTTCAAAGATCTCGTCTTATCGCTTTCATTGTTATCTTCATCAGTTCCTTCTTCACTTCCTGTTTCATCGTCGTCATCTTCAGCACTCTCAGAGTGCCCAGAAAATGCATCATCTTCACTCTCAACATCATTTTCTTTCTCTCTTTTCAAAATCTCATTGATCCAGCCCAGTTTAGTTTTTCGCTCTTCTTCATGAGAGAAGGAGTCACCGAGATCATCCCCAGAAATAGATGTTAACATATGAGTGGATGCATCATCTTTGGAGTCATCACCATCTTCATCGCTAGAGTCATCAGCAGCTAGCATCCTCTTTTGGCGTTCTTCCTGAAATTTCGGATCATAATATAAGTTACAACAAGTGTGAAAGACGTTCCAAAAATAAGATTGTCTCCTAAATTCTGGCTGAAAATCATTTAAATTTACTATTTTCAGGACATTGATATTTGTGTGTGTATACATCGAACAAAAACAAAAGCAAAAACAAAAAACCTAAGGAAAAGAGAAGGTAGATTACATTGAAACAATGAAGAAACTACCCGACATAATGAAACATTGGCCACAAATATCAAAACACAAGCACAACTGCTACAATTTATTTCATTCGCTGAAATAATAGTACAAAAAACTAAATTATATTGGCAGAACCAAGTGTCAATTGCCAATCATGTACCACTTTGATATATACAGTTAAATATCTGAAGCTTCCTTAATTTTGATGATAAAACTATTTAGAAAAACACAACACTTTACTCCCCACACACGCACGCAAAAAAAGGCAGATAAAAATTAGTAACCACAATAGTAGTACTGACTAATCCGTATATAAAACCAAATATACCTCCAATTGCTCTAGTCGCTCCTTCTCCTCTTGAGCAATTTCTTCAGGCGTCTTTGTCCTGTCTGATGGGCGAGAACGCATATCAAATACCATCTCATTAACAAGTTTGTCATAAGCATCAGGTTTGTCCTGTGAATATAATAAATTTGAAGGTCAAGTAATATAGATCATAGGCAACCATAATTACAACCAATTGCAGGAGCTTACAGTTTCATGTATATATATCATATGCAGAAAATTGAAAGTATGGAGAAAACAAGTCCAAGGATAACACCACCAGTGCAATGATCCGTTACATTTTCAAGGTAAAAAATTTGTAGTAGAAACTATGGGAAAACTCTAAAAAAGGAAATCAGTCACATTGGCTGTTTTAAAAACCAAATATCAGATGTGATATCTGAAGGAAAGGGAAATTAAAAAGTGCAAGGAAAGAATTATACCTGCGGAAAAGATAAATTGTCCGGAGTAGCAGATACCTCATCTTTCTTCGCGTTATCATTTAAATAGCTCTTGTTGACAAGAGCCTTCAAGGCATTCATCTTGTTTGGTTGGGTTAAAGATAACAATGCCTTGGACTGCACTAAAGATGTAAAGTCTTTGTCCAATTGGTCAACCAAGTGTTCATTTTCTTCCTTATCCTTAGCTTTTTGTGCCTGGTATAATATTATGAGGGAAACAAAGGAAGGAAACATGAAAAATCAGTTAGCAAATCATCCTCATTAATGCAGCAATTTCATTCTATTCAACAATATCAAAAATTTCAACAATCACCACCTTAAAGAATTTACTCTTTGAAATAATCTCCTCCATCACTTCCTTCTTACTTTTCTGCCTCTGCAATACGAAAGACGTCATATTGATACAGGGATAAAAGCAACCATAAAAGAAGAACAAGAACAAATAATTTAATTGACTGCAATCATAATCTACCAAGTAATTAGATAATCAAACAAAACGCACATTTTCATCTCCATCCACTAAACCAGTTTCCAGACTATTCCGAGTACCAGGGGCACTAAGCTCTTTTAAGATGGCCGACCTCTCTGAAGAAAAAGACAGTTAATGTCTATAGCGAAAGCTTAGAAAAACAAGAATAAGATTATCATTAAGCAACTGTAAATCGAAAACTGTTACATAACCAATTGAACCAACCAAAATAAGAATCGGATGCACAATCTTACATATTAAAAGGACCCAGATTTGATGATGACAGAATAAATTTTAGCAAAATTAATGAAAAGCATGCCCAAATTGCAGAATGCATGTAGGCTTACGCAGAACGAATCAATGGAAGAATTGGTTAAGTCAGAAAAATATAGAATGATAATGAACTCTTTTTATACGTAACTTAAACTAGGCACCGATTTTACCCTGTAAGGACAACAGTACAAGGTCATTTTTCAAATTTGAAACAGCCAAACAAAAAGTTAGCCGCATCGGATGGGAGAACTCTTAATCCTAGAGTGCTCCATTAGAGAAATAAACTGTTCCCTTATAACTACACAAATTAATCTACTGATATCAAGAAGAGAGAAAAATATTAGGAGCTGTCCTAAACAAAGGCTTGAGAAAACCTTCGAAAACACAGATACACTACAAAGTACTCGTGAAGTTTACCAGTAAAATTAAGCCGTACAGCACAGAGATTGCAAAAGACATACGAGGGTCTATGAAAATCAAATTCTAAACGAGAGCCGCTTTTAAACAGACTAATAATTTTCTTCATTATATTCAGCAGAGAATTCAGACAACCGGTAAGGGCACCTCAAAGTTCAAAGACAATAAACAAACCACATTGTATTGTAGTTATAGATATGACTAACGGTACCCGAAGGCCATTCAGAAAGTCAAACTATTAAAATATGTGTACATAAGAATGTATATAAACCATTGACGGAACCACTGTTTTGTGGTTGAAAATACTATGTAATATATCTTTGCACTCGTACAAATAATGAAATTTTCCACAATCAAGTAGATAGATGTTTTATGAATTTTTTTACTTTAAATATGTTACTAATTTGCGACTTTAGACTTTAATACAACTTTATCACTTTATTAGACTTTAGTATATTTTCCGTCGCTAAATGACATTTTTCGTTGTTAAATGTCACCAAAGGTCCCTTTTAGTGGCAAGATTTTCACATTAGCGACAAAAAATGTACTAAAGTCTGATAAACTGGTAAAGTTGCATTACAGTCTAAAATCGCAAATTGGTAATGTAGTAAAGTTTTAAAAAAAACATGTTTTATTGTCAGTTGAGATAATATAATATGTTTCTACAGGTCCCAAATTAGGAAAATCAAAGCTTCAAATTTTTAGATTTTAATTGACTATTAAACTGAGGAGAGCACGAAAGAATCCCAACATCACACAAAAGAATAGTTAGAGACACATACTCTCAGTTTCAGTTGCTTCCCCATCATCGTCGTCATCAAATGGTACTTCATCCTCAAAATCATCCCTTTCCGGAAACAAACCAATGCCTTGAATATCCAACTCATCATCTTCCCCATCTGATAAATTATACTTGCTCTTCTTGTTCAGATTCAACTACAGAAATATAATATAAAGAAACCAACAAGTTAAACAGGATGACAATAACATAAATTAACTCAATATTCCAGGTGAGGTGATTACCACAAATAATATATATATAAACAAAACCTGGACTCGAGCATATCGCATTTTTTTTTCTATGAAGCACGGATTCTTCAAAATGGTAAACGAACCCCGAATCGAACCTGAATCGAGTGCGATTCTCCCCCGATTCTCCTCCGATTCGAACCCACCACGAATCCAATTTTTTTAATTAGTTTTAATTACGGATTCTTCATGGATTCTTTAAGAATCCTAATTTTTTCGAGGCTCAACCAAGATTGGTAGTGTTTTTCGGATCAACGTCTAGATTGGATGGAACTTTGAGAAGGCGAGAGGATGACAGTTAGTCCGAGATACTAAGATATTCGAGATTTAGAAAGATGTTGATTGAAGCATTGTATATTAAAAATCATTGATGTGGCCGATTGAAGCTCAAGATTGTCGTTATATTGCAAAGCAACTTCCAAAATCTTTCGGCCTAAAGCAGTGAAACTGAATAATAGTTTCAGAATGATTTACACAAGTGATATTTGAAAAGTTTGACACACGTCTAGAATTTACATTATATAAGATTAAGTATTGGGAACATATCTTTTTTATGAATGATATTTTCACATACATCTTTTTCGTTATGATCCGTTGTATTTATGTTGCAAACAAATGAATGTAGTTTTAATTTGTACAAAACCTAATGTACTATCTACACAAAATTAAGGAACAATATAATATATTTTTATATTATTAATTTATTTTTCAATGCACCCGAATCCTACTTTTTTAAGATTTTTCGAGTCGCCGCACCCGCGCCAACATCCGTGCTTCATAGGTTTTGTTTTGTTTTTTTGCCAAACATGAGTAGATTAGCTATTGGGGTGTTTCTTCTTTTCTTAATAGTAGGGACTGATTTTAAAAACCCATTTACTTTATTATTCCAGAAACCAAAAGAAGTGTAACTTCAACCCATGCTTGTTGAGGGTTGTATTCCCTTTTGTTTTCAATAAAATAAGGCATATGCTGAGGAAACAATGGGAAGAGCTTTAGAGCTAAAATAAAGCAAATGTATGGAGGAGCGTTGATTAGGTGTGTTTATTTCCTTTATTTCCTATTTAGTTGTTCTATTTATTTATTTTATTATCCTTTATTTGGTGTTAGGGGTATGTAATCTTTGATGGGCCTTAGCCTATAAAAGGGAGTCCTTGTTTTCAGCATTCTTGTCACATTAATTTTTGCTTTAGCTATGATAGTACGAGAGTTGCTAATAAACTTTTGCCATTATTATTCTAGAGGTGTGAGTGACCATTTGATTATTCCGCTGCCAATGTTTATGAAAGCACTCGAGGCGTATAAACTTTTGCATCGGGTCTATAACCTCGAGAGTGAAATAAAAGGCTTACGCCCCAAAGGGTTGAGGCGAAGCATTGAGGCTTACTCTCTCACTCTCCTCTCAATCAAAAATCTATTTTTTCTTTTTCCATTCCATGTTAATGGACTTCCTTGGGTCACTTGGCTTGTTTTCTTTTGTATGTTTTCTTTTAGTTACTCCTATAATTTATACAAGGTTCTAAAAGGCGCGAGGCGTAATCGAGGCGTAGAGGTCGAGCCTTAAGCCTTAGGAGCCTAAGCGTAAAAGGCGTTTTCCCTATTTTATTATTTTTTTAATTATAACGAAGGCTAGTTAACAATATAATACTACATACCTTAAAATCTGGAAATATTTCCGTATGTTTGGTAGCAAATAATCAATAATCAATACAAAATGAATAATCAACAATCAATGTATTTTTCAGAAACGGGAGCAGCGGTACTGTGATTACAAAATGATTAAAACAGATGCTAGTATTGAAAAAATTATAGACCAGCAGTCCACTGCCTGCCTGCAGAAGCAGAATCAGAACAAAAAAGATATACAATATTTCAAAAACAGAAAAAAAAAATAACATCAAAAACATATTTTGGAGTCACTTAGGGCTTAAAATAGGAAACCAAAAAAAACTATGAAGGTGAAAAAAATGAGAAATGTTCGGGTTTTCGACGAAAGAGGCAGATATATTGGTCCAGTAAAAAAGAGACAAAAAAAACTTCGAAAAACGACATCGTCTCACTAACTTTTTTCATTTTTAAAAAAGCGCGCCTTACCACGACTCAAAGCACCTAGGCGCGAGTGGGCCGTTGACCATGCCTTACACGCGCGTTGACCGTATTTTACCTAGCATAAGGCATAGGCAAAGTGTTTCTCCAACACCTCACGCCTAGGGGGGCCTTTTAGAATACTGAATATATATATATATATATATATATATATATATATACACATAATATGATAGCATGGTTTTTGAAAAAATTTCAAAAATATCTTCACTTTTCATGTCCGTGCATGAAATGTCATGCTAAAATGTTTTTTTTTAAATTAAAAAGGATTTTGTTTTTGTTGTTTTAAAAGGGAAATAATTATTTTTTAAAAGGGAAATAATTTTAAATAATTTAATTTATATTTTTTTTAAATATTTATATTTTTAAAATGTTTTTTTTAATTTATATTTTTAAAATATTTTTTTTTCCTTTAATTTTTATTTTTTATCACGGGGGCAAATTTATCGCCTTGCCGGGCATACAGTCCTGCTCTTGTGCGGACTAGTCCGCATTTTAAGAATGCGGACCGGACATGTGTTAGCTGGCGGTTAGCTCACCGCCAGAAAGAGAGAGAGAGTGCCTATAATTTAGGCGATAACACTCTCTCTTTCTGGCGGTGGGCTAACCGCCAGGTGACACATGTCCGGTCCGCATTCTTCAAATACGGACTAGTCCGCACAAGAGCGTTATATATATATATATATATATATATATATACTCTTTTACATACTGTTTTTTATAGTTTGATTTACATTCCTATTGTTTAACATAATTATATATATGTACACTGTGAATTTGATTCAGTATAGATTAATCTATCTCCCTCGGGTGTTGTAGTTGATTCATTTATTTCCGTGTTCTGCCGTAGTTGGTGAGGCTGATTTACAGCCTATTTGATGATAACGTGACAATGATACACTGGGTGCTAGCAAGTGCACTTTCAATTTTTAATTTGGGCAATTCCATCCTTGTATACAAGATGCAACTGTTTATTTTTAGCTTAAACTTAGACTTAATATTTTGTTGATTTATTTACTTGCAAGTAGAGATTTTAGGGTAGAAGAATAAGAATACCTGACGTTGACGTTGGGACCTCAAAATGGCCTTATCAAACTCAGCAAGCCCTTCATTTTGCTCTCCAATTCGATTGTCCACAAACACAGAAGACTTGGCGCTCTGCTCGTAATCCTTGAGCAGCGTATTCTTTCTCTGAAATACAATAGAAAGCAATAAGAACATATATAGAGGTGTATTGATTAAATATAAAGGGACAGAAAGGATTATATATATATATATATGTATATGTATGTGCCTTTTGAATGGAGAGAGAGCGGGCAAGGCCAATACGGCGTTCTTCTCCCTTGCGTTTCTTGCCAAGAATGTCGAATTTACGGCGAGACCAAATGGTCTCAAAAGGGTTAGCCTTGTGAGGCTTCACTTTCATTGCTATGGCGTTGGGACCTGACTTGCTCTTTTTCTTATTCTTCTTCTTATCGCCATTGTCTCTAGTGTTGGAGATCTTCGCCATGGTGTTTGCTGCAACAGTCCACTCCCCTCCCCTCAGTTTAGCTTCTGTTTCGTAGGGAGAGAAAGGAGTGAGTTAGGGTTTAAGGACCGGATCTCTATGGAGATAGTGTTTTGGCCCACCAAAAACACAGAAATACCACGGGCTGGAAGCCCCTACAATTAAATATTAAGCGCCTCCTACTATAATTCTGTTTCTATATTTAAAAACAATTTTCATAAAAATTTGCATTTAACAATCTATTTTTAAATACTAAATTATCAAATTTATATGTTATAATTAAATTTTTTTTAAAACAGGTTAAGGGTGTTTTATTATTTTTCAACTCATAATTATTCATTCTTAATATTTTAATACATTTGTACATTAATATAAAAAAAACATATATGATACATTAATATGTGTATAATGCTTATAAATAAAATATATATATGTAAATGTACACAAAATTACGTATGGAATAATATAAAGTTAAATAATATTATCAATAGATACGTGATACTTATATATAGTTTTATACATGTATTATTAATGTATGGAATAATATAAAATATACATATGGTACATATATATTAAAAAATATTATCAATTCATGTATGTAAATAATTTTATAGTGAATTATACATGCAATATCATTATAGAAACATATATATATATATATAGTTAAACTCCCCAAAATACCTCATTAAATATACATAAAAATACATGATATTAAATGTACATGTATATAATTTATGATGTATGTATGTATGTATGTGTGTATGTATGTATGTATGTATGTATGTATGTATGTATACATTCATGTATTATGTATGTATGTAAGTTTTATGTATGTTTATACACACACACACACACACACACACACACATACACATATATATATATATATATATATATATATATATATATATATACATGTTTGTCAATTTTGTTAAATTTTCAAAAAATTATATTTAAAAAAAGTTTACCAAACGCGCACTAATAATTATAATCACAAAAAACTGAATTTTAAAACTATATTTAAAAACAGAGTTTAAATCAAACTTTCTGAATATAGAACCAAACAGGCCCTAGTTTTTTTTTTAGATTTCCTTTCCTCCATGATATCCAATTGAGGTGTAAAATCATACTTAGAATATTCCTAAGTAAATAAAGTTAACAACAAATGAAAATCACATGATCACATAATACAAGGTATGTCCAAGGGTTGTTTTTCTCTTTGTATTTATTAATTCGCATGAACAGGAATTACATGCCTTTTTTCTTAGAAGTGAGGGTTATATTTATAAAGAACACGAGGAGAATGAATCGTATAGGACAATGAGACCTTTGGATATAGTTGCAATGTGATTGAACATATTCAAGCCCGAGATACTAACTAATCGGATTCCCATTCGTTCTTATCTTCAAGTTGTGATCTTTTGTCTCAGTTGTCAGATGTCAGCTATTCCAATTATGACGGATAATTCAAATAATACTCCCACAATTGCTCCCAAAGCTTTGAAGTCAAGAAAGGGTGAAGAGGTTTAATCGTTAGTGAAACTTGATTCTAGTCGGCAATGATTTCAGATTGCCAGTTGAGGATGAGGTTGAAGGGCACCAACACTTGTAATTTTTGGAGGTAAAAGTTCGATTTGATATGCTCGTCAGGTCTTAAGGGTACGCTAGTAATTTTCCCCAGTTCTTTAAGGGTACACTAGTAATTTGGACTCGAGGGGAACCAAAATGCAAGGTGTCTCTGTCATTCGTCACGTAAGGCTCTATTCCAAATGATGGATCGTATGGGAAGTTGAATAGAACAATTCAAAGCCCTTCTCCTACCCCCACTTTGTATCCCCGTCTTCATTATTCAAGACGTCGGACCTTTCCATATTCTTCATCATAAGATTTCTTCTTTTTCAAACAATCATCTGCTTTTCTTCGTATTTTTCTTCTTGGATTAAGAAAATGGTGTAAGTGCACAAGAAACCATACAAGAGTTTAGGAAGAGATTATATATTCCTGATAGGGTCGTGATTGAGTATAATGAGGAGAAGTTTAAGAAGAGATTCTCTATTCCCAACTGGGTCATGATTGAGTGTGTTGAGGAACCTGAGGATTGTTATAATGTAGTAGGTGGCCATTGGTTGCACACACAGTCTGTTTCTGAATGTTCCCCCCTAACTAGTTGTTTCTGAAGTTTTATGAGTTTGTAAGTTTTTTAGAGTGGTGCATGCTTATTATACCCCAACATATGGAAGATTGTGAATGGGGTGCACAAATGCAATCATTTATATCTAACTCAAATTAAAGCCCCTCAAATTAGGTAATGATACTCATGGGTCAAAATGAATGGCAACACCTTCTATTTGAAGGCGATAAGGGCTAATAGAGTCCTTGTTAAAAATCTTATAGACTCCGATAAGGGTTATTTGAGTCACGGCTTCATTGCGAGGCAGTGGAAGTACCCAAGGGTGGAGATCCATATAAGGGTTTTATGTATCCTAGCAGGAGACATAAAATAGGTTAATTGTTGCCTTTCTGATTGTGTTTTTTTACCAACCAATTTTTTCATGAATTTGTGTTAACTCCCTCTTATTCTTTGTTCTGCACATAAGATTCCAAGAAAAATGAACCTGATGCTTCTCATGTTAACTGACCCAAGCTAGTTAAAGTCTGGAATTTGAAGAGGCATTTATCTGCTAGTGTCGAATACCCCATATCGGCATCTTTACTCCTTGAATACATAAACACAACCACTTATTTCATTGTGATGCATGTGGATAAAATGTCTGATATCCTAGTTGTTTTCAAGTAGTGAAGGGTCTTCACGTGAGTATATATCAGCTTCTTTCGAGTCGATGGACATTGATTCTATCCCCATTATGATCCCCACCGCCTCAAAGGAAGAGAAGGCCCAAAAAAGAAAGATGTGACAACTCGCATATCCTATCAGCGGGTGGCCAATCCTCTACTAAAATAAAACAAGAATCTCAATATGGTTTCATTCTCAGCATCACTGTCACAATAAACAATATAACTATAATACGAATAACACCATATAACTAAATGAACATGATGAAACATCATGCATAAATAAATAATAAAAGTGAATCTAATAAATTATTTGTCGCCGAATAGTAACATCCAAGTAAAACGAACTGATAAATGAAATAATATTCTAACATAAATAACTCATATCCAACCTACGGGCAACACTCCCCAAATGAAATACTAGAACTGATAATCATCTTATATATACAGAAATAGCTGAGGCGGCTAAGTCAAATCATATAGCGTCTACAAAAATTGTAATGGCAAGAAAAGATATATCCCGGCTACTGCTATTGTTGCACACCCGGGGTTTTAAAAGAAAAATAATTTCCCACAGGTCAAAGCCAGAAAAGTTTGAAAATATTTTGCAAGTAATTAATTATTTTAAATAGATAAAACTTGTAGCGTATTACTTTCATAATCAATTACCTGGTCGTGTTCACATGAGATAAAACCTCACTTCTAATCTACAATGTGCTCCTAACGCAATTCATTTTATTATCCTAATTATACTATCCAGTCTAAATAGGACATATAACTGCTATCCTTGCCCAATCCCGCTAAGACTCTCTATTAGTTGAGTATAAACTACCCTCACTAGATGTATACTTATAAATAGTTTCGTAGCAATACACGTGTTATATGTAAATATTCACACAATAAATAAACATAGTTACACTCGTGTTATAACTAGATATATGCCATATGTCATACAAACATACGTATATATCACTCGTTATATACATATAATGGTATCCCCAGAGCATGGACCTCTTGGATACATCCCTCGTGTACTATCAGGCTCCAGGCATCATGCATCACAATGAGCCACCAGGTCAAAATTTTACCAATGAACCCAAATGTAAATATATACAGTGGAGACGGCCATAAACATACATTTGGGGGTCGCAGCCATATTGCATCGCACCAAATCGATCTCCAAACCAATGTCTATCCTTACACATGGATAGTGGCCATGAAATAGTGCTATGACCTGCGGAATCAATCCGTCACCTACTCGTCAATGCCAAGGTGGACTGCCCACTATGCGCAATCTCCTACGATAGCACTACCGAGTAGGTATGTTTAGTGTAAACATATAGTAATCACACACACACACACACACACATACATATATATATATAGTCCCCCAATACGTATATATATAACACAAACCTCGTACGAAATCCCACGATGTACGAGTCTCCCAAATCCCAAAATCCAAATTGACTTCACGATCGTACATCTAAATGTTCACTCACTTGAATTTTCGGTTCTTCTCACCTGAACCCATCTATTTGTTGGTCTATCACACATACCAAACCTTGAAAAGAATTCCACCATAGTCCCACAATACCTCGAAAGCCCTTACGGTCATTACCTAAGCTATGATGGGTCAAAATAATACATGGATAAAAAATGGATAGGCTAGCCAACCAAATCGCTTCGCTTGGTAGACCAAAACAGTTCGCTCCCTCAGTGAACCGGTTCGGTTCACTAAGTTGCCTGTCATCTTTTTCCTCGGGTTTTTCTTTTTTAAACCCTCCAATTGAGGCCCCAAACCACCCCAAACATAAAATTAACCTCATACATCATTTTACTAATATTCCATAAGTAATATAGCATAGAATTAGACCCGATCCAAATCAAACATCAATTCTAACCGACACAGAATTTACCTCAATTAGATTTTCATTAACTCAACCTTCCTATAAAAGTTCTGCATGTTCATCATTATAAATCCATAATTAATTTTAAAATTCCAATATGATAAACGTCAACTAATAGTCCATTCAAATCGAAGATTAATTACTAACTACATATCTTAATTAATTAGTCAAAGTTCCAATCTTTAAACCTTTAAATCATAAATTTTTAATAGAGAATTAAGGTAAAGGTCACGTTCCTTCCTATATTTGGATTTTTAGGACAATGTTTTTCAAGTTTATAAATCTAGTCACTGTGGTACAATAGCATTTATAAATCTAGTCCCTGTGGTATAATAGCCTTTATTTTTTTGGTCCACGCCAACGGTACTATTTTTCATGGTATTTTTAGTACAAGGACTAAATTTATAAAATTATATGGAGTGTCCTATTTTTATACACTTTGAGCATTATGAGGTCCTTCCCCCCCCCCCCCCCCCCCAATTTTTAAACCATTAATTATAAAAGTGATTAACTATCTAATCATGGAATTTAAAGCAAGTAACTACTCTCCTTTGTGGATTTAGATATGAAGTCTTACATTTGTGATGGGTTGAATCCGAAAATAGTATCCTTCTTCTCTTCTCCAAGCCTTTCTCTTCCTTTCTTCCTCTTTTGAACTCCTTCTCAAACTCAATTGTGCAGAATGTTAAAGGTGGGTTGTCATCACATTCCATACCCTTAAATACTTTCAAAATACATCTTAATCCCGCTTTTTCATTAACCCCTAGGTGTAAAAAGACCATCGTACCCTTATACGGGTCCTCCTATGTCTAAAAAGCCCCCGGAACCCAATCATAACACCCGGGTACCTATTCTAGACTATTTTGACCCCTCCCCGGGATCATCAATGCACTCGAAAAGGCCATCTGACTCACCAAACTACAGAAGTGCTAACATCTCATTAATCAATCCCGACCGAGCATATCGTACGTGTCGCCCATAAAATATCCCGATCCGCCGCTGTAACTATCTATCGACATATAATAATAAACCTTCGCTTTCGCTCATATGTGACATACAATAAATCACATATCTATTTACTTATCACGCACAAGTAAATAATAATAATAATAATAATAATAATAATAATAATAATAAATATTAATCCTTTATCTCGTTAAATAATATTTATCGAAGCCCAATTTAATTTTCCTTAATTAAATTAATAACTATAAGCACACGGAAATTAAATGATCATAAAAGTATGGGGTATTACATTCTCCCCCAATAACGAAATTTCGTCCCTAAAATTCGAACGTACCTGCCACGAAGAGCTTTGGAAATTTTTTCTTGCATGCCATCCTCACGTTCCCATGTCGACTTGGCAACATTATTGTGTCCCCACTTCACACGCACTAACAGTACCACCTTTAAGATAAGCTTTCGCTCGCTATAGTTCAAAAAGGCAATGTGTCTCTCCTCGTAAAAAATATTTGATTGTAAGTCAATCACTTACAACGGTATATGCTGATAAGTCACGCCACCCTTGAGATACCTCCTCAATGATGACACATGACACATCATGAATCCGCTGCAAATGCTCTGGTAAGGCGAGCTGATACGCAACCGTCCCTACCCTCTTGATGATGGGAAAATAGCCCACATACCTAGGCACTAATTTTCCCCTTTTTCCTGAACCACATCACTCCCTTCATGGGAGATACCCGAAGCAACACCTGATCACCCACGTCAAACTCTAAAAATATCCAGTTTGCATCGGTGTAACTCTTCTATCTGTTTTGAGCTACCCGAATACGAATCCTGATCAACTCAATCTTCGTTGACGTCTCCTGAATCAAGTCTGGACCAAGAAGCTTGTCCCCCACTTTTAACCAGCAAGAGGGCCGATGACACGGTCTCCCATACAAATCCTTAAATGGTTCCATGCCAATCATAAACTGGTACGAGTTGTCATATGCAAACTATACCAAAGGAAAATACTACTCCCAGTTACCCTTGAAGTCCAGAATACACATCTTCACCATATTCTCCAACATTTGATTCACCCTCTTCCTCTGCCCATCGGCCCGTAGGTGATACACCGTGCTCAAATGTAATTATATCCCCATCGCCTCCTGAAAACTCTATCAGAAGTGGGACGCAAAGATCTTATCCCGATTCGAAATAATATTGAGCAACCCCCCATGCAATCTCATTACCTCTGCTATGAAAAGTTTTGCATAATGCCCCATCGTATAATCCACCTAAACTAGAAAAAAATGGGCTACCCTGCTCAACCGATCCACAATGATCCAGATGGAATCGTGACACCGATACAATGATAGTAAGCCTATGATGAAGTCCATCGAAATACTCTCTTACTTTCACACTAAAATCTGCAATGGCTGTAGAGCCCCAACTGGTTTATGGTGATCAACCTTAATCACCTGATAAGCGGTGCACCCAGAGACAAAATCTTTTATGTCCCACTTCATATCGACCCACCAATATTATCCGCCTGTATCATGGTACATCCCATCTCTTTGATATGTACCAAAAATCGTGACCCATATGCCCCATCTATGACTGCACATCGTAAATTCTCATCGTCTGGGATAATTAACCTCTCATCGAAGCTTAAGTCACCCTCAGAACTGATTGAGTAAGACTCCATTCTATCCGCTAATAATTATTAAATCCTCTCGTGACAAGAAGGATTTCCTGTATGTGCCTTCACAACCCTCAAAATTATCTCATGTGTGACGGTCATCACTGCTATATATGCCCGGACTACCTCATCCTCCTGACGAAGATCGACCCATCTTGCCTTCCACACTACTACTAACTACCCTATCAGCATACGGCTCAACGCATTTGCCACTACGTTAGCCTTCCCCGAATGATATTGGATATCAAACTAATATTCCTTCACGAACTCAAGCCACCTACACTGCCTCATATTCATCTCTATCTATGTGAAAAGATATTATAGTGACTTGTGGTCCGTGAACAACTAAAACTTTCTCTCCCAATAGATAGTGCCTCAAAAATCTCAAGGCAAAAATAACTGTCATTAACTCCAAATAGTGATTGGGATAGTTCTTCTCATCGGGATTAAGCTTATAATATGCACAAGCTATAGCCTGCTCCTCCCGCTATAAAACTCCCCCGAGTCCCTGTAAGAACCCATCGATGAAAATAAAGTACTTCACTCCTCCCCTATACAATACGAGCACTGGTGTTGAACTCAATTTATCCTTTAGCTCATCAAACTGACAATGATCATCACATATAAATGGCACTCCATTAAGAGTCAAATTCATCAAGGGACCCATAATTTTCAAAAATCCTCTGATGAACTAGCGGTAGTACCCTATTAACACCAAAAAACTACGAATATTTATCAGTGTCATGGGCTAGCAGCACTCCCTTGCCGTCGATACCTTACTCAGATACATAAAAATCCCTCCCTAGGATACAACGTGATTCAAAAACTGCACCTCCCGAAACCAAAATTCACATTTCTCAAACTTGGTATATAATTAATGATCCCGTAAAGTCTGAAAAACCATACGCAGATGCTTTGCGTGCTCTCCCTCTGTTCGAGAATAAATCAAGATGTCATCTATAAATATAATGAAAAACTAATAAAAGAAATCCTTAAACACCCTGTTCATGAGATCCATGAAAATTATTGGCACATTGGTTAGCCCGAACGGCATAACCCTTAATTCATAAGACCCATACCTCATCAGAAATACGGTCTTAGGAATATCTTGCTCCTTGATATGTAACTGGTGGTACCCCGACCTCAAATCAATCTTAGAAAAGTAGGTTGTTCCTCTTAGTTTATCGAACAAGTCATCGATACGCGGCAATAAATAATTATTTTGAATCGTGACCTTATTCAACTACCGATAGTCGATACATAACCTCAATGCCCATCCTTTTTGTTCACAAACAAAACTGGGGCAACCTAAGATGAGGTACTCATATGGATAATACCGGGCCCCAATGGCTGGTGAATCTGATCCATCAACTTCCACATCTCTAAAAGATCTATACGATACGACGCTCGCACTATCGGTCTAATCCCTGATGCTAAGTCGATCATAAACTCAATCTCCTGACTCGACGATAACCCCGATATCTCTTGAAACACATCAGCATAGTCCCTTACAACTGGGATTAAAACTAATAAGATGACTACAATCTTAGAAGTCTCCTTAATATAGTATAAGTGCGTGCTCGACCTACCATCAGGACGAGGCATCACTACAAGAAACATGTCTTGTACTGGAATAACAAACACAATAGTCCTACTATAATAGTCCACCATCGCTCTATATGTCACTATCCAGTCTGTACCTAAAATAACATCATACTCGTCCAACTTTGAAACAAACAGATCCTTTGTTAAGTAATGAATGAGAGTTTCGCCACCCAACGGTGAATCCACGATCATAGCGATGTCTGATGCTAAATCCACTAAACCCGTTGCACATGCGAATCTGATCCTAACAAACGAGTGTGATCAAATAAAACCTAGCCATTATGCCCATGGAGAAAACATACCCTCAATCACTGGCGGTAAAACCAGTCCTCGAATGTAATACACAAGCCTAAACTGCCCTTGCAACATTGGAATTATCGGTGGGGCTGGAAGGTGTTATAACTGCTACCCCAAATGGGCCTCCTACTGCTAACCCCTAGCCCTATTCGGGCATAAACTGCATGTGGCCCTACTCCCCACATACGAAATACCTCCCAGTAAAATCTGCTTGACCTTGTCCTTATTGGCCCTAACGAAGCCGCCACTATCCCTGACCCTGTTGGCTCTGATAATTCCGGTCAGCCCTGCTGGACCCCGATCTGGTTCCTCTGACTCTACTGGACCGAAGGAGCGTGCTGTCGGCCCTGACTGAAATTGTCGCTACCCGACCTAAATCTCTTAACTGAGTCCCCCTATTGGGAACCTCGCTTGTGTTGCCTCCCCTGTTGCTATGGTGCCCCACTGGCATCGCTACCCCCATCCTTGCCCTACTGGCTATACTATCTTGCCCTCTTCACTCCCTTGAGATGGAAGCGATGGTCCTAGTAGTAGAGAAACACGATATTAACGACCTCAGTGTATGTCCACAACATCAGGTTCCCCAATAAGTGGTGGAAAATCCTCTAAGTAAGCCCATCTGTAAATTTGAGGACCCTCTTCTCCTCAGTGTTCACCTCAACTAACACAAAGTTTGCCACGCGGGTGAATTCCTCCTTGTACTCGGCCACGGTTTGGCCCTCATGCGATTGATCTAAGAATATCATCCTCATCTATGTCTGAATTGCTGTTGAAAAGAACTTGTGGTCAAATTGCACCAAGAACTTCTGGATATTCATATTATTTCTCGCCTCTAACGTGGCAACCGACTCCCACCACTATAGAGCTACCCCGATTAGCTTGAACGTAGTTAGTATCTGCTTTTGGGTGTCGTTGCATTCAACCATACATAAATGCCTATAGATATCCTTCTTCAATTGGCTAGTTGTAACCACATTTTCTCTTTACTATAACTCTGGCAGATGGCCCTTCTGGAAGGCCTCTCTGACTTGCTCCCAAACTGATGACACTAGGTGAGCCTCAACTAGTGATGCCACTGGTGGTTGTGCTTCTGTTTAGGGAAAATGTTATGCTAGGGTGGTCATAGCGATAGTAACTGCCTGTGCTATAAAAGATGCACCCTCTGTTGCGGTCACAGTCCCCTAAGTGGCATGTGTCTCTGGTTGAGCCTCCTTCTTTACGACCCTTCTCACGGCACGTGCTAGTCTACCATTCCTGGCATTTGGCATATGAAGCCAAACCGAAATTGTATGAGATTCACTTCGATCATAAATAATAACAGAAGAACATAAATGTGCAATATGGAACAACCATCCTAAATATAGGGCTCTATATCAAATAAACATAACGTTGACAACGTAGCAAGTTCGCATAGATTCTAAGGACACTAGGACTGGATGCTCTGATACCAACTATGACAACCCGTTTATTCTAATATTGGGTGGTCAATACTTTACTAAAATAAAACTGAAATCTCAGTATGGTTTCATTCTCGACATCATTGTCAAAATAAATAGTATAACTATAATACGAATAACACCATATAACTAAATGACCATGAGAAACATCATACATAAATAAATAATAAAAGTGAACCGAATAAACCATCGATCGGTGAATAGTAACATCCAACTGAAACGAACTGATAAATGAAATAATATTTTAATATGAATAACTCTTATCCAAACTATAGGCAACACGCCCAAAATGAAATACTGGAACTGATAAAGATCCTATCTAGATAGAAACAGTTTAGGCGGCTAAGTCAGATCATGTAGCGTCCACAACTATTGCAATAGCAAGAAAGGATATATCCTTATTGTCTGCGGTTTTAAAAGAAAAAAAAAAGAAAACTAATTTGTAAACGAGTCAAAGCACGAAAAGTTTGAAGATATTTTGTACGTAAGTAATTGTTTTAAATCGTTAAATTTTGTAGTGTATTACTTTCATAATAAATTACCTGGTTGCGCTCACATGACATAAAACCTCACCTCTAATCTACAGTGTGCTCCTAACGCATTCATTTTATTATCCTAATTATACTACCCGGTATAACTAGGACATATAATTGTTGTCCACGCCCAATCCTGCCAATACTCTCTATTAGCTAAGTATAAACTACCTTCACTAGGTTTACTTTTATAAACAATTTTGTAGTGATACACGTGTATATTTGCACAATAAATAAACATAGCTACACTCGTGATGTAAGTAAATATATGTCCTATATTATATAAACATATACATATCTATCACTTGTTATATACGTATAATCGTATCCCTAGAGCATGGACCTCGCGAATACATCCCTCATGTGTTATCAGGCTCCAGATATCACGCATCACACTAAGCCACCGGGTCAAAATTTCACCACCGAACCCAAGCATAAACACATATAGCGGAGGCGGTTATAAACATATGTTCGGACCCAACCGGTCTTCAAACCAATATCAACCCTCACACATGGATAGTGAGTATAAAACATTACTATGACCCGCGGAATCAATCCGACACCTGCTCGCCAATGCCAAGGTGGACTGCTCACTATGCGCAACCTCTTATGGTAGCACTACCGAGTAGGTATGTTTAGTGTAAACACATAGCAATCACATATATATACACGAGTCCCTCAATACGTGTATATATATATAACACTTCCCTCGTACGAAATCCAACGACGTACGAGTCTCCCAAATCCCAAAGTCCGAATTGACCTCACGATCATACATCTAAGTGTTAACTCACTTGAATTCTCTATTCTCCTCACCCGAACCCATCTATTCGTTGGCCTATCACACATACTAAACCCTGAAAAGCATTCCCCGAAAGTTCCATGATACCTCGAAAGGCCCTCCGGTCATTCCCTAAGCTCTGATGGGTCAAAACAATACACGAACAAAAATTGAAAGGCTAGCAAATCGAATCGGTTTGTTTGGCAGACTAAAATAGTTTGCTCCCATAACAAACTGGTTCGGTAATCTGGGATGCCTGTCATCTTCTTCATCGGGTTGTCCTCTTCTAAACCCTCAAATGGAGGTCCCAAACCACACCAAACACCAAAATTAACCTCATACATCATCATACTAATATTTTAGAAGTAATCTATATAACTATATAAAAACTATAGACCCAAATCCTCTGAGGATGACACGTGGCAGTAATAAATGTTGGGTATTATATTTTAGCTATCCATGTGGGTTTTACCTTTATATCTAATACATCTCCATTCCATCTATTTGCCTTCTCGAGACTATTTCGTTGATACCTATTTCCCAAACCTCCGTTCATTGCATTTGATTTCTTGAGAGTGCAACAAAGGAAATAACAACAGTTATAACTTCGTTGTATAAGAGAAAATGGAAACAAAAAATGACAAACATTTATGGTTCGTTGTTGTCAACATTTTTTGTGTTCTCTCCCATGGTTTCTAAACGAGTGGGTGTGTGGAATGGGTTATGTCTAAGGCTTTATAGCTGAAACGAAGTTATAACTGCTCATTGTTTTATAGCCTCAACAGGTATCACCCACTCCCCAACAATAGGTATCTCAGTTTGAAATTCAACACTCATTGTCTTATAGCCTCTCTCTCCCTCCTTCTCTTTTGTTCACAGAAATACCCAATTCACGATAAATGCTCTTTATTTTATATGGGTGTTGGCAATTTAAGTCAAGGTACGCTTACATTTGTGGGTTTATACATTATGGGTTTATATCATAATACCTCTAATAATCGTGTTAGTATCCATCATAAAAAATTACACCATTAGTCAAATTAGTTTACCACCCTTCTTTAATTATTCATTATTTATATTTATTATATATATTCGGCCACGCATCGCGTGGCCTTCATACTAGTATAACATATAATTAGCCCCGAATCCCCTATTTTAAATTATAACCGACCTAAAATTTACCCAAATTGGATTTTCATTAATTTAACCCTACTATAAAAGTTCCACGTGCTCATCATTATAAACCACAATTAGTTTCAAAATTTGTATAAAATCATCATCAACTAATAATCAATTCAAATCGGAGATTAATTACTAACTACATCTCTTAGTTAATTAATCAAAGTTCTATTCGTTAAGCTTTTAAATCACAGATTTTTAAACCATTAACTGTGAAAGTGATTGACTATCTAATCATGCAATTTAAAGCAAGTAACTACTTGCCTTTTGGATTTAGATCCGAAGTCTTTACGTTTGTACAAGTCCTTCTGGATTATTTCAACCCTTCCCGGATTACTGGTACACTCAAAAAGGTTATCTGACTAACCGAACTACAAATATGATAACATATCATTAACCAGTCGTTGACGATAAAGTATACCGATCCGCTAGTGTAACTCTCTATTGACATATAATAATAAATCGTAGCTTTTACTCATACGCGGCATATAATAAATCACATATATATTTACTTATCACACACAAGTAAATAATAATAATAATAATAATAATAATAATAATAATAATAATAATAATAATAATAATAATAATAATAATAATAATAATAATAATAATAATAATAATAATAATAATAATAATAATAATAATAATAATAATAATAATAATAATAATAATAATAACAACAACAACTATTAATCCTTTATCTCGCTAATTAATATTTATCAAAACTCAATTTAATTTTCCCTCAAATAAATTAATAACTATAAGCACGCAAAAAATTAAATAATCATAAAAATACGGGGTATTACAAAAAATATCCACTTTATTGGATGATTACAACCTGTCCACTTCTCCAAGGGCTCATACTTCCAAAAGGAAGGAGGTCGAAGGTCCATCTGTCTTCATCAACTTGTCGGATTCTCCCAAAAAAAGTAAGGCTCACAAAAAGAGCGAGAGTGGTGTTATTTCTTCCACTGCTGCCATTGTTTCCACTAAAAAATGAATGTCCCCATCAAGACAAAGGGTCACTAAATAATGTCGGTGGACAAGAACCCTATCTTGGACCCCGAGCTGTTGAGGGGCCATTATTGATTTTGACAAGGAGCAGGTTGACTACCGAACAGTTGGATTCTTACGCCACTTAGGCGCGAAATTCGGTAAGCTTTTGTACTTTATTAAGATTTTTAAACTTTGGATTTTGCCTGTAACGCTAACTTATAATTGTCTTATTGCAGTTTATGGCAGACTTTGTTGATATCCTCGACAGAGGAGCCAACCAGGCCAAAGATAATGATGATTTTGACAAAGTCTTAGGAGGCTTGTAAGGGTGACAAAAAAAGCTTATGAGACTGAGAATAAGACCACCGAGCCGGAGATGGACAAACTGAAGTCGCGAAAAGAGTAGATGAAGAAGGATATTAAGGATAATGCCTGAGTTATAACTAAGGCATTAACAACCAAGGATGAGGCTTAAGACCAAGGGTTCTATGACACATTTAGTCAGGCTAAAAAAGTAACTGGCTTACATCCGTAAGTCCAGCCTCAAGAAGAGACAGGATTTGGCATTTGTCAAAACTAAGGTTCACCCTGAGTCCGTACTTTATGGAGAGCATGATTTGGGTTCCCCACCAAAGTACTGGGAAGAGGACGAGGCCTCAGGAAATGGTCAAATGAAGGATGGGCACGAATAGGAGAAAGAGGCTGTCGACTAGAATAATGGTTTAGCTAATCAAGAACAAGTGAAGGAGAAGGGAGGCCAAGCTAGTTAAGTTTAGCTTAGGTTTACTTATTTTCTGTATTTCCCTATCTTTTGATAGCTATGTTGTAAGGGCTTTCCCTATCTTATGACTTTTTAATGAGAAATTCAATTTTTATCTTGCCATTATTTACCCAACCATTAATTGCTTGTGAGTGTTATATTTTGTTCTTTTATTTTTGAATGCCTTTTATTTGATCTTTGTTGTCTAAAAATAATTTGGCTTTGACTCCAACACCCTAAGAGTGTGAAGATGTGGACTTAATCCTTGATCGGGAGGCTTCTAGTCGAGTTCATGGAGTATTCCTCTCTGTTCGATAGGCACTTCATAAAATGATGACTACTTTTAACGAGTAGGTTCGTTTAGTGGTAAGCCTTCAGACCGAAGTAAATAAGGTCGGCGATATTTATGAGTTACTATATATGAGAAAAATTCTTTAAGGGAGAAGCTTGGAAAGGTCGAAGAGGAATTTAATAAGAATGAGGTGAGCAAGTAGAACACGAATCCTCAAATAATGAACTTGAAGTACTCCTTTAAAGAAGTGTCACCGTGAAGTTTGGGTTGCTGGTCACAACGAGGGATGGATGGATGCCCCTTTGCGCCTTAATAAATCCAAACAGGGGCTTATAAGAATGGTTAGATCAATGCCTTAATCGTTATGAATATCCCAAGGACTCTAAGTTTTGGTACAGGTACCAAGTGGAGTGTCCTACTTATAGTCATCCTGCCATTGGGAGTGATGATATTTGGATTCCTTCTAATGCAGTTTTCCTTCAGTTATTAAAGGATTACTTATTTACTCTTGATAGTGATGATGATTTTCAACTTAACCCAGATGTTCGTAGCCGATCTCATTGCCTATGAGTGTTATATTTTTTTTTTGGATGCCTTTTATTTGATCGTTGTTGTCTAAAAATAAGTTGGTCATGACTCCAACACCCTAAGTATATGAAGATGTGGACTTAATACTTAGTCGAAAGGCTTCTAATCGAGTTCATGGAGTGTTCCTCTCTGTTTGATAGGCACTTCATAAAATGACGACTAATTTTAACGTGTATGTCCATTTAGTGGTGAGCCTTCAGACCGAAGTAAATGAGGTCGAGGATATTTATGAGTTACTATATATGAGAAAAATTCTTTAAGGGGGAAGCTTGGAAAGGCCGAAGAGGAATTTCACAAGAATGAGGTGAGTAAGTAGAACACGAACCCTCAAATAATGAAATTGAAGTACTCCTTTAAGAAAGTGTCACCGTGAAGTTTGGGTTACTGGTTACAACGTGGGATGGATGGATGCCCTTTTGCACCTTAATGAATCCAAACAGGGGCTTATAACAATGGTTAGTTCGATGCCTTAACCATTATGAACCAAGTTTTGGTACAGGTACCAAGCGGAGTGTCCTGCTTATAGTCATCCTCCCATTGGGAGTGATGATAGTTGGATTCCTTCTATTGCAGTTTCCCTTTAGTTATTAAAGGATTACTTGTTGACTCTTAATAGTGATGATGATTTTCAACTTAACCTAGATGATCGTAGCCGATCTCAAACCATCGAGCTAGTGACTTACCAATAATAACGACCATTTTTATAATGTGTATATATATATATCCATTTTTTATTACGACGACTTGGGCCTTTTTTGTAAAATAAATGTTATGAATTAAATTATAATTTAATCCCACGTATTTCATTTTCACATCTTATATTTCGAGTATGTATATATCGTTTAACTTACCTTTTGGAAAGTATTGTTACACAATCTTAGGCCTAGGACAAACTATAGAAAAAATGCACCTGGTCGCGGGGCCATCCGCCTATTCAAGATTTTAGATGACCATGGTTGGGACGCTTGCCTTGAAATCCCCCGTAGGTATTTTTCTTACATGGGTAATTCTTTATGCTTTTCGTGTTTTTTAGTGATGAAAATATGCGACCTTAGAATTTGATTAAGTGTAGTCTTATTAATGCATTCAAATTAACGATTAGGGTTTTATCGGGTTTTTAAATCCGATGATCAAGACTTGATCGAATAAATAAAGAGATTTATTATTACAAAGTTGGACTGCCATCAGGAACAATAAGAAAGTCAACAACATTGATTGAACCTTTAAATTGTTCGATACATAGAATTTTAAATTTTGAATAAAGATAAAAAATAAAATTTCCTTAGATTGGTTGTATTCTCGTCCCTAAGGTCTCTCTGCCCCTATATTTTTTAAATAGAGGATTAAGGTAAAAGTCATGTTCCTTCCTATTTTTGAATTTTTAGGACAATGCTTTTCAAGTTTATAAATTTAGTCCCTGTGGTACAATAGCATTTATAAATCTAGTCCTTGTGGTACAATACCTTTATTTTTTTGGTCCGCGCCAGCGACACTATTTTTCACCATTTTTCATGATATTTTTAGTACAGGGACTAAATTTAAAAATTATATGGAGTGTCCTATTTTTATACACTTTGAACACTATAAGGACCTTTTCTCAAACCCCCTTTTTTTAAATGGTAATGTATTTGGAAGTTGTCTCCTATAATTTTGAAGGATACTTCCCAGTTAGGAACTAATTTTCCATATAATGGAATATTCATACTACCAATCACTTTTTTGAGGACATAATCTCTGACCTAAAATTTTCTTGGGTTGACACCTTTGTTGTACCGCTTGGACAACTGTTGTGGGTAAGAAATCAGTTTCATTAAGTCTAGTCTTACTCCATTTATTCTTTATCTAGGTAGAGCTTTGTTTTTATGACTTCTTTATTCGGATTTTAGTAAAAAATGATTGTATTTATGGTCGACAAACCTACTTCCAAAAGAATTATAGATTTCATCCTAGAAGTTAAGGCGAATAGTGTTTCCCTAATTGACCTCCTAGCGTTATTTGGTATTCCTAAAGGTAGACCTGTCAAAATACACGATAACCCGTTAACACGACACGACCCGACACGAAATTATAAGTTAATGGGTTTACCCTTATTGGGTTTGGGTCATTAACGGGTTGACACGGTAGACCCGTTAACACTAACGGTTCGGGTTTGGAAATTTACCTATACCCGTTTTAACCCGATTCTACCCGTTAACACCCGTTAACACTAACGGGTACTATAGGGTCACCCAACCCGTACCCAATAACAATAACCATTAAAACCCATTATTTCTAAATCTTTAAAGACTAACGGGTGCTATAGGGTCACCCAAGTTATACCCAATAAAAATTAAAATTAAAATCCATTATTTTTAAAGTATTGAAGACTAACGGGTATTATAGGGTCACCCAACCCGTTACCCATTTTGACCCAAAATGATTCGTTAATATTAATGGGTGTTAACGGTTTGGGTCGTGTACCCGTTAATATTAACGGGTCGTGTTTGGGTATTGTTATTAGACCCGTTAGGCTTAACGGGTCGTGTACGGGTTAAGGGTGTTTTCACCCGTTAACCCGACCCGTACACGACCCAAACCGACCCGTTGACAGGTCTACCTAAAGGACATATGGGGCTCATCTACCCAAGCGCCTTTGGATTTTTCTAGTCTATTTTTTATCCCGTCGAGCAACATTTCATTAGAAGCCTCAGTTTGCCCATTACTCCGAGGATAGGTTATTGATTTATAGTAGTGCTTAATGCCATGGATGTTACAGAGGTCTTGACATGGTCCACTCTTAAACTGCGTTCCATTGTCGATAATAATCACTATTGGAATTCCAAATTGGGTTACTATGTTTCTTTTTATAAATTTGATCATATCAGTGCCCCTTGTGTTCGCCAAAGGTTAAGCCTCTATCCATTTGGTGAAATAGTTTATTCCGACCAGGAGATACTTCATCTTATTTGGTATTGTGGGCAAGGAGCCTATGATATTAAGTCCCTATTGAGTAAAGGGTCGCGAGATAGTAAATGACTTTAGATCGTTGGACAGTCGGTGATGCATATGCGAGAAATATTGGATTTTGTTACATTTCGTAACAAACGAGACTGCATCTTTCTGCGTGTACGACTAGTAATATGCCTCTTTAATGGGCCTGAATGCCAAATATCTTCCCCTAATATGGCTTCTACAAATCCCATCTTATAGTTCGTGCAATACTTGATCGATATCGTTTGAGTCTACACATTAGAGGTATGGCCTGTAAAAGATCTCCTATATAGTTTTTTTAGATGATAGATAGAAACGAGCAACTTTTACCCTGATTTGATGGGTATGTTTCTTATTGGCTGACATAACATCTTCTTATATGTATACAATGATTGGGTCCATCCAATTATGAGCTTTTTGGATGGCGAGGACTTAACCAGTGACTTTGGGTTTGACAATGCTTGGTTGGGCAAGGTATTCCACCTCAATTGTTCTTTTGAGGTAGGAGTCAACGACTGAACACATAGTGGATAAGGCATATACATGACTGTTATTCACCTAGGGGAACTGTTGAATGTGGACTTTATCAAACCGGATGACCAAGTCTCAAATTACCAGTAAATATGTTAACATTCATTTGTCTCTATTGTTGTTGTCTCCTGATACTTGGTTAGATACCAAACTGAGTCGCATTAGTTGTTAAGGTGACTTGGACTTAAAGATAAGGTTTTCTTTAGTTCGGCGATGAGGGCTTCATATTCAACCTCGTAGTTCGATGATTTGAAGCTAATTTTGACCCCTTGATTAATCATATCTTTTTTAATGGTAAGGAAAACTCCTATTCTGCCTCTTTTGAGTTAGAGGCCCCGTCGACGTAGAGTATCTGCTTCTTTAGTTGATCAAACCTTTTATTGGTTATTTAGTTGATGATTTCTCGTACGATGGGCTTCTGCCCTATAGTGAGTTCGGCGATGAAATCCGCTAACACCTACCCCTTTATCGTAGTTCTTGGTTGATAATGGATATCAAACCTCTCCAACTCCACTAAGAACTTGGAAACCCATCCAAAGAGGTCAGTCATTCTGAGTATAAAATTTAATTGAAAAGAGGTAACGACTATAATTGAGTGGGGTTTGAAGTAGTGCTTCAACTTTTGTGAAGTAATAACCAAATTGTTAGCTAGCTTCTTTAGAGTAAGGTAGCGTTTATCGGCATCCAACAGTGTTTTACTAACATAATAGATCGGGGTCTAATGCCCATCCTTTTTGCACATTAAGGCTAAGATAACTGAATGGTTGGACATCATGAGATATGGAAAAAATATATCTCCTGAATTTAGGACCGGAGTAGAGGTGGTCGCTTCATATAGGACTTTATTTCTTCAAGTGCCTTAGAGAATTCTTCATTCTAGCTAAGGCCCTTCACCTTCTTCAGGAGATGAAATAATGGTTGGCACTTCTCATAAGACTTATAGTTTTAGTGTCGTTAATATTTTGGTTAGATTTTGAATATCGCGAAGTGTTTTTGGTGATTGAATGTTATTGATCACCTTAATTTGATAGGAGTTTTCATCGATTCCGCTTTGGCTAACCAGATATCCTAATAACTTACAAGAGTGAGCTCCAAATGAACATTTATTTATGTTGAGCTTCACTATGTAATATTCGAAGACCTTAAACATCTTTGTCAAGTCTTGCAAATGATCGTCTTTATATTTGCTCTTTATGAGCATGTCGTCTATATAGACTTCCATGATGTCATACAACTGATGTTTATACATTTTGGTGACCAACCATTAGTATATTGCTCCTGCATTCTTGAGTCCAAATGTCATGATTGTCTAGCAGTACAAGCCAAGGGTGGTAATGAATGAGGTCTCCTCTAGCTTAGGTCCGACAGAGGAAATTAATGGTACCCTGAGGACGCTTTTAAAAAACTCATTCGTTCATGACTGGATATGGAGTCGACTAATTGGTCGATGGTTAGGAAAGGAAAGTCATATGTGGGACACGCTTTGTTAAGGTCGGTGAAGTCTATGCAGACTCACAACTTTCCATTGCTTTTCTTGACAATCATTGGGTTGAAAAGCCATTTAGACAATTAAATTCTTTAATGGACCTTGCATCACAAAGTTTCCCCATTTCTTCCATGATTTTTTCTTTTTTAGGGTTGTTCGGAGCACCTTTGTGATCATCGGGAATGTTGGGTCCACGTTAAGTCGGCAACATATGACTTTGGTATCAATCATAGGCATAACGTTAGGCTGCCAAACGAATGAATCTTGATTCTCTTTTAGCAGAGATATCGATTCTTCTTTTTCGTGATCGTTGAGTGAGCTATTAACCAGAAACTTCTTCTCAGGGTGAGAATTATTGAAATTAATTCTTATAAGGGTTCCATGATTATGTCTATGGGGGAACCCTAGTTTTTTCCACACCCAGTCTGTCATAGTTTAATTGTTACTTGAACGCAGTAGCCTCGTCCTTGGTTGGCTCATCCATGATTGCTTTTTCTTTCTTCTTCTCTTTCTTAGGCCCAATGGTAGCGATAAAATATTGCCTAATAATGACTTAGTTTCCCTTTATCTCCATTATTGTAAGAATAGATTTCCAATAGAGTCAATTTGTATATTTTATCTTTATTCCATGTTTGGATAAAACTATTTGTGTCATGGGTTAATATGTGTTTTCGTTTGTCCTTCAAGGTTGTGATGTGTGATTGAAGACTACAATGGCCAAACTAAAGCATCATCTAGTACACATTGAGTTTTTCCTTCAACATTTAAGGGATCTTGATAAGGTATCAATACTTGATAATATTTGATCCCTAGATTCGCACAGGCGTGTTTTCAAAATATTATTTGAGGTATTTTCGTAAATAGAATTTTGATGGAAAAAATATTTTGGTTTTTAATTCGTTCGAATGAAATTTTAAGGTCTAAACTAAGTTTCATATGTCGTTCGAATGAGCGTTCAAGCGAGATGTGGCATGTCATTTGAACAATCTTCAAATAGATTTCTAACAAAAAATTTATACTTATCAAATAAATATCATTTGATGGTCATTCAAATAACATAGGCATTGTCATTCAAATGAGTTTATGTTTGTTTAAGCGAAATTATGCACTTCGTTCGAACGAACCTATTATTTTTGTTCGAACGAAATTCTGCCACCTTGAAATTTGTGTTTTATATAAATAGACATGTTGGAATATTTTCATATGAGCGTTTTAACACAAATTGCTTTCCTATCAAAATCCAAACCCTTGTTTACACCCAAGAATCCCACATATGTATGTCTATTTGAGATCTCCTTTATGTTGAACCACAACTATCTTGCTCTTCATTACGTGAGCATTTCGAGCGGTGCAAATCGTGTTTCGTGTTGTGCAACCATTGGGCTAATCCCATGGCAAGTAAGATTGTTGGGATACCGAGATGTGGGAAGATTCTGCGTTGTGTAGCCGTTGGAAGGTATCCAATGCGAATAAGGTTACAATAAATGAGGAAGCGTGTCAATGATTGAAGGCGTCGAGTCAATGAGTAAGTCTAAGTCATTCTTGTAAAACTGCTTATATTGTAGTGGACCTATGTGGATGGGTCATATGAGGTTTTTCCTATTATGGGTTTTCCTTGTACATCGTCGTATTGTGATTTACTGTTATATTCTTACTTATTCTCACCTAGATGCATGCTTAGGTTAAGACTAAAATTGGTAAATTATTTAACACAATACTTAGTTTAATTGGTGCGTATATAAAATTTAAGAAATTAAAATGGGTGTTTGTTTCCTGATAATCCATATAACCCTAGGGCGCAGTAGGTTTTTCAAATTGGTAATAGAGCGGTTTACACTAGTTTGTTGTGTTATATCCCTATTTTTGTGCATGTTTAAGGTTTAGATGGATTTTAATCAGGAAGGGAGTTCTATTACCCGAACTCCATTGTTTGATAGGACAAACTATCCCCATTGGAATGCGTGGATGCGATTTTTATTGAAATCGATCAACAATAATGTTTAGAACTTAGTTGAGTATGGGTGGATTCCTACATCAAAGGTAGTGCTCCGAAAGCATTTAACTCTTGGATAACGATTGAAAAAAATGTTTGGACTTTTAATTCTAATGGTGTAAACGCTATTTTTTTTACATTTTAACCACTGAAGAGTTTAGAACAATATGACTTGTGAGAGCATGAAGGATGCTTAGGATATTTTATTATCCACACACAAGGGTACACATATTGTTAGGGTTTCCAAGTTACAAAATTTGACGATTAAGTTTGAGACGATTAAAATATTAGAGAATGAGTCTTTTGATGAGTTTTATGTGAGATTTTCAGATATTATCAATTCCTTATGTAACTTAGGTAAGCCTATCCTCTAGCCTAAAGTTGTACAGAAAATCTTAAGGTTGTTGCTAGAAAGATTCAACCCCAAAGTCACGGTCCTAAATTCCCTAGGTGGTGTCGACACAATGAGATTATAAGAACTTATAGGTGATCTCCAAAACAATGAGAAGAATATGTCTCCTTCAAAGAAAAGTGATGAAAATAAAAATAAGGACGTGGCTTTAAAATCTCGAAAGAATGATGTGTCGGTTTCTTAGAGTGGCAGTGAGCTTCATAATGAAGAGATATCTTGGTTTATTAGGAAGTTCAAGAAGTTTTTAAATCGTAAAGAAAATGATATTTTTGAGTAAAAACCTAAGAACTTTAATGGCCTTGATCGGAAGAAAAATGATAGTACTAAGAAGGTGGATGACCAGGATAGGTGCTTTGAATACCAAGGTCTAGGGCATTATTCTCATAAGTGTTCCACTAGAGTAAGGAAGGAAGGAAAGAAACCGAAGGTATACAATTCCAACCTTAAGGATAGTGAGTCAGAAGAGGAATGTGATTCCCCCGTTGAGCGTAACTACATCGCGTTTACGACTAGTCATGTGGGCTTAGATGAAAAGTCTCATGTCGTTAAAGATGATAATTTGCGTGAGGGTTTCGAGGTCTAATCTTATAATTCCCAGGTGAGGAGTGATAAAGAAGTGGAGGAGGAGGAGGTGGAGAGTGAGCTCAAGTGGCCTTTCAGGAGTTATACACCAAGTCATTGAAATTGAAAAAGGCCAACTTGCATTTAGAAACTAAGATGAAGCAATGTGCTATAGATAATGATGATGCTAAATTAATTGAGTATTTGAGGGAATATGAGAAGAGTCTTAGGGAGAAACTCGAGTATGCTGAGGGAAAGAGAGATAGTCTTCGTGGTTTGATAAAAGTTTTTAAGAATGAGTCCCTTGAGTTTGAAGAGTCTAAGCGTTTACTTGAGTTCAGGATTATGGAGTTAAAGAAAAAGTCGAGAGACTTAATGTAATACCCAATGATTTTCAGGAGTAATAATTTAATTAATTTGGGAGAAATAATCTTTATTTATATTAGAGAATTTTAATTTGGCAATTGAGGTCAAAATTTGAGGATGTTAGGAAGTATTTCGAATGACGATTCTAAGTGTGCGATTGATCCCGGATGGGTCGAGATAATCGAAAGGACTATACTTGGATCTTATTTGGGTTCCAGAATATTTTAAGTTCATTTGACTCGAATTGGAGTAACCGAGTCATTTAAAGTGTGTATTATCATTTAAAGTTGGGTATTTTGGGAGATAAGGCTTATTAAGCCTCTGTAAGATAACGATCTCATTTGAGAGATTGAGAGAAAGCCCTAGAGAGAGAGAGAGAGAGAGAGAGAGAGAGAGAGAGAGAGAAGAGGAAAGGAAGAAGAGAAAGAAGAAAAGCTTAGGGATTCCGGCCAATCCACGATTTCGAGGAAGATTCAACCTCTATAACTTTGAGGCAAGTGATTAAACTTACTAAATAATTCATGTGTGTCATTTATTTCTTGATTTGTGGATTTAAATTATGGATTTTTGGTTAAAATTGGGTAAATCTTGTATTTGAGGTGTGGGTATATGGATTTAAGGTTTTAGAACTTGTTGGGTAGAAATATAATGAGTTTTGATGTTAGAAATATGTTTGGGTTGAAGAATATTGGAGAGAATATGATTATAATGATTTTTGAAATTTTGGTTTTTGGAGAGAAACAACCATTTCGTAGCTTCTCAACAGGCCGAATCGATTCGGCCCCCTTTCTAAATCGATTCGGAATGTTACAGGTTTATAGGTCTGAGTGACCGAATCGATTCGGACCCAAAGCCGAATTGATTCCGCCTGAGGCAGACTTACAGGTCCTTTGGACTGAATCGATTCGCATTAGGGGCGAATCGATTTGCTTTGTGGGCCGAATTGATTCGAAAACAAGGCTATTTTTACGAGGTTTTTCTAGAGTGAGTTTCACTCCGTTTCGTTTGGGTTTATAGATTTGAAACCTTTATATATGTTATGAGAAGTATGTTTTGGAGATTTTTAGGGAGTTTCACCTATGATGAAATGTTGGGGTCGTATTGACTTATTACGAGGGAGTAAGAGTTGAGTTATCGTATCGATTTGGTGGGGAGTCTTCCTAGCATCAAGATTTCTATTTGGGGGACGATGATTGTTGATCGGTGTGTATTCGGATATAGATGGTATCCTTAATTTTGATTGAATTGGGAGACTTTTCATACTCATAAGTGTGAGGGAAGAGTAAGTTTCAAGTGAGGGGTCGACATATGAAATAAAATGGGAAGGTGTGCGAGTTAGCAACGGTTAGTATAACGAGAGTTATATACTTATAAATGAATTCACTTCGTTCATACATACGGGCGTATAAGAGTACGTATATCTATATAGCGTGATGTAAATACCTTGTGTGATGGTTTGTACATATATATTGATGTGATTGTATATATATTTAGTGAATAATATATATACACCTATTGTGTGAGCATACCCTCCAGTGCTATCATGGGAAGTTGCGCGATGTGCGTGAGGCCCCTATCTTGAGGAGCAGGGTGCGTATAGTCCCCAGGTCATAGTCATCCTTTATTTATTGTGTGATTTTATTCTCGGTGAGATGTCTTGGGTATGATTCTTTCTCACTTTCAGGTTCGAAACTATGACCGCTTCCATATGTTGTGATTTGTTTTTTTTACCATGGCGGTGTGATAATAATCCGATATATGGTAACCCGGGATAAAGCGAGTAATTCCTGGAAGATGATAGCATTGTGAAGTATTTTTATATATATCAGTGATTGAATTTTGGATATTTAAATGTACGCTAAGCGTGTTATGTGTAGACCTGGCAAAATGAGGCACGACACGATAACACGACACGACACGACACGAAATTATAAGTTAATGGGTTTAGTCTTGTCGGGTTTGGGTCATTAACTGGTCAACACGGTAGAACCGTTATCATAACGGGTCGTGTTTGGGTTTGTACTCTTACACGATTAAACCCGTTTATACCCATTATCACCCGTTACTGGTACCGGGTTTTATTGGGTCGTGTGATCCGAACCAATATTACACGGGTACTAACGGGTATTAACGGGTGCTAACGGGTATTAACGGGTGCTAACGGGTACTAACGGGTATTAATGGGTACTAACGGGTAATAACGGGTCACCCAACCCGTTACCCGTTTAGACCCGTTAATATTAACGGGTGTTAACGGTTCGAGTCGTGTACCCGTTAATATTAACGGGTCGTGTTTGGGTATTATAATTTGACCCGTTAGTCTTAGCGGGTCGTGTACAGGTTAAGGGTGTTTTCACCCGTTAACCCGTTAACACGACCCGTTGACAGCTCTAGTTATGTGTACTTGCTTGTTAGAATTGTATGATTGTGCTTTATAACTAAAATGATGTTATATAGACCCCAAGAAGGTCCGGAGCATTATCTTATTTATATGATTAGGGATTATTTCTCCTCATATGTTTTCGTAGTTATGTGTCAGGTACCGAGGGCGTAATGGACCTCGACAATCAACATTGTCAAGGAGTAGTGTATCGGGGGGTTCCTTGTTTGAATTTCTCTTTGCGAGACGTCCCACGCACGAAACGCAGTGCAATGTTGAGAGTTGAGAGAAGTTTAGTCCTTAGTACTTGGATTTATATGTTGTAGCGAATAATGCTTTATGGGAATAAACTGAAGAAATATCTAAATGAGTAGTTGATGTTATATGCATTGTGCATTGAGGGCATAATGAATCTCTACAATCAACATTGTCAAGGAGTAGTGTATCGGGGGGGGGGGGGGTTCCTTGTTTGGATTTCGCTTTGCGAGACGTCTCACACACGAAACACAGTGCAATGTTGAGAATTGGGAGAAGTTTAGTCCTTAGCATTTAGATGCTAATAACTCGTGTAAGTTAATAATTAGAATCCACTAAATTCTAGTAAGAGTTATGTATATGCATATTTATATGTTAAAAAAATAAGTTTAGATGTACAGTTGGGTTATGGTAAAATCGAAGATTTATGGTTATATTTTAATTGCTGGGTTACGCGAGTGTGGATTAGGCGTAGGTTGGATTGAATTGTCCCTAGATAGTGCTGGGTAGTTAATTGAGGACTAGGTGCATACGTTTAGGTGAGAGCTCTAGTTGAGGAGTGAGTTGGATTTTCAGGAGAGTGCGACTCCACTATAATCATGTTATAGTGCATTTATAATTATTATGCATTTTAATGAACTTTCTAAAATGTTTTCATACCTCGGGCTCTGACTCGTTTATACTTTTCTCTTGCTATATATATTGTATTATTTTAGGTGTTCCTCTGCAAGGACGCCAATGATGTTTTCTATCCAGAGTATTCTTGGAGCTGTAGCATTTGCAGACTGCTGCGGGATTTTTGTTATAGTCGTTTCCTATATTTTGTAAACCTAGATTAGGACTCAGTTTGTATATCGGGTTTACACCCCAGAGTAGTGGTTGTAACACTTTCATATTTCTTTCCTCAGGATTATTGTATTGTCTGTGAATCAACAGCATATTCGGATATTTTCTTTTGTGTATTTTTGGTGTACTATAAAATTATTCTCGTTTATCTTAGCATGTGTGTGTACATTATCATGTTCAGTAATTATTATGTTGTTGGTTGGTTGTTGCATTATATGTTTTAAAAAAATTTGGCACCCGCTTTTTATAGTATTGGGTAGTTAGCTATGTTTATTTTAATATCGTCAGTAGATGCTGAGAATGATCCACTTGAGATTCCTGATTAATTATAGTATAGGGCTGGCCACCCGTTATTATTTTAAGCGGGGTGTCACACTTAAGTCACATCAAATTTGATTTAAAATCTAGGTAAGAGAAACTTGATAAGATGTTAGGCAGAATCCAAGTCAAATATGATTAGTTTGGAATTGGTTTCAATGATATAAATACTTTCACTGCTAAAGCCAATACCAATATTTTGAAATGGTCAACTTTTGCTAAGGACATTAGAAAATGTCAATTCAAAGGTAATATTACTCGTAGACACACTTACATACATTACGTTAGGAAAGGTCACCTTAGGCATTTCTGTTATGATCTTAGAAAAGGCCCTAAGAAGTCTAAGACTAGTGTCACCAAGGTTCCCCAAACCCTAGATCGTCGTGTTACACCTACGTGGGTTAAGATATCCGATATGGAGGCACTAAATGGTAGGCTTGTTGATTATCGCATGATGACTCTTAGCATACTATATCTTATGAGAGATTGTAGCTTTTGTGCGTCATGTTATATATTTTTTATAGTTGTATCATGTTTATCTTTTGTATTTTTATTTTCCATTAATACGGTCTTATTGAGAAAAATATAAAATCATTTTGTTTGTCTTTTGATTGGTTTTGAAAAATTGTTTTAAAACTATAAAAGATGTTGTATGTGTTTATGTGTAATTTTTTTTTACACATTTTGTGTGTCATATCGGTGTGTTTAAATCTCATTCGCTTCCATGTTTCCATATGTTTAGAACATTTCATTATGATATTCAATGCTTGGATTCTTCTTACATGGAGTTGTTCGACCTTGATTTCTGTGATGGAGTCACTTTTTATATGCCTCCGCACACTCTTTACGTGAGCTCTTTTGGGTTATAACTTCATATGTTTCATGAGATAAGTGAGGTTTTCCCCTATCAATGTTGTCACGTACATAATGTTATACCATAAATATGGAAGACCACGCGGGCCTCTCAGGAGGTAACATGTGCCCTCGTTGAGGGAAGAAAAAGAGGTCGACTCAGGTATAAATGTACTCAGCCCTGCCATTTTGTTGAATATCTCACTACTATTAATATGATGTTAGTTAACGATGTTAATTAAACCCATCAGTACCAACCTCGAGCCAGCTTACACTTGTAGTGGAATATCAGCAGTGACATTTATCCTAGTTGCACATGTGAGGAAGTTATACACTATCCCACCTTTATTATGCTGTAATAAACTCATCATTATTTGTTCCACAAGATGTAAAAGATGTAATCGTCTACCCTATAAAGGCACTCCACTTGTCCCATTATATTATATCTTTAATAAATTACCAAACACTTAATCCCATAGAATAGGGGATCCAAAATTATTCTATTAGACGACTATAGGTAAGGCTGTGCTTTTTTTCCGAACATTCCGATATTTCCGATGTTCGATCCGATATTTTCCGATTTTGGAACATATATAAGGTTTTCGATTTCCGATTTTCTGATTTCCAATTTTTCCGAATTAAATTGGATAGGAAATTGGAACTATGTTTTAAATTCCGATTTTCCGATTTTTCCGATCCGATTTTCCGATATTTTAGCCGATCCGATTTTCTGAAATAATTTCCGATTAATTTTTCGAATATTTTTTCCGATTAATATTCCAAATATTTTATATATATTTTTTACCTTGGATTTCCCTTGTCTAATAATAAGAATGTGTACATTTACATTTCCCTTATTTTTTACCTTACCTATATATATATGCTGTTAGTTTTAGGGTTAGACATATCTTCCCTCTCTCTCTCTCAATACGGCGCATACCGTCGAGTCCCCTCTCTCTATTTCAACTCTTGTCCGTCTACTCACCTCTCTTTCTCTGATTTCTACGCTTCTCAGATACGGATCTGTAACGATTAGAATGCATCTCTTCATATCCAAGTCGAACGAAGGATCAGTAAGCCCTTTTATCTGTTTCCCTTATCTGTAATGATCGGATCTGTGACGATCTGATCTGTTTATATTGTTATAGGATCTGATCTGTTTATATTGTTATAGGATGGGATATGTAACGATAGGATTGTTATAGGATATGATCTGTTTATAATATAAAGTTTTGATCAGTAAGCTTTCATATCCTCGTTATGGGATAAACTTTATATTGTGTAACGAGCGGTTTATAGGATCTGTAAGATTATACATGTTTTTTTGTTTCTATAGGATTGTTATAGGATCCGTTTATACATGGTTTTTTGTTTCTATAAGATTATACATGTTTATAGGATCTGTAAGATTATATATTGTGTAACGATCATTTAATTACATGTTTCTATACCTGTTTTATAACTGTATTATATTGAGATCAAATATTAATTCCTGATTTATACTGAGATCAAATATTAATTGCTGATTTATACCTGTTGTTTCTATACCTATTTTATACATGTTTCTATACCTATTTACATGTTGGGTTAATTGTAGAGTCTACACAAATGAAAAAATGGTTAAATCCTTACATATTTACATGTTGGGTTAAATATTTTTTTCGATTTCTTTAAAATGAGAATTTCGAATAATCAAAAATCCTATATTAATTTTTTTTAAATTTTGGAATTTCCAAAAATTCTGAATTTTTAGTATATGTTTTGAATTTCCGATTTTTTTCCGAATTTTCCGATTTTCCGATTTTTCCGAATTCGGAAACTTTTTTGATTTTTCGAAAAAATTGGATAGGAAATTGGAACAAATTTTTTATTTCCGAAAAAATTGGAATTTTTTCCGAAAGGGCATTTTCCGATCCGATCCGGCCGAAGCATAGCCCTAACTATAGGTAAACCCTAGGGAAAGAACTGACAGAGCTTGCATCCTAAGCTTTAATGGCTATTGCTTTATGAAATACACAAAATCAATAATGTACCTGTGGACGTATGCACAGTATTGGGTTGAACCAAGTAAATCACTGGTTTCTTTCTTTGTCTCTCATCTCATTTGTTCCTCCCATATTAGCAAGTCCGTAGTTATAATTTCCTTATTTGTTATTATTTATTATTGAAATTTTCCAACTAAGGCAAAAACCAATAAAATAATTTTAGACGATCACGGATTGGCGCCATTTGTGGGAAATCGACAAGCCATTGTTATTTCCTACCATCCTTAGTCCTGAAAAACTTTCCCCATTCTTCAACGATTTGTTTGCAAATCTTGGGAAATGGCAGATAATCTAGAGAGTAGTCGTGCAGTAGAAGCATATTCACCCTCTACACCTGTGGGGATAGGTAATATGTAGGGAATTTTGATGAGCCTGAAAAAGGTCCAGGAGTCAATTCAGGAAAGCGTGAAATAATTAACGTAAACACTCCAGATTGGACATAGTAGGTCTAGAGCTGATCCATTCACCCCAGATGAAAAAGAAACATCAGAAAGGAGAGGAAAAATGCTACCTCCACCCCTATAGAGAGAGGAGTCACGCTTATAGAGTTCACCCTCTAAAAAACCTAAATAGATTGAACCCGGGGTGGCGAGATGATAGGAGTGCATCTAGGCATTCTGGATCACAAGAAGATAGGTCTACCGCCTGAGGGCACTTCCTCTCTCAGATCAATCAGGTATGACGACGAACAATCATTTTCCGAGGAAAGTCCCAATGCACTGGAAAGGCTAAGTAGAGGGTCTGCAATTAATCGTTTAGTGCCACGTGAATTAAGGGGCCAACAACAAGTGAGTACCGAAGATCACAATAAGCATCGAGAAGGATCAACTCGATCTGTCACCAAGAGAACACAATACTCGACCAGATCTAGAACGAGCATAAGAATATCATATCAAGTCGAGCAAATTTCTTAGGAAGAGAGATCATCTAAAAGTCGAGGCCAATTAGTCAAGACGATCGTAGTAAAAGTCGAGCCAAAAGACTAAACCTGAAAGGGATCCATCCTGTAGTTGGAGTACCATTTGGGAAAAATTTCTAGATCGAAGAACCCGCTATACAGAGAATTTATAAAGCGATCCTCTTTCACCCCAGTGATTATAGGTAATCTAATACCCACAAAATTCAAACTGACGGTCATTACGAAAATATACGTTGGCAAAAATGATCCGATACTACACGTAGAACACGCAGAGCAATGTCAAGCACGATCTATAAGATAGAAATAATAGATCCACGAGATAAGGAAAAGTTGGTCATGGGGAAGGTATTTGAATAAATTGAGTCCATTATTCTTGATGACGAGCATTCGAAGAAGATCATTCAGGTCGGCATGTCACTAGAGCCCGAACTCAAGAAAAATTTGGTTAATTTCCTGTGACAATGAAAAAGCATATTTTCCTGGTGTCATGAAGACATTCCTGGAATTGATCCAAATTTCATATATCACGAGTGGAGTATAATCAAAGGGGACAAACCAGTCAAATAGAGGTGACGAGTTTTTTTATCAGGAAAATAACACAGTAATGCAAGAGGAAGTTCAGAAATTGCAAAAAACCAATTTCATAGAAGATGTCAAGTATCGAGAGTGTCTTTCCAATGTGGTAATGGTCCGAGAGAAGAATAACAAATAGCTAATGTGTGTGGATTTCACTGACTTGAACAAAGCACATCCCAAAAATTATTCCCGCTACCTAGAATTGACTAGTTAGTCATTGCCACCTTGGGACACGAGTTATTCATCTTCACGAGTGCTTATTTAGTGTACAATCAGATCCAAATAAAAACGGAGGATTGCAATAAAACATCGCTCGTCATCAGTAGAACCACTTAGTACTACAACATCATGCCTTTTGGACTAAAAAATGCTGGGGCGATGTATGAGATACTGGTTAACAAAGTGTTTGAACAGAAGATCATAAAGAACATAGAGGTGTATTTCGATGACATGCTCATAAATAGCAAAAAGGCCACCGAACACACTAAAGACTTACAACAAACCTTCAGCCAGTTTGGCGAAACACCAAATGAAGATTAACCCGACGAAGTGTGTCTTTAGAATTAAAAAAGGGATATTCATAGGCTTCATTATGAACCAAAAAGGAATAGATGCCAATCCCAATAAAATCCAAGCATTGATCAATATGCAGTCCCCAACAATAAAAAAAGAAGTGCAGAGACTAATGTGATGCGTAGAAGCACTTAAAGGGTTTGTTTCTAGAGCCACTGATAAATCTCTTCCATTCTTTAAGGTGTTAAGAAAACCTTTCGAGTGGAATGACGAATGTGAAACTGCGTTCCTGGAGTTAAAAATGGTATTTGAGATCTGCACCACTACTATTATGGCCAATCATGGGGGAGAAACTCTATCTCTATTTAGTCGTATAGGAATTTACAGTTAGTTCGGCTGATAAGAGGAAAGAGTACAAAGACCTATCTATTATACCAGTAAAGCATACCGTGTGGCAGAAATCCAGTATCCCATGCTGGAAAAGTTAGCTCTTGCATTGATCGAATCATCGAAGAGAATAAAGTCCTACTTCCGAACCCACATTATCATCGTTTACACGGACCTTCCTTTACAGCATGTCCTTCATAAGCCCGAGAAATCTGATAGACTGATGGCTTAGTAAGTGGAGCTTGGAAAATACAAAATTCTGTATGAACCAATGATGACGATCAAACGTTAAGTTGTGGCAAATTCAATTGCCAAATTCACCTATGAGGAATAACTCGTTGATTAAATTTCTTCGAAAAAGAGCTCATCAATCATGGCAAAGTAGAATTATAAGGAAGAGAGTTCGGCCCCAAATCAAACTGAGTAGACTTCTTCAAAAAATAACTCACAAGTCCAACTAGACGAACAGACACCTATGGGAGATAGCCCGAAGGCTCAATTATCCGACCAAAGTAAATACGTTCCTGAATAATTAACCAAACAAGAAGAATTTACTCGCAACCTAGAGCAAATATAGAAATTATTTAGATATGGAGAGGTGATCATGGGGGATTTTGAAAAAGAGCTTACTGTATGATTTTTTTTTATAGACAGCTTGTTGATCGAGTGAAAAAATCGAGCGTCCGTGTAATACGCTAGTCGTTGTTATCGGATTCCAACCTCAATACAAAAAACCTAAACTTGTAACTACACTCTTAAGGAGTATAGTGGTGAGTCTGGGTATCAAATCCACAAGTAGTTAGGACATGTGAACATGACGACAAAGGTAAGGTAGTTTAATCCTAAAGTCGATGTTAAAAGAAAAGAAAAGAAAAGAAAAAGATGAATGATTTTTGGATTTTATCTATGAATTAACTAAATTCAATTAAATTAACCTACGCATGCAAAATTAACTAACTAAGAAGGAATTAATATGAATGAAGAAATGTGTTAAGAATACACTCCCCCAAACCCTAGTGTGTATGCCAATACAAAATTAGTCATAAATTAGATAATTGATGAGACCCAATCTTTAGTACTCCAAAGCATTACATACATGAGGTTCAATACCGCATCATACATAATCAAAGAATGAGTAAATAAGTGTTGCAATAGTTCACGCACGTTGCATCCTTAAGCACCCCGATTACCTAGGGCAAACGAGGTCAAAAGGTCTACAATGGTTATGAAACTATACAACACGATCTAATCACTTATTTAATTTAAAGGACAAATTTTATATCTATGCATACCACATCGGGTTGGGTTCATGCATCCCCACCCTTAAAAACTTAGCTTAACATGATCAAAATAAAAGAAAGCTTAAAACTGAAAGTGCAGGAATTCATAACTAAATCTAGAAAATTGAGAACATGACTTAAATTGGGATTGGAATACTAGAAAACAACAATTAATTAAACTAACTATGAAAGCAGTAAAAGCAATAAATTAAAATTACTTGCAATGGATGAATGATGAATCTTGAATAGATCTTTGAAACTTGAATAGTATCCAAACTTCAAAACTAGGGTTCTTGGATACAAGAATCCTTTAAAAACTAACTACTAGCCTCCTACAACGTGAAGTAAAAAACCTCATTTCTTCCTACTAGGGTTTGCCCTTTTATATATCTCAAAAATGAATCTTACCATGCCTCTCCACGTTTTACAACTAATAAAAAGGAATTATACAAGAAATTTCAAGAGTTGAAACTCTTCAGCTTCCAGAATTAATTTCAACTTTTGACTTTTTGTCTCCAACTTTAAATGGGCATAACTTCTTCACCGTAGTCGGATTGAGGTGCCATTTTTTCTAATGTTCTTGTAATTTAGAGACCTTCAACTTTCTAGTTTTTCCCACCTCCAGAATATCAATGTAAAATTACGAAAATTCCCTTGAACTCCCCATTTCTTGGTTTCTTTCACTGTTTTGCATTCTCTTTCGCACTAATTTGCATGAAATACCTGTAAAATTCATAAGAGATACACAAAATACAAAATACTTGCCAAAAAGGGTTAGTAGCATAAATATAAGACAAATCCAAGCTATTTACAATGCACGAGATCATAAAAATATCGAAATTAAGGGGATAAATGTGAAGAATTTATGCCTAATTACTTGTCCTGCACCACTGAAAGTGGAACAAGTCTGATAATAACGATGCTAGATGAGGTCAATTTGGAATATGCCCTTAGGTTCTAATTTGAAGCCTATAACAACAAGGCAGAATACAAGGCACACATATTATGATTTGGGCTAGCTTTATGACTGGGCGTCGAGTAGATTTTGGCAGACAATGATTCATAATTGGTGGTCAATCAGTTAATTAGAATATATGAGGCAAGAGAGGTATTTATGATCAATTATCTGGACAAGTTGAAATGGTGGTTATCAAAATTTCAAAAAGTAAAGATGCTGAGAATTCCCAAAGTAGAAAATGCCCGAGAAGATACACTTGCCCGATTAGCATCAACCACTAGAACAGAACTACGAAGAACTATCCAGTGGAGATTCTCACAAATCGTAGCACCGATGAAGAGACAATCAAAGTCATGGAGATAGGCTTCAGACCGTCTTGGATGGATCCAATACACACTTACATTGAAATAAACATTTACCAACATACCCCAAATAAGAAAGAAAACTTCGTTATAAGGCATCAAGTTATGTCTTCGAATGAGGAATTTTATTCTAAAGAGGATATAGTCTCGTTACTGCGACGTGTTCATTCGGACAAAGTAAATTATCTGATAAAAAAAGTACATGAAGGATGTTGCGGATCACATTCAGTAGGGAGTTAATTTGTGAAGCGGGTGGCTACCCAGGGCTACCACTAGCCCACTATAAAAGTGAGTTACGCTGACTATGCCAGGAAGTGTGATAAATTCCAAAAATACACCATCATCTATCGAACTCCTAAAACCTTGCTGACACCTATAACTTCACCTTGGCCTTTCATAATTTTGGGGATGCATCTGATCGGCCCATTACCAAAAACCAGAGGAAGGTTCAAGTATTTGGTGCTCTAGTGGATTATTTCACCAAATGGGTGAACACTGAACCCTTAGTTAAGATTCCATATAAAAGGGTTTTCCGATTTATCTAAAAGAACATTATATGTCGATAAATAATGTCGTATGATTTCATTACAGATCATGTCTCTCAATTCGATAATCATGAGTTTGAGGATTATTTTACTCTCTAAGATAAAAAAGCTGCACTTTACACCAGGCCATTCGTGGTGCAACCGACAGACTGAGGTAACTAATAAAACTTTACTGGATGGGTTGAAAAAAAAGTTGGATGATGCGAAGAGGAATTAGATCAATGAACTGTATAGTGTCCTCTGGGCTTATAAAACTACTCCTTAGATAGTAAAAAGAAAAAAGCTTCTATATGTTGGCCTTTGGTAGAGAGATAGTGGTACCAACTGAAATAGGCCTACCTATTCGCCGCGTCCTCAACTTTAGCTCGCCATGAAGTGACCTGATGAGGAGATTAGATATTGACCTGGTAGAGGAAGTAATAGAAAATATAAGACTCAGAGTAATAACTTATCAGCAAAGAACTGCTCGATTCTACAACCGAAGAGTGAAGTCGAGCAGTTTAAAAGAAAGCGATTATGTCCTAAAAAGGTTATTCAAAAGGAAAACAAACTGGAACCCAACTGGCACGCTCCCTATCATACCTCAATCATCGTCAAGCTGAAAACATACGGATTAAAACCTTAGAAGGGGAGTAATTCAATAATCCATGGAACGATGAGAACTTGAGAAAATATTATCACTAATGTAGCGAAAAGTTTTTTTGCAGTAAGTAATTTCTGTCTACGATAAATAAAAGTTCCATTCCACTTTTAGAATACTACCACTTCTTTTTGTTTCTTTATTTTGTGGGCATGGGATATGTATATATCACCATCAATGTAATCATTAACGCACTCAACAACCTCATGTATAATCTTGTCTTAAGACAAATTGCGAATAAGAGGTATCAACATGATATAAAAATCATGTATGGCTTTATTTACAAATAAGTCACAAACAAAAAGTTCAACTTCATGTGCGATCTTGTGTTAGGACATGTCGCAAATTAAAAAGTGTTACCAAGTACTAGGAATCTATGCTTTATAAACGACCAGATTCGACCATGACCCACCGCAAGGATAAATCCCAATAAAATTCAATCGATTCAGGTAATCCATGTTGAAACATAGTTAAAACAACGAGATCCGTTAATAAGACTAGTAAACTGGAACAAACACTGGTAAAACCTAGGTTAGGGAAACTCAGGTTTATCCAAAAATAGGTAGCTAATAAGGCAAATCAAGTTGGCTAAAAATCGACCACATGATCGTAACACCAAACTATTAGCAGACCTATTCCAATTATTAAACTAGTTAGTAATTTATTATGGAAAACAAAGCAATACGCTACAAAAGCCCATAAGATTATAATAACGGAATATAAGGTATCCTATCACATGTACTTGCATTAAATATTTTTATTATAGTATGATATGGTCAAACGCACGTGAATATCTTTAAAATCAACATGATAAGCATAAAACACATGACAAAATATCATGTCAACAAAAAAGAATCTTAATTGTGTTCATTATAAATTACAAATTGTTCATGACGAAAAAGGGAAGAGAAAATATAAGGGCTAAAAAACATCTTGAACATACAGTGTTAAGCTAAAGGATCATTGTCAGTAGCAGCAACAACAGGGACAGAGGCATCACTAATGACCACATTTTCGTCAGGAAGAAGATCATCTTCACTAGTAGGGACTTAAACAATTTCATCAGCCTGCTCAGCTTCATAAGCATAATCATCTTATATCTGCTCGGTATCAAGAGATATAGCTTCAGCATCACCGCCTTCCCATTTTTTGACCTCATCAGCTATATCAGGGTAATATTTCATCACCCTATTTTTTAACTACCCATAACCATCAAGAAATAAAGCTAGGTTATCCATGTTGTAATCCATTGAAGACTTGTGTTTCTTCACTCGTATCTCCTCTACATTCGCTAAAGCTTCCTCAACCAGAGCAAGTTTATGATTAGCCGCACCAGATTCTCATTAGCCTTTTTTAAGATCTTCAGCTTAACAAAATTTATGGTGGCCTGGTCCTTTAACTTGGTGTCCTTTGCCTTAGCCTGATTGAGAGATACCATCTTAGCAATGACCTCCTCATCCTTCTGTTATAGTTCAGTACAAGTCTTCGTTAGATTATCGTCTATCTCCCGAAGGTTATCTTTAAGTTTGGTATATTCTTTGGTCAAAGCCTCTATGGGGATCCTATATTCCTCAAAAGCCACATGGTTAGTAATAGTTTTTCCCCTTAAAATGGTTGTCGTTATAGAACTCTGTCAATGAAACATGAAGTTAGAGACAAAAATGAATATGGAAATTGCAAAATAAAAACATGTTTGATAAACTCAACACAATAAGGAGATCTTAAGCCAACTTCCACAGAGTGTCTGGATCGTAAGACCTTAGGAACTCGGAGTACTTATCGTGAATATGATAGCCATAGAGATCTTTGGCGTTGTTTATATTCTAGAAAATATGATTAGGGTCATTCTTAAGATTCTCTAACGTCACCAGATGAGAAGGGTCAGACTTAAAATCTTCAACTCCCCCATAACGAGAAGTTGATCCATGCGCTCATAACAAACGACGAGAAGGTCTCCCCTCAATTTGTACCCTCTTAGTAGGAATGCCAATAATTGGAACCTTAGGTTCACTTTAAGGCATGTGATCTCCAAGGGGACTTTTATCCCCTATAACAGTTGAAATAGGGAGTATGGGAGCTTTTTTCTTCTGTTTAGCCCTCGAGAAAGCCTCATCCTCAATCTCCTTACGGGCACTAACCTATGCTTGATTCTTGTCCTTAACCTCAACTCTTTTATGAGCATTTACCTTATTCTTTTCCTCGCTTCAATATCGGTCTTCCTTTTTTGCTCGACCTCCATTTTCTTATGACGAGTCTGATCTATTTGGCTTCGATCAAGTTATATAAAGGCCATTCTGAGTGTGGATTCAGAGGGTGGTTATGAAGAAGCAGAGGAAGGAACTGCATGGACGAACATATTAGTAATATATTAAAGATATGGTACGTACGAGCAGAAAAAGTTGGATATGGCCACCTATATCAGCTTCGGCCTTAACCTTTAGATCGACCTCTGTCCTCGGGTATGTCTAAAAAAGTACTCCCTCTTCTAAAGTAACAAGTACCTCAATTGGGGGAACCCCACCAGGAGGGGTATGCTACCCACCAGTAATAAACTCGGCAATAAAAAATAATTCTTCAAATGTTGGGGGATTTTATAAACAGTAAGCCTCCACCAGGTTCTGTACTGCAATCAAAAGTCTTTGGGCCTTCTTCATTGAAAGAAATGATAAAGACATTTAAATAATGTAGTTTAAAGAGAAGAAGTATGTGTGAAAGTGTAAAAAAATTATCTATTCTATTTGGCTAATTCCACTCGTGTGGAAGCTTACATGACCTATCATTTTTATGTCCCCTGAACTCCTATTCACCCCTTGTAAACACAAATTTTCCTTGTTAACTGTAACTACTGGTATGGAATACCTTAACCATTTTTAAATATGACCTCCTAGGGGAAAATAATAGTATCCAGGGCCTTTGTATTATCCTTCACACCATGGACATGTCTGAATATGTTCCTAGTGAGATCAAACCCCACCTGAGCCTTCTAGAACATCATGTCCCATAGGATAGTCCTATATGCATTATGAGGGAGTTGAGTAAGTGTAACACCATACCCACTAATAATGGATCTAATAATAGGATGCCAGGGTAGGCGAAGTCCAACTTGAAGGACCCAAAAGGGAAGGCAAATCTTATCTGAATTAGAATTGTTATAAACCCTCTCATCACTAATAGGTAACCTAGTCTGAATGTTAATGGAGATACTGTATTTTCCCCTAAGATTATCTAATTCATCCTCTAAAATATCATAAACATACCACCTCGTATCATTAGTGGAGGGGTTATATAAGTTCGAAGAATCCTCATAATCATTCTCCTTACCAATTGTCTCCTCACCAATTGGTTCTTCTAAGGGTAAGGGGAAGGAATAGGCCCCACATCATATGCTCTATCAGATATTACCTCCTCAGAAGAAGAGTCCAAATTTATAGCACACATTAACATGATATTCCCTAAATTCTCAATACCCACTCGTTGTGAAATTGGGTTATCAACTCCTTGATCCTCAAGGTCAGGACCCTCAAATGGCACTCAGTTAGTAATAGGGCAGAGCCACCAGAAGAAACTATCCTAGGGGTATAATTTAGGTGCCCTGGTTCATTTTTCGGGCGGATAACTTGTAAGGGTTTTGGAAATCTCTTGGAGGTAATATCAACAAAAGTTGTTTCTAATTCAACTAAAATCTTAAAAATCGTTAAACGTGGGGAGGATAGCTCATCAAGATAGAAGACAGAGTTTTTATTGGCTGATAAAGCTTGGGGGATACCCAGATGCTGAAAATGGATGTTAGTTCTAGACCAAACCCTAAAATGGTGAAGTAATAGGCCAAACAATTCAATGAACACCTAAATGATTAAACTTCTAATTATAAAACACCAAAACACCAGGAAATCCAAGAACAACAGAAGAATAAATAGTGTTAACCACGAAAAATTTGAAGAAAATATGTGAAAACCCTAAAAACTTAAGAGGACGAACGGTCACATACATTAGAATGGGAAAATGAGTTGAAAGTAAACATGAGAAAGCAAGAACCACACTAGAAAATGAAGAAAGATTGTTGGAGATGAAGGAGCTTAGAAGACGGAGTAACTTCTTTCTCTCTATATAAAGCACTCAGAAAGTTTGAACTGGTTTGGAGTTCAAATGACGGGGCTTGACCCTTTAAATACCTTTTGCGACAAAACATCACTAATCATACTGGCATCACTTCTGAAAAGGCAACAGATGCTGCAGGTATATTGAACAGGCACTCACGTCATCCCAAGCGTGCGTAATGATTATTCCTTATGTCGATTCTAATCATCTGACATGTGGCCACCCTATTTAAAAACCACAAAAGTTAATCTACTCGGCTCGGGATGAGGAGAGATCAAGATGAATAGATTTACTTAAGCGAACCACATCATGCTAATTAATACTTCAACCATTTTTTCACTTAAAAACCACTCTGGAGGTTCACTATTTCAAATAAACCTCTATAAGTTCCAGTCTTGAATGAAATCTCTTGGGTATGGGACACCATGCGGGCCTCTCAGAAGGTAACTCCTATCCTCATTAAGGGAAAAAAGAAAGGTCTACTTGATTTACAATCTGCTCGTCTAGGGACAATAAGGTTGTCTCAGGTATAAATGTGCTTGGCCCTGCCATTTGATTGACTGCCTCATTATTGTTAACACGGTGTTAGTTAACAGTGAATTTACTCGGGTAATACTAAACTCTCTCCAGCTTGCACACATGGTGTAATATCAGCAGTTATATTTATCCTATTTGTACACATGAGGAATTTATACAATATCCCACCTTTATCGTGCTGTAATAAACTCATCATTATCAGTCTCTCAGAATGTAAAATGTGTAACTACTTGACCTATAAAGGCACTCCATTTGTCCCATTATATTCTCGGTATAATAAATTACCTATAAATATCACTCAATCCCATAGAAAATGGGATCTGAAATTATTCTACTAGATGGTTATAGCCTTATAGGTGAACCCTAGGTAGAGAACAGATAGAGCTTGTATCCCAAACTTTCATTGCTATTGCCTAGTGACATACATAGAATCAAAATTATAACTGTGGACTTAGGCACCGTATTGGGTTGAACCACGTAAATTCCTGATTTCTTTCTTTATCTCTCATCTCACTCTGTTCCTCCCAAATTAGCAAGCCTGTAGTTATAATTTCCTCATTTGTTATTGTTTATTATTAGAATTTCCCAGCCAAGAGAAAACCCATAAACCAATTTTAGATGATAACACATAATATTTTTTACTATGGTGGATTTATTCATGTAAGAACCATTGCATGAATTTGATCTTGTTTGACAAAAATATGAGTATGTAATGGAAAAGGGCTATGGAAGGAGAAATCTCCTTTGCGTGAAAGGCCATCGCTAGCAGAGCCTAAAACAAAAGTGGGAAAAAGAAAAAAAAATCCAAGGCTAAATTTTCATACTGATTGTTCAAAATCTTGTATCTTCAAAAGAAAATGAGTAAATAGTTATATATATAGGGTGCTAAGTTTAATAGAAATGGGTTTGCACAATGAGTACTAATTGAGCTTAAATGTTTGACATCATTAATCTGAGAATCATCAAGATTTCTAGGCTAGTGTGCATTGTGTATGTTTGTCCTTCGTGAGTTCTTTAGTTGTCACCCTGGGGTTAAAGCAATGTTTGATGAGTTAATGCGGTCAAATAGAATTTCTTAGGCATTTTTAAATTATTGGGTATATTTCTTTTATTTCTAGTTCACGCCTTTTCAGTTCGTACCAAATTTTATTTCGATACATTGGTACTTTAATAGTGTGTAAAACTTATGTGTTTTGTGTCTTATTTATGGTGTTTATACATACATACACATATATATATATATATATATATATATATATATATATATATATATATATATATATATATATATATATATATATATATATATATATATGTGTGTGTGTGTGTGTGTGTGTGTGTGTCTGTGGCCACCCCGAATGTATCCATCCACTCCTCCTGCGGGGGCGGGGGGAAAAGGGAAAGAGAAAAAGGTCTCGCGCCCTCGTACTCTAGGAGCGCTTCGGTCGTCGTCAGTGTGGGGTGAATGTAAAGAGATGGAGTCTCCAACCCATTTTGCACAAAATAGACAGAAGAACATGTCTCCGCTTCGAGAGAGCGGCATTAAAGACAAACTGATGCTTATGAAACCAACAGTTCAAAGGTCCGGGGACTAAGTTACGGAATGGGAAGGTGTTAGACACCCATCCTGCCCTTTCGGTTTCTCATGGGCCTGTGTTACTAGTTTCCTTAATTTTTCTATAAAGTGTCTGTGTATATATAATGGAGATCGGAATTGCCCAACTCATATCATGAAAAAGATAGAGTGAGGTCATCCATAGGAATGTTCCCAAATTAATGTTAAAAATATGATTTATGCATTTATCGTGATATTGATCATTATAATGAAACGATAATATGTGTTGGATAAAATGCTAATAAGGATCACAAACATAATATGTATTAAGATAATGTATAGATGCAGAAATAAGGAATTTGAGAAAATTAGAAATTTGGTAAATTGGAAAATTAGAAAATTAGAAAATTGGATTCGAGTCTCGAGTTTAATTTGAACGCCTACATAGCCTATCAAGGCATCAAATTTCACGTAGTTCGCATGCAGCGTAAGGGTGGGGCTTATCCCATAGATTCAAACGAGATCTTACTATATGTGTGTGTGTGTGTAGAAAATATGCCTTCAGTTTTGAGAAAGTGTGATGGATAATCCTGTTAGAATTTATAGGTGTAACCTTTTTTTTAAATAGACAACAGGGTATGTGAAATATAAAAAGGTGAGTTGTTAATGTGTATGAACTAAAGTAAAAGCTAAATTATGAATTTATGTAACTAATGCAAAAATAAGAAATTTGGAGATAGAGGGAAGGATTTGGACCTCCTTTGAAGAGTCGAAGCTTGATCTTAATCTTGGATGAACTCCCATGAATGTTGAGATGAATATTGGATGAGATAGAATGAGATTTTTCCAATCTGGGTGTGAAAAGGATGGGAATTTAAGATGCAATGGAATTTCACCTAAAGAAACTTCGCTAATTGCAAGAGAATGTTGCTGAGATCACTAATGCTGATGGATCTGAGATGTGATCTTTGGGAGTGAGGTCATGCCCTCTATTTATAAGGTCAGGGGGGGGGGGTTCCAATCGACATGGTTCCAGCCCTACCAATCGGTAGGTAACCTTAGATTCACTGTCGATTGGCAGGGAAATGGACCTGCCAATCGATAGTCTCGTGCAGATTTTTTCAAAAAAATAATCGTAGAACGTAATCCATTGATCCAAATAGTGCATGGGGAATACCTTTAGAAAGGTCATTCAGAGACCTTTAAGATTCATTCGGACCTCTCCCAGGTCCAGTAGTTGACTTTGCATCAAACGTGGCTCGAAAGTGCTCGTCGGTCCTTTGGACGGGAGATCGTTGCTTGAAAATGGATTGTTCATCTGATAGGTAAGTCAGAATCGCGCATGGGGTGGTAGTTGGAAAGGTAATGCGAGGTAATTAGACATTCTAAAGAGCTTTGCTCGCTTCGAAAAGTTGACCATGGTCAATCGGGGCCCAAAAGTGCCCAGTGACCTCTCGGAGTAAAACTAGTCATTCGTCCGTACCGTAAGTCAAAATCACGCAAGGGGCAAACCTTTTAGTTTCCTTAGGAGATTCATTAAGTCTCATTATAACTAAAGAGTTGACCTTGGTCAAACGAAGCCCGGGTTCCCGGTGGCCTCCATATTAATTTTCGAGGGAAAACGGATTGTTCGTCCGAACGGTTATGCCATTTTGCATATGGGGTGGACCATTGAAAAGGGTTTTCATTGTCCTTCAAAGATTCAAATAGCTTTTGCTCTGATGATGAAGTTGATTAGAGTCAAATCGGGGGGGGGGGGGGGGGGGAGGGGGGGGGGGAGCGCCCTATGGCCTTCAGATTGATTTTCGAAAGTAAAATGGTCTGTTCGTCTGAATTGGTATGCCGATTTGCGCATAGGGTGAACCGTGGGAAAGGGGATTTAGAGCCCTTTAATTATTCATCAAGATTTTTCTCTGATGATAGAGTTGATCGGAGTCAAACGGGACTCGAGAGCACCCGATGGCCTCTAGATCAGTACTCGGAGTATGACCTAGGGTTTGTAGTGAAATGTGGAGGTACTAGGGACTTAAGGAGAGGCTTTAGGGGGTCCTAGAATGTGGAGTCTACAGATCCCCTCGACGGGTGAGCTTAGAACAAGTGAAAGCCGTTGAATATACATCACATGATGTTTGGTAAATAGGTCGATTCTGCTGTCCTAAGGGATAAGATGATCGATTTAGAGGGTCGAGGTCAATTTTGAGGACCTAATAAAATGTTGGGGATGACCGATTCTACGAGCCGAGGTAGATTCTGAGGACCTAGGGTAAGGAACGAACAATTCTGTAGGCCGAGGTTAATTCTGAGGACCAAAAGTGTGAGCGTCCAATTCTGTGAGTCGAAGCCAATTTTGAGGGCTTTAAGTGGGAGCGACCAATTCTAAGGGTCGAAGCCAATAAGGGCTTGAGTGTAAGTGACCAACCTTACGGGTTGAAGCCAATTCTACGAGATTAAGTTGAAGTGACCAATTCTGAGGATCGAAGCCAATTATGAGGGCTTAAATAGAAGACGGCTTCTGCAGGTTGAAGCCAATTCTAAGGGCTTGAATGGGAGTGAACAATTCTGAGGGCCAAGATTAATTATAAGGACCTTAAGTTGTAGCAACCAATTCTGAAAATCGAAGTCAATTCTAAGGTCTTAAGTAGAAACAACCAATTCTAAGGGTCAAAAGGAATTCTGAGGGCTTAAGTGGAGGTGACCAATTCTGCGGGTCAAAGCCAATTCTGAGGGCTTAAGTAAAAGCGACCAAATTCTGAGGGTTGAAGCCAATTTTGAGGGCTTAAGTAGAGGTGAACAATTTTGCGGGGCAAAGTTAATTCTAAGGGCTTAAGTAAAAAGGACCAATTCCGAGGACCTTAAGTCGTAGCGATCAATTCTGCGAGTCGAAGCCAATTCTCAGGGCTTGAGTAGAAATGACCAATTCTGAGGGCCGAAGCCAATTTTGAGTGCTTTAGTGGAGGTAAACAATTATGCGGGTCAAATCTAATTCTTAGGGCTTAAGTAGAAGAGACCAATTCTGCGAGTCGAGGTCAATTCTGATGACCTTAAGATAGAGGTGACCAACTACGTGGGTCAAAGCCATTTCTGAGGGCTTAAGTAGAAGACAACCAATTATGTGGGTCGAGGTCAATTTTGAGGACCTTAAGATAGAAGTGACCAATTCCGAGGGTCAAAGCCATTTTTAAGGGCTTAAGTTGTAGTTTCCTTTGGGGAATTTTGGAGACTCCACTGGGGAAAATTATCTTGTGGTTCCGTTGGGAATTTTGGGGAATCGTTTAATTTTGAGTTTTAGGTTCTGTTGGGGAAGAGGAATTAATCCGAGGTTTTAATGTTTCCTAGATGGGAAATTTTAATTTCTGTGGTGTCCTTTGGAGACGTTGATGGGGAGATATCCAATTGATTTTTGGAATTCCACTGGGGAAGTAAGTGTGGTAAAAATATTTTTCTTAGTGAAAAAAGTTCTAAAATTCATTTGATATCTTTAGGAATTTTTTGGGGATTTTTCGGCATTTTGGGGGAATTTTTGTATGAAATTTCAGGAAGGGTGCTAACCGATATGGTGTGAGAGGTGCCAAATAGTAGTGTCACGGTCTTTTGGGGTACCTCGAGCAAGTGAAAGGATAGTGTCGATTGATATGTTGATGGGAGCTACCGATCGACATGCCCCTTAGCCATTTATAAAAAAACGGTGGGATTTCCTCAATTTTCATAGCTTCCAGACTTACTCACTTTTGCTATTTCTTTTTGCAATCTGCTTTAGCTTTCCAAAACTAAGAGATGGCTGATTTGTCAAGGAATGAGATGTACATAGCGTGGCTAAATGTCGATGATTGTGTGAACTTGTAATGGTGGGCTATGGTGCCCTTCCTACTGGGTAGTGAGAATGATTTCGACTCATTCAAGCCAGTTGCGAATGAGCGGACTCTTTTGCACAAGTCAGCGTGTCATCGATCCTCTAGGGTGGTGAACCCTGGCGGGTATGTAAGTGTTGATGACCTTTGGTATTCTTTTTTTCTTTTTTGGTGATATTTACTTATTTCTTGATTTTTGACAAGGGTTTTTCCTTTTTTTCTTGTCATACTGATATTTTTATGTCGAAATTACATTCTCGAGGAAATACAGGGATTAAATATGTCTGGGAGCGCCTTCCGCCTGTGGTGCGTTGGGTGGTGTCATAAGCCGGTTTTGGTATGTTGGCATCTGCACTAGACAAGACGCCTCGTTCTACGGCTGTTCTTTGTGATTTGGGGGAGAGATGGTGGGACACCACTCACACCATGAATTTTGGCTTTGGGGATATGACGGTGACTCCCATTGGCATGCAACAACTACTGGGACTGAACTGTGAGGGGGTGTATATAGACGTGGACAGGACCTTGCGGGTGACGGCGGCATTGGGTGACGTGGAAAGGATAGTCTCTGGGGACTCTTTCCGTTTGTCCCTTCTGAGGGGGTTATTAATAAGTCAACGAATCGATGAGACAGATGGGAGGTAGGTGCGTTAGATGGCCCGTCTTTTTATTCTACTTTTGTTGGGAGAGTTCTTAATTAGCGACGAGTGGTGACGTCGTCCACTTGTGGTTTTTTACATTTTTGAGGGTATTTTCGAATGTTCCTCTTTTATACTAGGGGAGCCTGACTTTGGCGACCCATTATATTTCTTTGGACGCATTCGATCGGTGCTGCTGGCAGACCTTTACTTGCGCCATGTATCTTTTAGAGGTATTCTTTATTTTGCACACTTTCCTTTATGCATTCGCATTTTTATTTATGTATTTTATTCTTATTATCGACCCTTGTCCTTTACTGACGTAGTTCTATGAGGTGATTGGGCTTAACACCCAATTGAAAGCTGTGAAGGATGAGTCTATTGGGGACTTATACTGGATGTACCGGTGGAGGAATTCCAACCGGCAATCGAGGTGGTCTCTCTCTTTGGAGGCAGTGCGTCAGGTATTGAATGACCTGATGAGTGATTGGGTCATTCCTACATTCTTTTCTTGAGATCTTTTCCTTGATAATCTTTTCATATATTGATTATTTGCTGGGAGTTTTGCAGGTGACCTTCTATCGCTTGGGGATGGCCATCCAGCACACGAGGGTGACCGGGGGAACTCGTAGCTGCAGAATTTGTCGGCGAATGAGTTTGGATACTCCTGGTATCTGGGAGAGAGAGTAGCCTGGCAGGTGGTGGAGGATGAGGTGATGGTGCCACCTACGAGGCTCTTGATGTACACGAGGCGAGAGAGGGAGATGTTAGAGGATCCGAGGGTAGCGGTGATGATCGGCGAGCCTTACTCGTCATATACCTACACGGTGGCGACTTATGATTATTTTGGATTTGTGTCGAGATGGTTGATGTCGCCTAACATTTATGACGTGATGCCTCTTCCCCCCATGTGCTCGATTCGGCCAATGGGGTCTTCCCACAACGCAGGGGGTGCGTTGACATCGACAGCGACGATAACCTCAGAGGTTCCCTTTGTGCGATTGGCTCCTCCTTATTATAACATTCGAAAGGCTAACGAGTGGTTGGTGTGTATGCTACACCGTTCCAATGCGATGGAACCGAAGAAGTTAGGGCTGACAAGGGAGGTTCTTTAGCCAGCGCTATACCTTTCATTTCTTTGTATTTTGATTTTTAATTTCTTTCTTTGCCTCAGACTTACTGATTTGCTCTTTTTTATTTTTCTTACAGCACATTCGGGTGTCGACCAACTAGCTGAGGGATATTCGGGATTGGGTAGCTCTTGCAATTGCTCACATTCGGGAGTCGATCCCAGTTCCTTCTTGCCTGGTGCCATCTACCTCATCTGAGGAAGGGTATGGTTCGGGGAGTGGAGGTACGTCATCTCGTCGTTGGGGAAAACGTGCACGCCGTAGGGACGAAGGTTCTTAGGGGGAGAGAGAGAAAGAAAAAGTGAGTGAAAAAGAGAGAATGTATGTGTAGGTAGGTGAGAAAGAGAGAGAGAGAGGGTTTGAGGGTTCGGGCTGAGTCCCATTGATTTTTTCCTTTCTTGCAAGAAAAATATAATAAAACAATATATATGCAGTGAAATGAATTTTTTTGTTTGTTAATTTTTGCTTTAGTGACTTAATGCATATGCTCTTTTTACTTTGCTGGTGAGACCGTAAAAAGAAAATAATTTAAAATAAATATTATTTTAAAACGAGATAAGTAAAAACATAGGGAAAAGGAAATTCGGAATTCTTTAAGAATAAAAATTATTTTTATTAAATTTTTTTATTTTGACAAAAAAGAAAAAAGGAAATTTTCCAAAAATAGGAGGTGCCGATCAATATGCCCCTTGTCCTGCCTATTGGCATGTCAGTGCAGTCTAATCAACCCGAGGCTATGATTGCACTTTCTTCATTTGCTTGGTACTTGGTGGGACAGGTTTTTCTCCGAAATTTACAGGTTTTTTGGTCTTTGGTTGAGGGTTTCCAAGTATAAATAAGGGGTAAGGGTGGAGCATTTTCTTCACCCTGCCACATTCCTTCTCTTTTTCATTCTTCTGCTTCTTATCTCATTATTTTGGTCGAGTCTGGCATGTTTTTGGGGATCGTCGACCCGTCCTTCCCAGTCTGTTGGTCGAGTCTATGAAGTGGTTCTGTAAGAAAGTAGTTGCCAAGATGCTGGCCGTGGAGACCGATCAAAGGTGGTTTGCCATATCTGACACCATGGAGGGAGGTGTTATTATTTTCCCTGGGCGGGTCCAAGCTTACCGTTCCATGGATCACCCGTGGCATTCTATTCAAGCAGGGGAGGTTTGGGGACCCCAAGATGTAGAAGATGATGGGGCTGGTTCTTTTGGCAGCTGTGGGTAGGATCCATGGGGAATTTATCTGTGAAGCTTTTGTATGGTGTTTCGGGTTATGATTATGGTTGTTTTGTGTGGGAATAAATTTGGAAGGGTTATTTAGGAGTAATTGGTTTTTGTTTTTATTTGGTTTTAGGAAAGTAGGGGTAGGTTGGCGGGGGAAGTTGTTTGACTCCCTAGGCCGATGTAATTGTAACGACATTTTTCATAAATGAAATAAAGAAATTTTTAATTATATTGTTGTGCTTCCTGATGAGTTTTTACATTTGAATTATCTATACCAATCGCTAAGGCATATATAATCCTTTTTGTTCATGTAAATGATAAAAATGAATTGTCATTCTCGTGGATAAGAAAAGAACAGTATTTTGTGAAAAAAGGGGGTCGTGCTCATGTAAAGCGTATGAGTTGCCTACGTACCTTTGGGGGTCTTGAAAATTTTATGAGTTTTATTTTTTTAAGTAAAAATATTTTTAAAGGATCGGGCCCCACGTATTTATGAGTAGAGGGAAATGAAGATTTTTTTAGAATAGAAGGGAGATGAAAAGAGTTGTAGCGCATCGAGATTAAGGGTAGAATTTCTTGAGACGATCCAGGTTGACTAGACGGGCCATCTCCTCCCCATCAAGGTCGGTGAGCATAGCGGTGCCACTAAATAAGATCTTCTTCTAATGTAGGGGCCACTTCAATTGGGCTTGAATTTCCCTATGGGTCCCAGATGGGCTCTATAATTTCTTTAAAGGCTAAGTCCCCTTCTTGGACACCACGGTCCTTGACTCTTTTATTGAACGATCGCGCTTTTCAGCGATGGTATCCTTTTATGTGATATAGAGCCTCCAGTCTCCTTTCCTCTAAGAGTGACAACTTGTCAAGACGACTTTGATGCTAGTCTTCCTCGTTAACTTTTCGTCCAATCATGACGCATAGTGAAGGGATTTCTATCTCCACGGGTAGGACTGCTTCCATGCCGTATACTAGAGAGTAAGGGGTAGCCCTAGTAGATGTTCGAACCGAAGTGCGACAGCTCCAGAGGGCGTAAAGGATCCGATCGGCCCAATCTCGATAGCTTTCAGTCATCTTACTGATGATAGCTTTGAGGTTTTTATTAGCGGTTTCGAATACACCATTGGTTTGAGGTCGGTAGGGAGAAGATTTTTGCCTCTGAATCCCATACTCTTCGACCACTTCTGTGACTTCTGCCTCAAAATGTAACCCGTTATCTGACATTAGTGCATACAGGGCCCCATATCGACAAATGGTATTTTTTTGGATGAACTTGGCCACTTTTTTGGCATTCAGCACTGTGTAAGATTCAGCTTCTACCCATTTAGTGAATTAATCAGTGGCAACCAAGATGAATTTATGCGCATTGGAGGCTTTGGGTTGAACTTTCCCTATGATGCCAATGCCCCATGTGGAGTACGACTAAGGAGAAGTCATGTTATACAATTGCCATGGAGATAAGTGCTGGAGGTTAGAAACCTGCTGGCATTTAAGGCATCTTCGAACGTACGCTGTGCAATCCTGAACTATAGTAGTCCAGTAGTAACCCTTTTGGATGATTTTCTTAGAGCACATATGGCGATTCATGTGGGATCCGCACTATTCGTTGTGGATTTTCTTCATTATCTCTTCAATGTCAGCCCTTACGATGCAGTGTAAATGGGTTCCATCGAAGTTTCTCTTCAATAGTGATTTATGACAGACAATATACTGGGCAACCAGTCTATGGAGAGTTCCTCGATCTTTCTTGTTAGTACCTTGGGGATACCTACCATCTTTGAGGAGGTGTCAAATATCATAGGACCACCAGTCGACTATATCAGGATTTTCTTATGTGATGAGTTCAATATGGTAGCAATGGGTTGGTTTATCTTGCTTTTGGACTAGGAATGGGACCATTATTATTCCTTCGAGCATGGAGGCTAAGGTAGCATGGGCATCGATTAGGTTGTTCTTTGCTCAGGGAAGGTAATAGAAGGTGATATCTTAAAATTATGAGGCTATCTCTTCTAGGTGAGCATGGAAGGGTAAAATTTTATCATCCTTGACTTTCCATCTTCTCAGTACTTGACCGATGATGAGGGGTGAATACCCATAGACATCTTGGTATCGAATTCCTTTCTTGAGAGTGACTTTGAGGCCTACCGTGCACGCCTCGTATTTAGTCATGTTATTGGTGTTGGAAAAATCTAGCTTGATGGCAATGGGAGTGTGAGAGTCATCAGGGGAAATTAGTAGTATCCCAATGCTATACCCTTTTTTATTGGATGCATCATCGAAGAACATTTTCCATCAGAGGTATTCTTGTGAGGTACAAAGATATTCTCATCCGTGAATTTAAAAATACAGACATCGATTTCTTCCATAGGGTAGTCAGTGAGGCAGTTAGAGATGGATCTTCCTTTCATGGCTTTCTACGTGACATACACAATATCAAATTCGGATAGCAATATCAACCATCAGGCCATTCAGTTGGATAGGGTAGGCTTCTTGAGCAGATACTTGATATGATCCATTCGGGATACGAGTTTGATGGTAAAGGCGAGCATATAGTGTCATAATTTTTGGGTGACCCAGACAAGGGCGACACATGCTTTTTCCAAGGTAATGTAGTTAAGTTCGTACCCGACCAACTTATGACTGGGTATATTGCTCTCTCTTTACGAGTTTCTTTAAGGTATTAGACTAGCAAAGCTCCAACTGTAGTATCTATTACGATCATATATAGGAGTAGGGGAAGACGAGGCTATGACGACATGAGTACCGGAGATTGGGTTAGGTATTGCTTGATTCGGTCAAAGAATTTTTGACAAGCTTCATTCCAAACCTTGGTGGAATATTTTCAAAGGAGTTTGAAGATGGGTTCACAAATAGAAGTCAACTGGATGATGAATCGATTGATATACTGCATTTTTCCAAGGAATCCCTGGACTTCCTTTTCCGTTCGGAGTGGTGGTATCTCGAGTATGTTTTTCAACATGGAAGGATTTGCTTCTTTCCCTTTCTCACTAACTATGAATCCCAAGAGCTTTCCTTTGGTAACATCAAAGACACATTTTTATAGGTTAAGTCACATCTGGTATTATTGTAGTTGCTCGAAGAACTTTCGAAGAGCGAGAACATAACCTTACTTAGTCTTAGACTTGATAATCATACCATCTACGTAGACGTCGACTTCTTTGTGTATCAAATCATGTAAGATGGTTGGGGCATCCCTCTGTAGGTAGCCCTTACATTTTTTTAGACCAAGTAGCATAACGGTGTAGTAAAAGGTTCCCCAAGGGGTGATGAATGCGGTTTTCTCTCGATGATTCGGGTGCATCTTGATCTGGTTATATTCGACAAATATATCAACGAATGACTTAGAGCATGACTGGATGTGTTGTCCATAGTCATGTCGATATTGGGTAGCGGGTAATCATCATTCGGAGAGGCCTTGTTCAAGTCTTAGTAGTAAATGCACATGCTAACCTTCCATCATGATTTTAGCACGGGTATGATGTTGGCTAGCCATGTGGGATATTTGATTACACGATTGAAACCCTTGTTCAATTGTTTTACCACTTCTTCCTTAACCTTGAGAGAACATTAGGTGCGAAGCTTTTGCAGTTTTTATTTGACTGGTTTGCATTCTAAGAGAGTTGGAATCTCAAGTTGAGCTATCTCGAGATCAATGTCGGACATGTCATCATAGGACCATGCGAATACGTCTATGACCTCCTTCAGTAATTTCTTGAGCTGCATGTGCTTATGCCTATCAAGGGTTTATCCTATCCTAATCTCGCACAGTTGGTTATTAGAACCGAGATTAATAACAATAGTTTCATCCTTATTAACTTGAACGCGGTTATGTTGTTTGTTGTTAACCTTATTAAGATCAGTTAAGAATTGTTTATTTTCAAAATCATCATCACCAATACTTTGATTAGAATCAAGACAATTAATGTAAGGCATGATAATATACTCAAAATATTTGTTTATTTAATTGTTTGGAAATACAGCATTGAGAAACTCGTCGAAGGAGGTCTCGATCAGAATAAGGAAGAACAACAAAAGAAGAGTAAATGGGATAAATATATGGGTTGGATTGTATTTCAAGAGGTTGGAACAGGTACAACATGCCAGCTGAGGATAGGCGTATCAACAACTTTGATCAGGCGAGATGGATTCGATGATGTAGCGCTTGAGTAGACCGTGCAGTGTGTTGGCCCCAGTGTCTGCAAGTTGAATGAATCCTCAGAGTCACTTCTATCAGAATCTTTGGTATTAATATGGTCTTCTCAATGAGTGGTTGCACATGATGCTAGGAATTTTCAACCCATGAGTAGTTGTCTTGGAAAAAATATCCATTCCTGGTTTCATCTTCTTCTCCATATGATCACACCACGATTCTGGAAAGTCGCAAAAGGGGGAATCTTCACCCTCTTTGATGAATCTTCTGTTCAAGAAATATCTTGAGACAGTTCTGGCACTTTCTAGCCTTCTCTTCAGCCGAGGTTGGCGGAGCATTCTGATTTCTTTTGTTAATGGTTGATAACCCAAACCTCAAGGAGAAAAAACTTTATTCAATACAATGGTTCAAGTATCCCCTGTTGTCATCGTCCTAGCCCCAGTTAGGGCATGAAGTGCATGTTCTTGAACATTTGGATCACATTGCCATTGCCATGAGGGTTATACTCCAGACATACCCTATCTTTGAAATCGTCCCCTGTTGGGAGTAGAAGTGGTTCAACTTGAAAACTTGACATAAGCATATCTCTTGCCCCATGCTATATCTCTAGTACTGGATTATTCGTGCTTGCATTCTCGGTGTTATCGTCGTCACCCAAGATGATGATGACCCGCCCATTGGTGAATAACTTCAGTTTTTGATGAAGGTACAAAGACACACCCTTGATATTATGGAGCCATGGCCGTCTAAGCAATAAATTGAAATAAGCCGGGATGTCGACGACTTGGAATTTAATAACAGGATTTATAGGGCCAACCCCTATTATAAGCTTTATGGATCCCATCACTTCTCGATGAGTGTTATCATAAGCGCGCACCGCGACAGAGGTTGGAGCAAGGTTGTTCACTTTCAGTCCTAAGCAATTGAGGGTTCTTAACGAACAAATATTAGGAGTTAATCCGTTATCGACAAGCAAAAGTGGGACGATCTTTCCCATGACTTTGACAGAGATATTGAGAGCATAATTGTGATTTGGTCCAATCTTAGGGATCTCTTCTTCGGAGAAGGAGAGCATTCTAGTAGAGTTTAGAGATCCGACCATATTCACTACTTCTTCTGGCGTGGTAGAAGGATGGGTTGTGGGTCCGGTAAGTAGTTTGATTAAGGTATTTTGATGCAGCTGGGAAGACATAAAGAGTCCCCACAAGGTGATGTTATCTTGGGTTTTCTTCAACTGATCTTGCTCTCCTCGGGGGTCATTTCTGGCATATGAAGATTCTCAACACCTTTTCCCTTATCGATCGCTGATGATTGCGGATTTGGAACTTGGTAATGCCTCCCTGATCTGGTCATATAGTTCACAGAATAGGGGAAAAATAGAATAGTGGGGAAGTATATAACACCCCGTAAGTTTAAATTAGTATTTATTTAAATTAATTCAAAAATTAAGGAAAAATAAAATTTTGGATTTAAATATTTTTAGTAATTAAAAATGTTGAGTTTTAATATAGAAAAGTAGGATTTTAATCGGAATTAAGATCGGGGTTTAAATGAGGATTTTATTTAACCTATAATTTTTTTTGGTGTTCTTGGCAAACTGCCAAGGGCGAATCAATTAAGTCTATAGCCAAATAGATTCGGCCGGGATGGACATCCCAGACTGGCTTGTTGTTTGGAGTTGCATTTTTAACCAAAACTCTTACAACTCCTCTTATATAATTAGTCTGGTGTTAGGACTTTAAAATTCACCTTTTAAAGCAGTAAACCCTTATATTTTCATCATCTTCTATCTTCAAAACCTAGCCCCATTAAAACCCAGATTTCAGTCCAAGTTTTAAAGGCCAAAATAAGATTTTCTCAATTGATCCAAGAGAGGATATCTGTTAATTTTTCAAGAGGAACACACTCGTACGATCAGATTTTCTTTAACTAATCTCAGGTATAGTTACTCTATTCCTTTACTTTAGTATTATGCGTCTTGATCATGGCCTACATTAATACACAAGTTTTTCTAAAATAAATTAGACATGTAATTAAGGAAAGTGACAAAATTTTGGGACTGTTTTTATATAAAACTTTAATATGTTTGAAAACTCATAATCCTTGTATATTTAGCGTAGAGATGGGTTTTTCGAGTAAGATGATGACGCGTACATATAAAGGTTGCATAGGAAAGTTATTGATGGACTAAATCATGTTAAACCTTATTAGAAATGGGTTACTTGTGTTATAAGAAATTATCATGATAGGATAATGGGACTTTGCATGTAGTTGGAAATTTGAAATAATTATGTGATTTATTTGCCTTGTTGATTGTGATAAATTAAATGTAAATAATTGAATGAATTATGAGGTTGCCTATGGATTTGTTTGAATTCAATAAATTGATAGTTTGTGCCACTTAGTGAATTATATAATTTTCGATATCGCGGGATTTGTTTGAATTCATTTGGTTATTGTGGATTCCACCTTATTTTGGATGTTTTCTAGGTATGGAACTAGTTAGTAGACCTTTGGGTAGTTATTTCTTTCTAGGTATGGGACTAGATAGTGATGATGGTTTACGGTTACAAATTTTGGGGTGGGGCTGATTTTTGAGTTATTCCTTGATTTCGGGAGTCTACGGGAGAGACTAAGTGGTATTTATGAGTGGGTATTCTTCTTATAGGATAGGATAGAATATAAGTGTGTTTTGTGATATTTCTAGGTATGGGACTAGAGGTAATTTGAGGACTCATCGTCGATTAGAGGGTGGGATTAAAAATAATTAATGAGGACTTGAGTTTTAATTGAGAATTAATACCTAAGATACTAAAACGGGTATAAAAATGAATTTTGTCGCCTATAAGTGAAGAGTCGACAGTTTAACCGGGTTGGCTGGCTATGACGACGTGGGTGTGTGTGGCATTGCTAATAAGTGCAAGTTAACAGATTAACCAAACCGGTGGCTATTGGGACGTGTCATGCGTAGAACCTTACGTGTATGTGTGGATTGACAGTTTAAACTGGCCGTCAGGCTACAGTGAGGGGAATGGGTGTGGTGTATAACAACGGGAGTCCCGCAACCAAATAAAGAATGAGATAAAGCTTTTAGTGGGAGTCCCACAATTGGTGCATCAAATGTGAGTGCAGAACTGCAGAGGAGTTGATTGGCCACGCTGGGACGTATGATATAAATTAATTACTTAAGTTAATCGAATAAGAAAGTATTGGTGCTTCCTGTTTAATTTAAGTAAAATGTTTAAATCGGAACAGTGGGATGGTTTAAAGATATGGGTACTTTAGTAGTATTTCTTTCTACTCACATGAAAATTAATATATCTCGTTAATTTAAAATATTCTATTGTTATAGTTGATATATATAATGCTAATGTCTGGGTTCAAGGACCCTATTTTATAGGAGTGGCTGGTATTTATGATCGGGGCTCTGACTCATGCGTTGACTAACCTTTTTCAAGAATATTGCTGGAATGGTTTCATATGAGTTTATTGGATATTACTTTGGAGGTGCAACTGGAGTTTCATTTATTTATTCGCTTTATTAGTTAAACTTTCCTTTCCGTCGCATTTTATTATGAGACTTTTTTATGGATTTTGTTGGGCCTCTCGGTTCCAAAGTTGTTTACAGTTTCAAATGGATTATTTTACTTCGGATTTTATTTAGATTATTTATTTATTTTAGCACGGTGATGGATTTATAAAGCATGATTGGTGATTATTAATTGGGATTGATTTAATTATTATGTTGTGGATTGACTTTCATATGTCTCACCTGGTGGTGTAGTTCGGTGGCAGTGGCTGGTCACCCGGTCCGTCAGATTTCGCGGGGTGTGACATTCAACGGGGAGATGTAGAAGTGAAAGGACCAAGCACCCTTGTAGTTTCAAAGCATCAAGTATCTCGGACATGCTGCGAAATTCACCAATCTGTAGGAATAAGTTTGCCATGATCTGGGCAACATATCTAAGTTGACTTCATTGGTAGGTACCACCCAACTATCTAACTCTCGAGCCCATTTTCGTGGTTCCATGAACAATGTACTTAATATTTGGCAGTCAATGGACATTTTAGAGCAATTTCATCCCGAACTCTAGAAGATGGTTCAACACTTCTGACAATTCCATATTTTCCCCTCCATAATGGGTACGTACAGTAATGCATGCTCTAGTAAGAAGTGATAGAGCCTGATCGGCAAAATAGTTAGAATGCAGGAGAAAATATGGGCAAACTTAGAGAGGTTTAGAAGAGTATACGGGTATGACAGGTGATTTACTAGGTACGATCTAGGTAGATGGATAAAGATGGCATTTTTTTTATTTGGGAGTGGATTATGGGTAGTGTTTGGTTTAGGATTGGCTTATGGGGCGATAATACCCCGGTCAATCAGACCTTGGATTACATTTCAGAGGTGGAAACACTGATCAGTGGTATGGCTAGCATTTTGGTAAAAGTCTCAATGGGCATCTGGTTTGAAATTTTTGAGAAGTGGGTTTGGTAATGGATGAGGGTCCAATGGCTTGATAAAATTCCAGCTTAAAAGGGCTTGGTAAACTTTGGAGAAAGGAGAATGAAGCTCGATGTATTCTTTCTTGACTAGGTTAGGGCGGATTTCTGGTGCCCATGAAGTGGTAGGCTGAGAGATGTTGTTGATGGTTTAAACTGCGGTGCTGATAGGCTTCTCATACTTTCGAGGAGTGAACTGTCCAGTCACTTTCTTTGGCTCAACCTATGTCTTGACAAGGCTTTCTTTGATTTCCACTCCTGCTTCTCGAAGGGCTTGAAAATGAGGTTAGTACTGTCCTCTCATCATTGCTCAGACATGGGGTAAGAAATTCTTCTTCACGATACTGACTTTCTACTCTTTGGAAGTTCGGTTGGTCATGGTGGCTGCTTTTTATCTCCACCTTTCTATAAAATTACAGACTGATTTCCCAGGGTTCTATTTGAGTAGTTCTAAATTATGATGGTAACCTCTAAATCTTCGTTATATTTATACCGTGACATGAATTCTCGGGCAATATCTTCCCAACTGCGGATTCTGGGCTCCTCGAGAGATAAGAATCAATGAAGAGCCTTGTCCTTCAAACTTAGTTGGAACATTTGGGCCATTATTTCCTCGAAGGCACCTAGGAGAGTAATGGCTCCATGTTAACTTCAGAGATGAATAATTGGGGGACTACTAAGCCTGAACTTCTCGATGTTAGGCATCTTGAACTTTTATAGCAGCCTTGCTTTAGAATAGCGAGACCTATGGATATATTCCATGTAGTTCCCAGGGATTCGGACTTGGTCAAGCTTATTAGTCAATATTTTGAGGTCTTCCTTGACCTTGTTCAACTCCTCCTCCTTCGGATCAATAATCATGGGTAGGTTTGCCCCTGGTCGGGCAAGATTCGTCATATAGAGTTGAGCTGGAGGAGGCCCATTAGTAGGAGGGGCACGTGTAGCGTGCTAATATTCCTCAGGGACCCAAATAGGCTCGGGTGTGGGCAGACCCATAGCGCGAGGAAAGAGGACCTCAGGCTCTTCAGGAATAGAGACCCGATTTCGTTACATCACATGAACCTTGGTTTGAAGGTTATTAATCTTGATAGTGAGTTGGGCTAGAACTGTCATCGAATCCGACTGCACATTCCATTGTTGGTATGTGTTCTCCATAGAAAGCGGATGAAAGTGAATTCCTGATTCAGAGGAAGTAGCGAGGGAACTAACGGAGGCCAAACTAAGGGTCGGGTAAGTGATCGACCTGAGAAGGAGAAAAAATCGAATTTATTTTTGAAAGGTATGGGGAAAATTATTTTGTTTGAAAAGGAAAGAAAATGTTTTTGACATTTTTTTTGGTAAAGACGAGGACAAAATATTTTTTGGGCAAAAGGGAGAAAAATATTTTTGGTATTTTTGATAAAAGAGGGATTTTTTTTACCACTTTTGGTAAAGAAAGAGGAAAAACGTGAGAAGAGTCTCAACATGATTATTATTATGTTCATTAGGTTCTCACTTGTATTAGGTTTACCTAAATGCCAAAATAAATGTCGAACAGGACCCGAGCCTGGGAAAATTGGGTTTGAAAAATATAAAAAAATACAGCTGGACTTGTTGCCAGGCTCATGGATGGGTCCCATTTAAAAAAAATGAAATCGTGCGAAAATTTAACCGGCATGCTGACCCGTCATTTCGACAGAGTTTTGGGTAAAAACTAGCAAACTAAATATGAGTGCCCTAGGTTTGATGTCTATATGAGGTTATGCAGTTGCTAGGTTAATTGGAAGGGTTTCCCCCTTTGGCATGACTTCCACGGTATACATCTTGCTTTTGAGGGCAATTGGTACGTGTGGACAATCCATTTGATATAACTGAGTGTACATGAACTGCCTCACTATATACCTCGTGGGTATAATACGTGTGAGAGTGAATTCGATATACACGACGTATGTGAACAAGTTCCCTACGATATACCTCCTGTCATAACTTCGGTCAATCAGTACAATGCGGGGGGAACTGTTCGATATACGTCGAAGGTATTTGGCCAATGAAAGGTGAGAGTCATATCATTTAGGCTAACTGCGATCTGCCGGACCAACGCCCATCGTGAAGTGACCCCCCAATTATGCGATAAAATTTGGTCAATAGCCATGCTCTTTGGTGATGTAGCATGCGAAATGTATGATTCTTGATTAGTATATTATGCAGAGAGTATCTTTGCTTGTCATGATGATCATTATACTAATAGGAAAAATGTACAAGTATAAAAAGTAAATCTAACATGGAGCATGAATATTACACTAAGAATTGATATGTGAGGGTGTGAATATCTACAACTGGGTGTGTGGTAGTGAACCTAAGCATGGATCAACTACAAGTGGTGTGTGATAAGTGTGAGTGAGAGTGGATATATACAAGTGTGATAACTGGAGGTGTGTGCTAGTGACACCTAAGCATGGATATTCTAAGCAATGTGTGCAACATGTGGATATAAGTGACACTAGGTGCACATAGTGTGAAGTGTACACAGAGAGCATCTACAAGTGTGTGAGTTAGTAGTGATTCAAACATGAGGTATATATGTGCAAGAAATAATAAAGGAGAAAAAAAGGGAATCTACCAGTAGATGCATATGCACACAAGCATAAAATAAAAACACCGATGCAAACAGAGTCTAGACCTCTTATGAAAATTGTCCCCAATGGAGTCGCCACTGTGGCCATCCCGAATGTATCCATCCACTCCTCCTCCCGCGGGGACGGGGTAAAAGGGAAGGAGAAAAAGGTCTCACACCCTCGTACTCTAGGAGCGCTTCGACCGTCATCGGTGTGGGGTGAATGTAAAGAGATGGAGTCACCAGCCTATTTTGCACAAAATAGGCAAAAGAACATGTCACCGCTTCGAGAGAGCGACATCAAAGACAAACTAATGCTTACGAAACCAATAGTTCAAAGGTCCGGGGGTTAAGTTACGGAATGGGAAGGTGTTAGGCACTCATGCCGCACTTTCGGTCTCTCATGGGCTTGTGTTACTATTTTCCTTAATTTTTCTGTGGAGTGTGTGTGCGTGTATATATAATGGAGATCGGAATTTCCCAATTCATATCATGAAAAAGATAAAGTGAGGTGATCTATAGGAATGTTCCCAAAATAATATTAAAAATATGATTTATGCGTTCATCGCGATATTGATCGTTATAGTGAAACGATAATATATGTTGGATAAAACACTAATAAGGATCACAAACATAATATGTATTAAGATAATGTATAGATGCAAAAATAAGAAATTTGGGAAAATTAAAAATTTGATAATTTGGAAAATTAAAAAATTAGAAAATTGTAAAATTGGACTCGAGTCTCGGGGTTTAATCCGAAATGCCTACGTAGTCTATAAAGGCATCAAACTCCACACAATTCGCATGTGACATAAGGGTGGGGTTTATCCCATAGATTCGAAGGAGATCTTATTATATGTGTGTGTGTGTAGAAAATGTGTTTTTAGTTTTGAAAAAGTGTGATGGATAATCTCGTTGAAATTTATAGGTGTAACCCTATTTTTTATTTATAGAAAATAGGGTATGTGCAATATAAAAAGGGAGATGTTAATGTGCATGAGCTAATGTAAAAGCAAAATTATGAGTTTATATAACTAATGCAAAAATAAGAAATTTAAAGCGAGAGGGAAGGATTTGGACCTCCTTTGAAGAGTTGAAGCTTGATCTTGATCTTGGATGAACTCCCTTGAATGTTGAGATCAATATTGGACGAGATAGAATGAGATTGTGCCAATCTAGGTGTGAAAAGGATGGGAATTTAAGATGGAGTGGAATTTCACCTAAGGAAACTTCGTTGATTGTAAGAGAATGTTGCTGAGATCACTAATACTGATGGATCTAAGATGTGCTTTGGGAGTGAGGTCATGTACTCTATTATAAGGTCAGGGGATGCCGATTATCATGATTCCATCCCTGCCAATCGGTAGATAATCCTAGGCACACTGCCGATTGGTAGGGAAATGGACCTGCCAATCGATAGTCTTTTGTATTTTCTTGGGAAAAATGACCGTGGAATAAAATTGGTTGATCCAAATCATACATGGGGCATACCACTAGAAATTTAATATAGAGACCTTTAAGAGTCCTTTGGACCTCTCCCTGGTTCTGGAGTTAACTTTGGGCCAAACGTGGCTCGGAAGCGCTCATCGTTCCTTTGAATAGGAAATCGTTGGACGAAAACGGATCGTTCTTCTGATCGGAAAGTCAAAATAACGCACGAGGTGAACCGTTGAAAAAGTAATGTGAGGTACTTAGACATTCCAAAAAGATTTGCTTGGTTTGGAAAGTTGACCTTAGTCAGTTGGGGCCCGGAAGAGCCTGGTGATCTATCGGAGTAAAACAGGTCATTTGTCTGTACCGTAAGTTAGAATCGCACACGGGGCAGACCGTTGGAAAAAGGTATTCAGTGACCTTCGGAGATTCATTCAGTCTCATTCGAGTTGAAGAGGTGACCATGGTCAAATGGAGCTCGAGAGTGCCCGATGGCCTCCAGATCAATTTTCAGGAGAAAATGGATCGTTCGTCCGAACGGTTATGCCATTTTGTGCACGGGGATGACCGTTGGAAAGGGGTTTCACTGGAATTCAAAGATTCAAAGATCGTTCACTTTGATGATGAAGTTGATTGGGGTCAAATCGGGGCCCGAGAGTGCCCGGTGGCCTCTAGATTGATTTTCGATAGTAAAATGGTCTGTTCGTCCGAACCGTTATGCCGATTTGATCACATAGTGGACTGTTGAAAAGGGGATTCAGATCCCTTCGAGGATTAATTGAGATTTTGATCTGACGATAGAGTTGACCGGAGTCAAACGGGGCCCGAGAGCGCCCGATAGCCTCTAGATCAGTACTCAGAGTATGACTTAGGGTTTGTAGTGAAATGTGGGAGGTTCTAGGGCCCTAAGGAGAGACTTTATGGGGGCCTAGAATGTGGTGTCTACAATGTCATCGGTATATGTTCGGTTATATATATATATATGGTATGTCTTGTTTTGAGTATTTTCGTTTACATTTAATCCATCTTTGTCACATGCTTAATCTTCGATTCATATTGATATGGTGTATGATCACATTGGTATTTTTCTTAGCTTGTTATCATTGGTATCTCATTTATGCATTAAAATTAGTATCGTGTGTTCATTGTTTGGATTACGTGCCCTTGTATTATCGAGTTGTTTCACATTATCACGTAATATCAATTTCTTTCCCTTATGCTTACACGTGTTACATTTTTTAATTGGGGGGGGAGGGTATTATTATTGTGAACCTTATTCTTTATCTATTCCTGAACAAAAAAAGGGGAGAAATTCTTTATCCCAGGGTGAGATTTTTACGTTAGGGGAGACCTCCTATCTTAGGTGGAGATTGCTAGACAAACGGGGAGGGTTTTTATATGTAAATTTATATTGTTATTTTCAAGTTGCTTGTAATGTGTGTTTAATTGTGCAGGTTTAGCAAAGATGTAGAAAAGTTTCTGAAGAGTAAAACTACTCAAGTTTATGTCAATTAAGCATCAGTACCTTTTCATTTTCAGGTTGGGATTGAGCTTTAGTGAGACGGATGACCCAGTTCCAAAAGGGGTGATTTGTAAGGATAAATTTCCAACAAAGTCAATTTGATTGTTCTGGATTTTTTCGTAATTGGGCAAAATAATTGGTTTTATTGATTAAGATGTGTTTCAGTTTGTCCTTCAAGCATGTGATGTGTGATTGAAGACCGCAACGACCAAATTAAAGCGACATCAAGTACACATTGGGTTTTATGTCGAGTTTCATCGTCAACATTCGAGGAACCTTTATGAGGTATGGATATAAGTTTATGTTTGATTCCGGGTTTCTATTTTGGTGTGTTTTGAAAATATTACCCGAGGCCCTTTCGTAAATACAATTTTAAAAGAAAAAATATTTTTGTTTATGTTATTTGAACGAATTTTTAAGGTTGTTAAAACAAATTTTCATAGGTCATTTGAACGGGTGTTCAAACGAGATGTGGTATGTCTTTAAAATAATCTTCAAGAAGACTTCTAATGACATTTCTCTACGTTTTAGATAAATATCGCTCAATGGTCGTTCGATAGCCATTCAAATGAAATAGGCATTATCGTTCAAAAGAGTTTATGTTTCATTTAAACGAGATTATGTACTTCATTCGAATGAATCTATTATTTTCGTTTGAACGAGGTTCCGTTGCCTTGAAATTCATATTTTATATAAATAGGCATGTTGACATGTTTTATATGTGAGTTTTTTGGCAAAAAACTTTCTTATCAAAACCCAAAAGCCTTTAAATCCTTGTTGTGGGTACCTCTTATTGTGGGTACCTTCTCACCAACTAGGCCCATAAGAGTAGCCGACCAAGCCCGAATGAGAGTAAAGAGTGCCTGAACCAAATTATAAGTTCTAGATGGAAGTTGGAATAAAACGATATGGTCAAGTCCATCCCTAAAATCTTCGACAAGATATTCAGGGGATGCTGGGCCAACAAGTTGGTTGCTAATACATTATTTCCTTTTTTCAATGGAATATATATTGTACCCCGGGTCCAGGGCAAAGGACTTGTAAAAAACTATATCGAGAGTTACTTAATACGAACAGTAAACCTCTCCGTGGATGTAGGCAATTTTCCAAACCATATATATTATTGTGTTGTGTGATTTATGCTATTTCTTTCATGCTGATGATTGTTTTCTTTTCATAAATTATTTGTGCTGAGATTTTTGTCACCACAATTGGCGCCATCTGTGGAAAACGATTATTTTTTCCTAGTGAAACCTTAACCAGTAAGAACCAATAATGTCCCATCACAGTAGTAATGTTCTTCAAGTAGGAGATATTCAGCAGCAGCCGAACCCCCCAAGGGTAAGGTCTGAAGTGCGCTATTTAAACCCAAGACTTTGCCAGGAGAGTCAAGTCTTTGAAGAAAGCCAAGGGCCACCCAGGTCCACACAAATCTTTAGGTTAATTGATGCCCAGACTCTAAGAACAGGAGGAGGTCACTCGCCAATGGGAAAATGAGAATGCTCACCTCAAAAGGCGACTGGAAAGACTGGAGATAGAACTCCGTCGAAATACAAAGCGACGCCACATCAGGACTCCAAGCCCTCAGACGAGCAAATATCGCAGTTGAGGAAGAAGCCCAAGATGCGGCTCAGAAATAACGGAGACACCCAGGTCAGGTGATCATCATTCTGAATAATTGCAACCAGATCGTCGGTACAGGAGCCCTGATTGGTAGGATGATGATATACGAAGCCTGGTCTGGAGAGAGATGGACCAGCACCCAGCTCACCGTGGTGCTAGATCAACAAGGGAGATATCAAGATAAGCTCTTAAAATTGAGAAAAAATCCCCTCTTTAAATGGCAATAGAAGAAGAGGCCTCGAAGAAGTTCGCGATTCCCGAGTTCAATATTTACGATAGAAAAATTGATCCCATTGACCATGTTAGGCAATACATGCAAGAAATGACTCTATGGAGTCATAACGATGCACTTATGTACCGAATCTTCCCCTCGAGCTTACATGATGTGGCCTAGAAGTGGTTCGAGAAGCTACCTCATCGATCCATTAAGAGTTTCAAATCTTTAGCTGAGCTGTTTATAACTCGCTTCATTACGAGCAGTTTCCATCCAAAGAGGATGGATGCTTTGCTTACTATGAAGAAAAAACCACAGGAGAACCTCAAAGAGTACGTGAAGAGGTATTGGGAAATTTTCAATAAAGTCGAGGATTTCTCGGAGCAGGTCGTCGTCGCATCCTTCAAAATAGGATTGCCTAGCTCTTGCCTCTTACACCAGTACTTAATTAAGAAGGAGGCCACAACCATCGATGAATTAATGGCTCGTATTGAGAAATATGATAAAGTCGAGGATGTAACCCATCTTAATGCAGGGGAAAATGGTCACGCGAAGGCTAGCAAAGGGGCTGAGAAGGTTAAACCACAGAAGAAAGGGAATAAAAATGGGGGTAAGAACGACTCCAAGAATGGAAACATGAACGATGCCTCAAAGGCATTTCAAGATGTAAACACAGTCTTTAAGGAGTCGATATATAAAATTCTAGCAAAGATCAAGGATGAGACGTTTATCAAAGTGCCGAGGAGGATGGGAGGAGAACCTTCTATGCGAAATAATGCTCTAAGATGCGCATTCCACAAGGAAGGAAGACATAAAACTGAACATTATAAAGCCCTGAGGTCTCACCTTGAGGAGTTGGCCCATGCCGGACATCTTAATGAATTTATAGAGAAGAAGACTGATAAAGAAGCAATGGAAGGTGAGCAAAGGACCAATAATATCCCCGAGGAGGATGTTGGCTATGAATTTTCGATAATACATAGGGCGTTAGACCTCAAATAAATTCAAGGGAATGGGGATCTAATGGAAGTTAAAAAGCTTATTGCAGTCAAGCAGGCATTTCAGATTGACCCAACCAAGTCTCAGATAGATGGGGAAGCGATGGAGACTAAAGGACGTCGATTATAATTAGCTTATTATTTTTACGAATGAAGATTTGGTGGGAGTGAGAATCCCTCATCATGACGCACTGGTCATTACTCTCAGAATAGCTAATTGGAACGTCGACAGGTTGCTCATTGACCAAGGAAGCTCATCCGAAGTAATGTACCTTAAATTATTCAGGAAGATGAAACTAAGCATAACAGATCTCAAGGAAGCAACTGTCCCGTTAGTCGACTTCGCTGGGAAGATCACGATCCTTTTGGGAAAGATTGTCCTACCAGTCAAGGCAGGCATCTCCAAATTGATTGAGTTTCTTGTTATTGATATTGAATTACCATACCAAGCCATCATCGATCAGGGATGGCTCTATGAAATGAAGGCCGTTCCATCGAATTATTACCAGAAATTGAAGCGTGTAACTAATCAAGGAGTAGTTGAGATCCATGGAGACCAGGCTGCGACGAGAAAGTGTTTCATCGCGGCATACGCCCTAGACAGGAGTAGAAAGTAAAAAAAATCAAAAGGAAAGGAGGAAGGATTCCCTCCAAATAGAAGCTAAGGTATGGTCGATCAAGAGTAGAGGAGACCAGGCTCCTCCCCTCTGAAAGGGTCATTGAAGACTTGGAAGAGGTCGCAGCTGGGAGTAGCTTGACTGGAACGAAGTTTTTAATTGGCACCTCCTTGACTGATGGCGAGAAGAAAGAACTAGTTACCCTTTTCCGGAGCAACTTGGATGTTTTTGCATGGGAGCCTTACGAGCTGCCTGGGATTGCTCCCAGTATTGCTTGTCATTAACTACACGTAGACCCAACTTTCAGGCTAGTTACACAGAAGGATCACTGAATATCCTCGAAGAAGGCTAAAGCAGTAGAGAAAGAGGTCGAGAAGCTACTGGATGCAGGGTCCATACGGGAAGTTCAGTTCCCCAAATGGTTATCCAAACCAGTAGTGGTTCTTAGGAGCAATGGAAAGTGAAGAGTTTGTATCGACTTCACCGACGTCAAGAGAGCCTGTCCCAAAGACAATTTCCCCCTTTCGAAGATCGATCAACAGTTGATGCTATGACTGCACACGAGAGGATGAGCTTCTTAGATGCGTATTATAAATATCAATAAATCCCTCTCTACGTGCCAGATTAAGATAAAACCTCCTTTATAACCCCTGTTTGACTATATTGCTATAAAGTTATACCTTTCGACCTTAAAAATACAAGAGCAACTTATTAGCGGCTAGTCACGAGGATGTTCAAAGAACAAATGGGGGATACCATGGAAGTTTACATCGATGATATGATCGTTAAAAGAAATCTCAAGGATGACCACCTTACCGACCTAGCAAAGACCTTAGAAATCCTCAGGAAGTAGCAAATAAAACTTAACGCAAGTAAGTGTTCTTTCAGCATCCATTCATGAAAATTTCTTGGATACTTGGTCAGTAAGAGAGGAATAGAGGAAAACTCCAACCAAATCGACGCTATCAATAAAGTTCAGCCCCCCAAACACTAAGAGATGTACGAAAGCTACCAAGAATGCTTGCCGTGCTCAACCGGTTTATTTTTAAATCTTCGAAATGATGTCAACAGTTCTTTCAGTTGATAAAAAGAAACAAAGGAATAACGTGGGACGAAAATTACTCGAGAGCTTTAGAATAGCTCAAAGTTTACCTTAGTAGGACACCTTTACTTATAACTCCTAAGCAGAATGATCCATTGTACCTCTACCTAGCAGTGTCAGACCATGCTGTAAGCTCTGTCTTGGTACATGAGAGAGAAAGAAGCCAATATCCAGTCTACTACGCAAGCAAAACTCTTTTGGAAGCCGAGTAGCGATACGTGCCGTTGGAGAAGCTCGCATATGCACTTGTGATAACCTCAAGGAAACTAAAACATTATTTTGAGGCTCACTCCATCGTCGTAGTTACTTTACACCCCCTTAAGACTGTTATAAGGAAAGAAGATCTCTCCGACCGACTATCCAAGTGGTAAGTCGATATCGAAAGGTTTGATATCCACTTTCAACCAAGAATAACCATCAAGGGTCAAGTCCTGTACGATATCATTATTGAGTTCACAGGGGAGCAACTTTGTGATCACCCTGAGACCAGTCGTTCAAGGGAAGGCTTAAACGTTTGGACATTATACGTTAATGGAGCCTCCAACTCAAGGGGGTAGGAGTAGGTATTGTGCTAGTAACTCCTGAGAACACCGTGCTCGAGCAGGGAATCAGACTTAAATTTTAAGCCTCTAACAACGAGGCAGAATACGAGGCACTGATCGTCGAACTACGTAAAGCACAACTGCTAGGGGAGAGGCACCTTCAAGTCTTCGACGATTCACAGCTAGTTTCCAACCAAATAAGCGACGACTTCAATGCAAAGGATGAAAAGATGGCAGCTCATCTCGCCGTTATAAAGGGATTAATGGGAAATTTCGATCAAGTCGATGTTCAACAGTTCCCCAGGGAATAAAATAGCCATGCAGATGACATAGAAGCTCTAAGATCAACAATAGACTCCAACTTGAGAAGAACAATCCAAATTAATTTCCTCGCGCAACCCAGCATTCCTCAGGCTACTGAATTATGGAACCCCGAGAAAATTCTCCATTTTAAAAAAGCTCCAACCTGGATGGATCCCAATATAGATTACTCGCAAAATGATAAATTGCCATGTGATAAGAAGACAACTCATTAGATAAGAGTCAAGGCCGCCCGCTTTCACTTATCTCCTAAGGGAAAATTGTATAAGAGATCCTTAATTGGGACCTACCTTTAGTGCGTTCATCCACAGAACGTCGAGCAAGTTCTGCACGAGCTTCGTGAAGGAATTTATGGAAGTTATGCAAGAGGAAAATTAATAGCCTTCAAATCAATGAAGGAAGGATACTGGTGGCTATACATGCAGAAGAACGCTAGAATTTATGTCAAAAAATGCAAAAAATGCCAAAAGCACTCGCCCTTAGTCCACCAGATAACCAATGACCTAAAGTCTCTAACTAGCCCCTGGCCCTTCACCTAGTGGGGCCTGGGCATTGTAAGTCCTCTTCCTACTGCAGTAGGAAATTAGAAGTATCTATTGGTCACGACAGATTACTTCACAAAGTGGATAGAGGCAGAACTGCTACCGAACATCAGGGACACTGATATGATAAGGTTCATATGGAGAAATATCATCACACGCTTTGGTATACCCAGGACAATTATTACCGATAACGGGACCCAGTTCGAGAGTGGCCCCTTACAGAGCTTTTGCAATGATCATGGAATTAGGCACTACTTCAGCTCTATGGCATATACTCAATGCAATGGTAAAGCTGAGGCTTCTAACAAGATAGTGATCGATGGATTGAAAAAGCACCTAAAATGAGACAAAGGAGCATGGGTGAATGAATTGACCCGCTATTGCACTATCCCAAGGCGAGCAACTGGGGAGACACCTTTTGCACTCATATATGGAATACAAATAATTATTCCACTAGAAGTTGGTCTCCCCACCATGAAGTTTACGTTAGTCGACTAAGGCCACAATGATGAAACATTTCTCACTGAACTTGACTTAGCCGATGAGCGACGAGAATTGGCTCTAGTTAAGCTGGCATCTTTACCGCAATAGCTATCCAAACAATACAATCAGAAAGTCAACCCAAGGAAATTCCAGGTCGGAGACTATGTCCTAAGAAAAGTTCTTGGTAATGCTGTGAGACCATCAGACGGAAAGCTAGGACCTAACTGGGAAGGACCATTCAAGGTCATAAGGGATGACCTACAAGGAGCCTACCACTTGAAAACGCTGGAGGGCAGGGAGATACCAAGATCCTGGAATGCGGCCAACCTAAAGAAATTCTACTTCTAGATTTATTCATGCACTATTAGTTTAGGCAAATTTTTATTTACAAATTAATGTTGCTCTTTATTTCTGACTTTTATTAATAAAACTCGATTGGACTTAGCATTCTATATATGTTAGTTGTCTCAAATGTAATTTATTATATGCACCCTTTCCAGTTACAGGCTTCACTGTTTTAACATAGCTAGCCTCTTGTGATTACACCACAGTGGTTGGGTTTCTATCGGCTCAACTTCTTTAAAGCATAGCTAGCAGAGTTGACATATAATAACCCTCCTCAGGACCTTGTTAATAACACAAATGGACTCTTAGGTTGCTCCGGCAACAAATAAAGACCTACAGGGGACCCTTAGGCAATACGACCAAGCCAGGTTGGCTCTAAAATCCTGCTCGGGTGGATTGACCATTAATCAGGTGTATCCTCGCCATCGCCCCACTTAATCTTAAGGTAATGTGACGACACGACCTAAAAGGTAAAGTGAGGTGGAATGGTATGTCTATGGCATACTAGACTGGGAGAATACTCATTAGATAATAAACTCTCATATTTAGTCGGTTGAGAAGCCCAAATAACATAGAGATTATAAGAACAAACAACATATGTTTAGTCGACAACTGCCCAAAACATAAAAAAATTATTGATGAAGATCATACAGTTACACGTATAACAGTAAAAAAATATATAAGCTAGATTCTAAGAGGGAACAGGTCACTGAGCAAGGTAATCAGCCGCTCACGCCCTTCAACCATCTTTTGGATAAGGGGCAAAGTCCTCATCAACCTCCTCCGGGCTCGACTCTAGTAGCTGCCTCAGAAGTGCATCTATTGGGATCCAACAATCATCCCTTCAAAATGGATTTGGCTCTAAGTATGAGGAAGTAATCTTGTGCCTATACCAAAGGATAAAGTTCTTGGGCACCTTTAACTCCCTGGGGGCACTTATCCACCCTCTGATAAAGGCCAGCTCCTCGAGCTCCTTTAACTTTATGGGAACATCTGTCTAATCCTGGTCGTATCCATCTATCCACACTTATCGAGGACCCTTTTTGAATAAGTGCATCAGCCTGGTAACATCCCTATGAAGCCTAGCAACTATCACATACGCTCTGTGCACATCTCCCCTCACTTCGACAATCTCCCTTACGGAACCACTATTATCAGTCCTAGCTCGCTGCCTTATTGACGATGAAGAACACTGCATAATTAAAGGAGTAATGCTCGGTGCATTCTCCCCGAGACTTGCAATTTCCCTCCTTAAGGCATCGTTTTCCTGTTGCAGAACCTCTCCAACCTAGTTGATCTCGGAGTCATCTAACAGCTTAGCCTTCAAAGCATCCATCACCTCTTGAACAGAGGCACCAACCTCCTCCATCTCTGAAAGTCTATCCTTAAGCCTAGCAACTACCTCAGATTGATCCTTATAATCTTGGTTCTCTGCTCTAAGGGATTTGTAAATCTTGATAAATACTCGGCAAACTTGGTCGCTTACATTAGAACCAAGGATTTGGCCTAGATGAGAAGTGGTAGGAATGTAATCATCAAGATCAACAAATTATAAGACATGGAATGCAAATGGCAAATTATATCAGTGAATGCGAAAATAAAATTCCTTCACTTTATTAAAAATAGCACTAGCCAGGTACAAATACATATAGTTACAAAAAGAGAGAATAAAAAATATAAATAAATGAAATAATCCTAGAAGTATATTAGTCGACCTCGACCTGCTCTGTGGGGGATGGCTCTTTCCCCTTGTTAGCAGCAGCCTAACTTGACTCTACCCCAAGTGCAAGGGCATCGGCAGCATGAGTGACGGGAACATCAGCAGCCGGAGCAGCAGGCTGGTTGAATACAGTTTTTTTCATCAACGATAAGCTTAGGTCTAGGCTTATGCTCACCAAACAAAGGAGAGTCAGTAGAAACTCCAGCAGCAACCAAAGCTCGATCCTAACCTTTTTTAAATTTTGCCAGGCTGAAATATTCAATCTACTTCTCGGTGTTTTCATAGGCCGCCTCTCAGTCCTCGTTGTAGCTATTCTCCCTAACCGTGGCCGCCTTTGCCTCCAGGCCCTTCACTTCTTAACAAGCCCTGTGTTCTCATTGGTAATGGCAAGCTTGCTCTACACAACCATCTCATATGCCTCGCAGAGTTCCTTTAGCTTCTTGGTCTCCTCATACCTCTCCTTAGCAAAAGAGGCATCAGCTTCTATAAGATCTCTCTCAGAGGACTTATGAAACTCTTATACAGTCTTCAAGCTCCTCTTGAGCTCAGCATTCCTCCTCGCCAGCCCATCTAGATTGTGGTGGAGGACGGTGTAGTCAAACAAAAACTGTAAGAAGAAATGTGTGTAAGGCAAACAATGATAAGAACTAAAATAAATAACGGAGAAGAGAATAAATGGCCTTACCAAAGCAAGCCCTTGATCTGCCTTCACGGCTAACTGGTCTGGACCCATATTTGAGGACCGCTCATAGTCCACTGTTAATACTTCTCTCTCGAGCATCATGGAGGCAATATGAGGGGTCAGAGCCACAGAAGCCCCCTCAGATGGAACAATAACAGGCACAGAAGCCCCCTCAGCTGTGCCTTCTTTGTTCTTTCCTCTCCTCTCATTCTCTCATCTTCCTTCCTTCCTTCCTTCCTTCCTTCTTCTTCTTCTTCTTCTTCTTCTTCTTCTTCTTCTTCTTCTTCTTCTTCTCTCTCTCTCTCTCTCTCCTCTTCTTATCTTCTTTCTTTTTCCTTTCCAACTCTTTCTCATGAGCTGTTATTTAGGAGCTACTAATAGTATCCCCATACCTGGTCTTCTGAATCTTCAGCCTATTGGATAACAAGATGTCATCATCATCATCATTATCATCATCATTATCATCATCATCATCATCATCATCATCATCATCATCATCAAGGATCAAGTTCTTTCTTCTAGAGGGAGCCATATCTTCCTCACTAGAACTCTATGACTCGAAACCACCTGAACTGGAACCTTCGACGCTGGACCTCTCTCCGTCAGACTCTTCTTCGCTAGAGCCCTCCTCATAAGACCCTACCTCACCACTACCACCTCTGTCACCTACAGTAACACCAGACTCTGAACTAGTCTTCTCTTCCTCGTTTAGATCGATAGGTTCGAGAGCACCTTCTTTATCTTCTTCTTCCTCTGGGATATCAAGATGAGGAATGGAGTCAAACGGATGAACGATTAAGATAGATGTATTGTTCTTGTATTCCAATAAGAAAACAACCGACCTGGGATGTTCACCTTCCATAATAAAATCCCTTATATTCTCGGGCTTAAGTAACTCAGCAGCACGGATCTCGTGGAGAGAAGGCTTTTGATTCTTGGACTTCTCTAAAAAAGAAAATAAGACATTAGAGGAATAACACATTATAGCAAAAATCAAGAGGCAATGGGATTGAACAACAACCTATATATTCCTCCCCATAAGTGAAAATTCGAGGTCCTTGTACCTCTCACCCCCTACTTGAGGTGGGAATTGCAAGTTCTTAGCTATGAATCCTTCAGACTAGTAATCCTTATGGGAATCAAGTAGATTCACTACCAACACCCTATCCAGACTCCTCGCTTTCAACTAAAGAAGACCAGAGCTGGTACGTGAAAAGGTGTAACAAAAACAGATTTCAAGTAAGCCTAAATTAGTGGCATATAGCTGGTTTATTCTATGGACACCATTTACAATCTTCTAAACGTTTGGAGAACACTGGGTTGGGACTATATCAAAATACTAGAAAAAATGTAAGAAAAAGGTGATCTAACGAAAAAGTTAAACCCCATTGAGACAGTAAAAGAACGTGAATCTAGTGGCCATCGTCAATGTCACGAATATTATGAGGAACAATGGTACACTCAATATCCACCCAATCAATAATATTATAACACTTCCTAAATTCTAATAGAGATTTGTTGTCTATTATAGCCATGAGCAAATCCTAGCTATAGTAGAAAGAAAAAGGACGAAAGGAAATATAGAAAAAGAAGGGACTGAGAACTTACGAAGTAGGTATCAAGCCAGGAATGATGAGAGACCACAGGTGAACGAAGATGAAAAGCATGAAATAACTTTCAAACGACAGAGAATAAGCTTGAAGGCAAGAAAAACCTTGAGATCGAAGGACAATTTGGAGGCAAGACAAAAATACAGAGTAGAAGTGGCGAAGTGGATCGTCTGAATGCTTCGATTTAAACCCCCCAATGATAGCGCACGATAATCAAAGAAGATTTATCGCTCAAAACTATCCCAGAACGACGATTCGCTCCCCTCTTAATCTTAGAAATCACAACATTGCCATTAGAAGCAAGCCAAGAGCCACATTTTAAATTTTTGAGCCCAATTGTGACCCTAAAATTTTAGGGGCAATTGTGGGTACCTTCTCACCAACTAGGACCATAAGAGTAACCAACCCGGCCCGAATGAGAGTAAAGAGTGCCTGACCCAAATTATAAGTTCTAGATGGCAGTTGGAATAAAAAGATATGGTCAAGTCCATCCCTAAAATCTCGGACGAGATATTCAGAGGATACTGGGCCAACGAGTTGGTTACTAATACCTTATTTCCTTCCTTCAACAAAATATATATTGTGCCCCGGGTCCATGGCAAAGGACATGTAAAAAACTATCTCGAGATTTACTTAATACGATCAGTAGACCTCTTCGTAGACGTAGGCAATTTGTCAAACCATGTATATTCTTATGTTGTGTGATTGCTGATGTTTTTTTCATACTGATGATTTTTTTCCTTTAATAAATTGTTTGTGTTGAGATTTTTGTCACTACACTTGTTTACACCCAAGTTTAAGATCCAAGAATCCAACATACATATGTCCATTTGATATTTCCTTTGTGTTTCACCATTACTGTTTTGCTCTTCATTATGTGAGCATTTCAAGCGGTGGAGATCGTGTTTCATATTGTGCAATGGTTGGACTAGTCCCCAGACAAGTAAGATTGATGGGATATTGAGATGTGGTAAGGGTATGTGTTGTGTGTCCATTATAAGGTGTTCAGTGGTGACTACGAAGAAGTTTACAAAGAATAAGAAAGCACATAAAAGATTGAAGGCATTGAGTTTGTGGGTAAATCTAAGTCGTTAGTGGACTTGTGTGGCTGAGTCGTTTGAAGTTTTTTTCATTGTGAGTTTTCCTCATACATTATCGTGTTATGATTTACTATTTTATTCTTGCTTACTCTCACATAGATGCATGCTAAGGCCAAGACTAAAATTGGCAAAGTTTTTAACATGACACTTGGTTTAATTGGTGCTTATATAAAATTTGAGAAACTAAAAATTAATGTTTGTTTATAATAATCCGTATAGCCCTAGGGAGTAATATGTTTTTGAATTATCCCCCAGTCGATGATGAATTTGAGATTTCGGTGATAAGTTAAAGGAAAAACCTTCATGGTGTGAAGCCACCCTCATTTGAGGATAAAGTTGTAAGAATGTCCATAAGTAGGAACTTGATCATCTTCGAGTTATTCCCAATTTGGACTGGCAAAACTTCCTTACATAATGGCACAATCATCTTTCCAGTGAAGTTGACGAATTGGATGGTCACTTCCTTAAAATCTTCCAGATTAAGCTTATTGAACAGTTTTAAGTGCATAACCTCTTATGATCTTCCCTGGTCAACAAGTAGTTTATTCACATCCCAATTATCAATCCTAAGAATGATTACTAATGCATCGTGATGTAGAGTTTTAACATTGACCATGTCTTTATCGATAAAGGCTATATGTTAGTTATAGTCGATATCTTTCAGACGTCGGCATTTGCCTGCTAAAGTTTTGGGAGGGTAAATGTTGAAAGCCTATATCAATGCAATGATATTATTTATATCCACCCTTATAACATTGCCTTGGATATGATTTAGACTAAATGTACCAGGATGATTACAACTTCATGTCCTACCTCGTCATCGTCTAGGACATTATCAGGCTTTTGATAATTATCCACTACGGGCTTTACACCCTTTTCTCCATATAGTTGTCCAGGTTTCCGGCTTGGTCCAACTGTTCTAGATAAGACTCGAGAAATTTACAGTCCTTTGTCTTATGCCCACATTCCTTGTGATAGGTTCATCTCGGCGGTGTTCCTCTTTGGTGGATCTCTTAAAATCTTTCCCAAATACTTGAGAAACTATTGATCTTTTATATTGTTCAAGATCTTATAAATATGATTTTTAAAAAAGGTGTTGATCATTAGGTAGGCTTTGGTAGGGTATGCCTTGTCATTATTTTAGGATCCTCCATTAGTTTCTTGCCCCGTTATTGGGGGCATTCTCCTTATCCCCAATTTTACAATCTTTGATCGGCCATTATCATGCAGGGTTCCAACAACAACATCATCATCCTTGGCATACCTACCTATCCTTGACATCAGGTCATTAAATGTATTGACCTCCTTTTTGGTGAGGGATTGGTACAGCATAGAGCTGCTGAGCAGACTACTCTTGAATTAAGCGATCGCAGCTTGTCCTGAACAGTCCTTCACTTCATTGTAAGTTTTTCAGTATTATTGAGCATACTCCTGCAAGGTTTCTTGGGGCTTTTTACTTATGGTGAGATAATCCATCACCTTGATATAGGAGTTTTTGGTTATGAACCTGACAGTGAAAGCCTCTATGAACTATATGAAACTTGTAAGTGACCTATGTGATAGTTTCTCGAACCAAGATTATGTGGTATCCCGACTATAAGGGAATATTAGACACAAATGGGATTTATTATTGTTCCAAAGGGTTATAGCTTGAAGATATTGACGAACGTGGTCGATGGGATCAGTGTTTCCATAGATCTTGTAGCTAGTAGTGTCAAACTTCTTAAGGAGGTTCTGGTTACTCAATTGACATTGAGACAGGGGACTTCATCTGATTGATACGGTCCCTTCTAGCCAGTTCCTTAGTGGACCTCACCCCGCGATGAGTAGGGTGCTCGTCCATTTCTCTTTAGATGAGATCGCAGAGTTCATGCTTGCGATGGCCTCCCTCTGAACCACTTTACGTCGGCGGACTCCTTTGCATGGAGTGCTCCTGATCGCGCTGCGAACTCCTTCCTCGGCTGCGAGTTTTATTCCCCATAGGGATAGGGGTTCGAGCGATGCGTTTATGCTTATCTATATGGATCTCTTGATCAATTATTTCGAGGCGACATTATAAATGTACGTTCTCCTCCAGTTAGTGGCACATGGAGTCCTCGTACTAACAAAGTCGTCGCTCATAAGTGTTAATAAGCCTCGAGATCTGGGATGTTCATTATTTTTCTTATAATGTTCCTCCCAACGATGATTGCATGAGTTGGGAGTGTTGTGACTCCTATTGGGGTGGATCTCGAACCTGACCCTTAGGTCTATAGGCCCATTTTTATGACTGTTTTTTAACAAAGGAGATGCATTCTGTGGGTGAGACATCACTGCTCATTGGCTCTAATTAGCTGAGAAAAAGGAAAATCATTACCACAGACGGTACCAATTGTAAGTGGTAAAATCCCATTTAGATTATTCATAATCAAAATAGAGCTGAACAATAAATGGAAATTACAAAATCACATAACACAAGTGGTGATACAAAAAATTATCCATCTACGTGGACCAATCAAATTTAACACATTTGTTCTCCCACGTGGCCTTAATCCCAGTCAGCTAGTAATAGCCTAACAAGGAATGCCGACCAACTGCAGGAATGCCGCCCAAGTATTGACAAGGCCGACCCACAAGATTAGTAAAGGGTCAACATATCAAGAGTCATAGTTTGTATAGCTAATCGTCATATACATTATGTAAGGATGTAAATGCTTAATATATAAATTTATTCCATCCCTTGACATTCCAATTCTTGGCCTCTAGGTCATTATAAATACACTGTACTTCTGCTACCAAAGGCAATAACAGAAGAACACAACTATTTGAACGACTAATATCAAAACAATGGATGTAGGCCTTGAGACATAGCTGAACCACTTTAAAATCTTATATTTCTCTCTTTCGATTTACATATTTTAACTATGATTAAAGAATTAGATCTAGTCTAATTTTCTAAATCAATAGATTGGCGCCGTCTATGGGACCGTGTGTCTAATTATCGTTCTCATTCTCATACATACTTGTCCAAACACAATGAATAATTCTGAGCTTAGTATCAGGAATGAAGGTAAACTGCCTGCTCCACCACCAAATAGTGATCTAAATGGAATTCTCGTCAGTATCGCCAGAGGACTGGAGGCCATGCAAGACACAATGAGGCAACTAGCTCATTAATTACAGGTTAGATAGAGATAAATGCCGCCTCCACATCCAAGATCCAGCAGACACAATAATTCCAGAACTTCACGTGATAGTTCTTATCGCCCAAGAGCTAGTTCATCACTCAGATCTACAGAACCTTATGACGTTAATTATTTCTCTCCTGAAAGGCCAAGTGTCTTGGAAAGGCCAAGCAAAGCTTCACCCTTTGATTGTCTGGGACCTAGAGGAAATAGAAATCCTTTCATGGCATTATCTAGGAAAACTCAACGTCTAGCCGACCAACATGAGGCTTCAATCTGATCAAGAATAAGTGTCCGACGATCTGTACGCGCCGAGCATACCTCTCAAGAAGAGAGTTCATCGCAGAAAAATGGTCAGAACAATCGAGTTACTTCTCATAGGTATGATGCTGGTAATCCTTCGTGGAAGAGATCCATCCAAAGGTTGGAAGATAGATTGGGTGAAATGGTAAAAGCAAAGAATCTTTTGCAAATGAGATTTGTTAAAGGATCTCCTTTTATTAAAGTAATTATGGAATTTCCTACTCCCTCTAAGTTTAAAGCTTCGGTGGTTATCCCCAAATATGATGGTAAAATCGATCTTGTTCTCCATATTAAAGAATATCAAGCTGTAACAAATATTTATGCAGTACCAAATAAGATGAGATGCAGTGCATTTTCTAGCACCATTACGGGCTTAGCCCAAATATGGTATAACAATTTTCCCAGAGGACAGATCACCAACTTTAATCAGTTAGTTGGGTTGTTTATTAGCAACTTTTGCTTTGGATCTTAACCAGTAAAAAGAGTGGATCATCTTCTGAGTAGAAGACAACAAGTGAGCGAAAGCACCGGGAATTACATTACTCAATTCAATAATGAGAAGTTAGAGGTAATTGATTACGAGGAAAAAACGACCATCACTACTCTTATGAGTGGTTTGTTTTCCGAGAAACTGTATTACGCTTTGGCTAAGGACCTTCCCAAGATGATAGTTGAACTCATGGAAAAGGCATGCAAGATAATGAATGCCGAGGAAGCGATGGATGCCAAACATAATTCAACTATATAGTCTGATGTGAAATCTGAGAAGAAGAAATAAAAGGACTATAAGAAGTCGAAGTAACAGAGGGGAAAGAAGGAAGAAAAACTCAAGAGATATGGGAACTACACCCCATTGGGTATTGGCATTCATCATATCCAGGAAGAAACCAAACATAGCAAGGAATTGCAATGGCCTGGGAAGCTGAGAGCCCCTCCTAACAAAAGAGATAGATCCAAGTACTACGATTTCCACAAAGATCATAGTCGCACAACCGATGGTTGCATTACTTTAAAAAACGAGATAGAATATCTCATCCACCGAGGAAAAATCAACAAATTTATTGATTGGCGCGATAGTAGAGAGTCTAGAAGAAGATCAAATTCTCCATGTAAGTCTAGAAAAGATAATAAGAGAAATTGCGATGATGATTATGAGGATGATCCCGATTTGTCGAAAAAGCCCAAATAACTAGAAGGTGAGGTATTTACGCTCAGTTTTGGTTCATTTGATTGCCATATGATTATGGGTAGTGACGCAGGAGGAGGAGATCACATGACTGAAAAAAAAACTTACTTGAATGAGGCCCAAGCTTGTTCTTATATCCAAAGGATCAATTTAGCCGAGGAAGATCGGTCGAGAAAGGTCAACAAAGACAAGTTGGTGATTGACTTCTCCTAAAATGACCTCTCTGGGGTACTTTATCCTCATGAAGATTGTAATACCCCGTGACTTTGGGACTGAGAAATTAGATTTTTAGGAGAAATAAAATATATTTAATTTGGGGAATTTAAAATTTTGGAAAGTGAGGTCCAAAAATTGAGGGCGTTATAACGTATCCCAGATGATGATTATGAGTATACCATTGGTTTCGGATAGGTCGAGATAGTCAAAATTACTGTCCTTGGGTTTTATTTCGGTCCCGAAATATTTTTAGGATAGTTTGACTCGAATTGGAGTAAACGAGTCATTTAAAGTGTATATTATCATTTAAAACTGGGATTTATGTTTTAAGGGTTTAATAGACTTATGAAATCAACCAATCTCATTTGTGAGAAAGAGAGAAAGCCCTAGAAAGAGAGAAAGAAGAAGAAAGGAAGAGAGAGAGAGAGAGGAGAAAGCTTGGAGAATTCTGGCCCGTACGCGATTTCGGGGATGATTCAACCTTTATGATTCTGAGGCAAGTGTTTAATCTTGATAAATATTTCATTTGTGTATTTCATTTCATAATTTGTGGATAAAACAATTGGATTTTGGATATTATGTCAAAACTTAGCTTTTGAGTATTTTACCTTAAATTTGATGTTTCTACATGGGATTGAGGGCATTTAAGTTGATGAGATGAGATGTAGGTTGGGTTTTGATGTGAGGAATATGATTGAGTTAAAGGTTGAGGGTTGGATGATAATATTTTGGGTGTTTAGAGAGTTTGGTTTTGTTCAAAAATAGAAAATGGCCAAGATATCTGGTATGGCCGGTCGACCGCGGCCAGGGGACCGGTCGATCGCTGCTCAAGGGAAAAGCCTACTGCATTCTTCGTAGGGAAAAATTTAGAACCGCGGTCGACCGGGGGTCTAAGACTGGTCGACCGGTCCTCTATTTTTAGCCCAAGAATGGGAATTTCTTTTACCCCTTTTCTTTTGGGTTTTATTCTTAGGGGCCTTCTTAATGGACTTATTATGGAGGGTTATGATACAATATTAAGGGATTTGTGCCTTAGGAGGAATAGGGGCTTTCGAACTTATGTTAGAAAGGGATTATGAGGGTATGATGCCTCTTTTAATAAGGAAATGATTGTGGGACTGAATGATAGGCGAATTATATTAATATGATGGTGGTGGGCTATTGTGAAATAGTTTACAAGTATAAATATAGTTCCTTTTTGCTTATGTGCGTTTGAAGTCAAGTGGTATTGCGGTATATGCTTTTGATGATTACCGAATAGAATTGTTATGTGTGTACTTCTAGCCGAGATAGTTATTACCCATTTATGTGCAATCAATAATTGATGTTCCGAGATTGATGGGGTTATAAGAAATGAATTGGTATTGAGCTAGTAGATTACCGACGTTAGGATTGATTTTGTTGCCATGGCGGTGTGATAATAGTCCGATAGGTGGTGACCCCGGGAGAAAGTGAGTAATTTCTGGAAGATGATAGCATGGTGCAGTAATTTGGTATCCTATAGCCGTTTATGTTATGTGTAATGCAAAGTGTACATTATGTGTGTTATGTATACGTGGTTATAGGAATGAATGATTGATTATATATATTTAGAGTAAATATATATTTATTTATCCTATATGTGAAGAGGATATGGAGTTTCTATGGTGTACATCTTGTGTGATTTCGGTGTACTAATTTATCAGGGTCGAATGATCGTACTAAGAGACAATCGCGGTTATGACGACCCCAAGGAGTTGGATAGAGATTCTAATTATGTTATTATATATAGTACGCTATATTTAAGTAGTTGCAGTAATAGGATTTGTGTGGAAGATATAATGGATCCCTACGATCAACATTGTCAAGGAGTAGTGCATCGGGGGGGGGGGGGGGGGTTCCTTGTTTGGATTTCTCTTTGTGAGATGCCCACGCACGAAACATAGTGCAATGTTGAGAGTGGAGAGAAGTTTTGTCCTGAGTACTTGAATGTATGTTGTTTAGAGAATAAAACTCTTATATTGAAACCTATGTTAATGTGTAACATACTAAGACTTATAATTGGTTTAAGTTAATAAATGGAATCACGAGAGCCTAGTAAGTCATATATATGAATATATATTTAGGTGTGATTAGAATGGAAATGATTATTGGGTTATATTAGGATGGCAGGTCATGCGGGTATAGGCCGTGCGTATGGTAAGGTAAGTTGTCCTTAAGTGGGTGGGGTAACTTAATTAAGGTTCCAGGAGACGATTAGGTGTGCGCTGTAGATGAGAGGTGAGTTGGGGGTTTCATGAGAGTGCGACTCCACTTTAATTATGAAATAGTGCATTTATATTTATTATTCACGGTTAACACACTTGCTGCAAACATTTTTACACCTCGGGCTCTGACCCGTTTATATTTCTCTTCGTTATGTATGTACATACTATTTACTACATGTGTCCCACCGCAAGGATACCGTTGATGCTATTCTATCCTGAGTTTTGGGAACCGTAACAATTATGAAATGTTGCGGGATTTAAATTGTAGTCGCTTCTGACTTCTTGTAAATCTATACAGGATTCATTTTGTATATCGGGTTTACACCCAAGGGTTATATGTAGATATTTATATTTCTTCCCTATGGTTGTTGTACTGTTTGTGACCCGACAGCTTATTCAGGTATATTTTTGTATGTACTTATGTTGTATTGAGAGTATGCCCTTTCTTCATGTTGAGCATGTATATTCTTAATTCATGTTAATAGTCATTCTCATTGTTGGTCTGAATTCCATGGTATTTTTTTTTGGCATCCGCTTTTATAGTTTTGGGTAGTTAGCCTTATCTATTTTAGTATAGTCTGTTAAAGTTGAGAATGAGCCATCTGAGATTCCTGATTTAATGTAGTATAGGGCTGGCCACCCGTTATTATTTTAAGCGGGGTGTCACAGATGGTACCAGTGCATCAGGTTCTCATGTCATTAGGATCTTTGCGGGTTTTTATATTCCTCCACAAGGGTTCTTGATGAGAGCCCTACTATTAGGATTGTTGTGTTCACTACGTCTATTTCCTTCTGCTATGTGTACTCACTTGAACGACGTTCTGACGTAGTTGCTCTCGTCTCAGACGTCACCAAAAATAAGTTATCGAGGAAGGAGCAGGATGAGAGATGCAATACCCATAACATATTTTGGGTACGCTTTGACTGGAGGTATTTTCTTTCCGCGACTCAAGCGGAGATACGGAGGAGAATTCTAGCGGTGATTCCAGGTGATCTGACGGTGGTCGAGTGAGAAGGAGAATTGACTCGAATGTAGAATTTTATGATCGATAAGGCAAGTATTGAGGATAAGCGAATAGTGAAGCCCTTGGGAGGTTTAGATTGATGAATTCTCTAGTGTTTGTTAGGAAAATCGATGTTGCTGATTTTTACCGATGTGAGGTGTGTGGGGTTATCCCAATGTCGGGAGTATCGCCTTCTTGGTAGAGGGAGTAAGAAATTTGGGGTTTTGGGTCCATTGAGTAGGACTGAAGGAGTTGTTAGGGGTCGCAATAGCGCCTTATCCTTCAGGATGGTTAGGAAGGATTTTCGGGAGGATGTTTCTTTGAGGGGAATTAGGCCTTAGAAAGAAGGGTTTGTCCTCGTAGGAGTAGAGGGACCCATGGATGAAGTGAAATAATTAAATTATGGAAGTATAAGGTAAAATACCTTTCTTTGGGTTTAGGTCACGCTTTATGTGGTATTAGGAGCGTCGCATGTACGGTATGATGAGGAATTAGCCGCCATAACCATAATGTTTACAGAACTTCCTTGGAGGAAGGAGCGAGTAAGTGTGGCCTTTGTATTGTATCTTTTGGGATAATAGATCATTTTGCAATGAGCTAGTAGAGAGTTGTGCTATTTATTTGCGCAAGGTTATTATTTTATAGATAGGCTAGGAAAGGTAATTGTGGTATTCCAATGAGGGAAGGATTTATCTTGCGATAATGTTTTGATGTGATGTAAAGGATTTGTATAGTGAGGAGGTTCAGAGTTTAGCAAATTCATTGTTGAGCGGATAATTTATCTCATGGTTGTGCTAGTGATGAGAACTAGGTATTGGTGAGAGTATTGTATTTGTTGGGGCCTTGTGTCGAGAACATAAGGTGTTTGATTGGTGTGTCGAAAGACATGAAATTATTTTATATTACATTGTTATATAGGCCTTTGGGCAATATCTATAATTCGAAAACCTTTTATAAAACCTTAACCTTGGTTCAACTGATCTCAATCCCCGACATATCTACACAGTAGTGTATTGGGAGGGTTCCTTGTTTGAATTTAGCTTGCGAGACCTCCCCCGCATGAAAGTAGCGAATGTCAGGAATTGAGAAGAATTCAACCATTAGGAATTTCAAACTTTTATATATACTGAATATGCTACTATAGATAAATTTGTTGAGAGTTATATTACGACTTGAGGCTAGTGGAGTCGGGATATGTTTTTACAAGTGGAGCTCGGGTACAGGGTATATGGGCGCCCTGGGTAGCTAGTTTGATTTTAAAGTTTAGATGATTCTCCATGAGAAGTGGGAGAGATAGGTATAGTAATCTTGAGGGTAGATGTAAGAACTAGATGAGGTTCGGAGTCCTAGGCTTAACTCAAATTTCGAGGACGAAATTTTTGTAAGGGGGGAAGTCTGTAATACCCCGTGACTTTGGGACTGAGAAATTAGATTTTTAGGAGAAATAAAATATATTTAAATTGGGGGATTTTAAAATTTAAAAGTGAGTTCAAAAAATTGAGGAAGTTATAAAGTATTCCAAATGATGATTCTGAGTGCGCCATTGGTTCCGGATAGGTCGAGATAGTCGAAATGACTGTCCTTGGGTTTTATTTCGGTCCAGGAATATTTTTAAGATAGTTTGACTCGAATTGGAGTAAACTAGTCATTTAAAGTGTGTATTATTATTTTAAACTGGGACTTATGTTTTAAGGGTTTAAGAGGCTTACGAAATCAACCAATCTCATTTGTGAGAAAGAGAGAAAGCCCTAGAAAGAGAGAAAGAAGAAGAAAGGAAGAGAGAGAGAGAGAGGAGAAAGCTTGGAGAATTTCGGCCCATACGCGATTTCGGGGATGATTCAACCTCTACAATTCTGAGACAAGTGTTTAATCTTGCTAAATATTTCATTTGTGTATTTCATTTCATAATTTGTGGATAAAGGAATTGGATTTTAGATATTATGTCAAAACCTAGCTTTTGGGTATTTTACTTTAAATTTGATGTTTATACATAGGATTGAGGGCATTTAAGTTGATGAGATGAGATGTAGGTTGGGTTTTGATGTGAGGAATATGATTGAGTAAAAGGTTGAGGGTTGGATGATAATATTTTGGATGATTGGAGAGCTTGGTTTTGTTCAAAAATGGAAAATGGCCAAGATATCTGGTATGCCGCCGGTCGACCGCGGCCAGGGGACCGGTCGATCGCGGCTCAAGGGAAAAGCCTACTGCATTCTTCGTAGGGAAAAATTTAGAACCTCGGTCGACCAGGTGTCTGGAACCGGTCGACCGGTCCTCTGTTTTTAGCCCAAGAATGGGAATTTCTTTTACCCCTTTTCTTTTGGGTTTTATTCTTAGGGGCCTTCTTAATGGACTTATTATGGAGGGTTATGATATAATATTAAGGGATTCGTGCCTTAGGAGGAATAGGGGCTTTCGAACTTATGTTAGAAATGGATTATGAGGGTATGATGCCTCTTTTAGTAAGGAAATGATTGTGGGACTGAATGATAGGCGGATTATATTAATATGATGGTGGTGGGCTATCATAAAATTGTTTATAAGTATAGAGATAGTTCCTTTTTGCTTATGTGCGTTTGAAGTCAAGTGGTATTGCGGTATATGCTTTTGATGATTACCGAATAAAATTGTTATGTGTGTACTTCTAGTCGAGATAGTTACTACCCATATATGTGCAATCAATAATAGATGTTCCGAGAATGATGGGGTTATAATAAATGAACTGGGATTGAGCTCGTATATTACCGACTATTAGTTTGTGTTTATAGTTATAGCCAGAATGATTATCATATATTGGTATGCATCTGGTTATAGATGGTATGGGAATGATGATGGATAAGTACGTTTGATGTTAAGGGTTCATAGGAGCAATTGAACCGTAGACCGAATTGAGAACGATTGGACTGTACTATCAACTAGCATATGTTGTGATGTAATGTTCATCGGGATAGTTACTATATATCTATGTGTGATTAATAATGGAGATTCCCATACTTGATGGGATCATGGAATAAATCTAGAATGAATCTTGAGGTTTGCAGACTATTAGTTAGGTGTATAACAATAGTCGAAACTATTACTAAATATATAGATGTGCTTTCAGATATAAATGGGATGTGTAGTGATTGTTATATACATTAAACCTTGGGTTGATAACCTTAATGTTGGATATATTGGAAAACTATTCATATCATAGGGTTAATGGATGAATATGCTTCAAGTGAGGGATAGTATTTATATAACGAATTAAGTTAATACGCTCGGAACAACGGCTAGTATATTGAGGATTATGTACACTTATAGCCGAGTTTATAAATTTCATACATACGGACGAGAGATGGTATGTGTGTATATATATATATATATATGTGTGTGTGTGTGTGTGTGTGTGTGTGTGTGTGTGTGTGCTTATGGCGTGAATATCTATACCGTGCGTGATGGTTTGATTATAGGATGTGATCATATGGATGTATATATATAGTGTGAATGATATATATACTTAATGTGTGAAGCATACCCGACACATGCTATCATGGGAAGTTGCGCGATGAGGGTGAGCCCTGGCTTGAGGAGCAGGGTGTGGATAGTCCCCAGGTCATAGTCGTCTATTTTTATTTGTGTGATTTTATTTTGGGGGTGAAAAGTCTTGGGTATGAGTCGTTCTCACTTTTCGGTAGGAACTATGATCGCTTCCCATACGTTATGATTGATTTTGTCGCCATGGCGGTGTGATAATAGTCCGATAGGTGGTGACCCCGGTAGAAAGTGAGTAATTCCTGGAAGATGATAGCATAGTGCAGTATTTTGGTATCCTATAATCGTTTATGTTATGTGTAATGCAAAGTGTACATTACGTGTGTTATGTATACATGGTTATAGGAATGAATGATTGATTATATATATATTTAGAGTAAATATATATTTATATATCCTATATGTGAAGAGGATATGGAGTTTCTATGGTGTACATCTTGTGTGATTTCGGTGTACTAATTTATCAGGGTCGAAGGATCGTACTAAGAGACAAGCACAGTTATGACGACCCCAAGGAGTTGGATAGAGATTCTAATTATGTTATTATATATAGTACGCTATATTTAAGTAGTTGCAGTAATAGGATTTGTGTGGAAGATATAATGGATCCCTACGATCAACATTGTCAAGGAGTAGTGTATCGGAGGGGGGGGGGGGGGGGGAGTTCCTTGTTTGGATTTCTCTTTGCGAGATGCCCCACGCACGAAACGTAGAGCAATGTTGAGAGTGAAGAGAAGGTTTGTCCTTAGTACTTGAATGTATGTTGTTTAGAGAATAAAACTCTTATATTGAAACCTATGTTAATGTGTAACGTACTAAGATTTATAATTGGTTTAAGTTAATAAATGGAATCACGAGAGCCTAATAAGGCATATATGTGAATATATATTTAGGTGTGATTAGAATGGAAAGGATTCTTGGGTTATATTAGGATGGCAGGTCATGCGGGTATAGGCCGTGCTTATGGTAAGGTAAGTTGTCCTTAAGTGGGTGGGGTAACTTAATTAAGGTTCCAGGACACGATTAGGTGCGCACTTTAGATGAGAGGTGAGTTGGGCGTTTCACGAGAGTGCGACTCCACTTTAATTATAAAATAGTGCATTTATATTTATTATGCACGGTTAACAAACTTGCTGCAAACATTTTTACACATCGGGCTCTAACCCGTTTATACTTCTCTTTGCTATGTATGTACATACTGTTTACTATAGGTATCCTACCGCAAGGATACCGTTGATGCTATTTTATCTTGAGTTTTGGGAGCCGTAACAGTTGCGGAATGTTGCGGGATTTAAATTGTAGTCGCTTCCTACTTCTTGTAAATCTAGATATGATTCATTTTGTATATCGGGTTTACACCCAAGGGTTATATGTAGATATTTATATTTCTTCCCTATGGTTGTTGAACTGTCCGTGACCTGATAACTTATTCGGGTATATTTTTGTATGTATTTATGATGTATTGAGAGTATGTCCTTTCTTCATGTTGAGCATGCATATTCATAATTCATGTTAATAGTCATTCTC